>CM075766.1:32359068-32959068 GCA_037974665.1 Ehretia macrophylla
CTTGTTTATTGTGAACCCATGTTACAAGCTTTAAACTCGAAAAACAATGTATTTACCCAAGCCTTAGGATTAGTGGAGCATTGTTCAACATTATGATATGTATAGGTGTGCAAGAAATAAGTGTGGGGGTGTCTGAATTTGTGGTATGGCTATGACTGGTGAAATGGAACATGTTTTTATTCTCAATTTGTGAGTTCCATTGTTGATATAGTTTTGGTGAAAAATAATAAGAAAAAAAAGAAGGAAAAAAAATACAAGAATAAAAAATAAAAATAAAATAAAAAAAGAAAAAAAAAAAGACAAGGAAGAAAAGAAGTAATGGATGAAATTTCTTTTAAACTGTCCATGTTCAAATTCTTCCTAAAAATTCCAATGAAGGGTTATGTTTATATATGATATATACGAATGTGGAAGCTATTGAATGGAGTGATTGGTTTTGACATATTTTACATATTCGAGCTTGAGTTTATTTTTATTTTTTTTTTGCTCTGCTAGTTTCGATGGCTTTTGAGCTACATTCCCAAATATTTCCTACCTTTGTCCTTAAACCCCGTTACAACCCTTGAAAAGTCCTTATGATTTGTGTTATGCATGTGATCTTAGTGGTGGAGAATGAGAAGATATGCAAGCCTATGGTAGATCATTTTCATTGGAATGAATTTAAGCGAAACACATACCCTTCAAACACATGAGAGTCGAGCGTTTATCTCTGTGAGGGTCTACGTATTCTGTTACTCCATCTTCGAGTGAGAATGCTTACTAAGGAATTATAAGTTGGTTAAGAATGTTTGTTCATGATATGTTATGAGTTTTGAAGAGCTTGGTTGTTCTTTGTTGATGGCACTGCAACTTTGGTATTTTTGAAAGTTTGAGTTTTGCCCGAGGACGAGCAAAGGTTAAGTGTGGGGGGAATTTGATAAGAATGCAAAATGTCATGTTTTTCTCCATTAATGTTTAATCTTTCACACCTATTTGATGCCTAAATACACTCATTATTTTTATATTTTGATTTAGGATGCAAATAGAGGCGTTAAGTGCAAAACGAAGTTAAATCGCGCAATTCTGGACAGCTCCGACACTGTTACATTTTTTGGGCATACCCCTCTCTCTCCCTTTTTCTCCTACGAATTTTCTTTATGGCTCTACATGGCTAAAACTTTTAATCTTGGTCGAAGGGAATTGAAGCCTCGGAATCAAGAAAACTGTGAGATCTAATTAGTTTTTACTGTTCAATTTATGCTTTAAGTATTGAATGTTCTTCTATTTTATTTATATGATTCTTTCGTTTAATTGCTAGGGTGGCCAACTAGTTTATTATTCGTTATAATCTACTGCTAAGTTAGATATTAAATCCGTAATCGTTTGATCCCTCTAATTTGCGAAGCAACTAAGATTTAATAATTTGCTACATCAGAGATTATTAGATTTTAGGAAGAACGTTCAACTAAATTAAATGCAACCGCCTGTACTTGTGTTGTTTAGCTTCATCGATCTCTCTAGTTCTTAAGGCTGCTATTAGATTAAACCTTTAGCGCGTGTCTGAGGTTGTTTAGTGGTTAGGGTTAATTAGGTCGCGTGTATTCTAACTAACTACGACTAAGGAGAGATAGGAAAATAATTCCAACGATGAATATTTAAAGTTTGAATTGATGTATACTTGCATCAATGATCAGTTACAAGATTCCGATGGTGGATGTTGACTTAGACCAAGGTTCGTCTTCTTAATTAAATTCAATATTTTTAAATTCAGTAATTTTTCTTAAGTTTTCTTTATATACTCAAACCTCCCCCCAACCTCGTTTATGTAACACAAATTAGGCTAGATACTTACTCACACTACTACATATATTTTTCGGAGTACAGGTTTTATTTTTGGTTGCCTACGACAACACACCATTCCCTCATTAAGCTCTACTTTTTTTCCCAAACCACCTTCTTGGATGAACTCTTCCTCTAAGAATATGGCATGTCTACTAACGAAGATTCTCTGGTCAGTAGGGGAATAAAAGTTATATCCCAACGAATCCTTGAGATAACCAATGAATCTGACTTTGTCATATTTTGCTTCTAATTTTTTAGTTTTAAGCCTTTTAATGTAAGCAGAACAACCTCATACTCTAATGTGATTAAAGCTGGGCTTCTTATTTCTCTAGATCTCATAAGGAGTGCTTACAACTGATTTAGAAGTGACCCTATTCAAGATGTATGCCGTAGTGAGAAGAGCATGGCCCCGAAGGCCAATAGGTAAATCAGTATAACTCATCATTGATCTGACCATGTCCAACAGAGTCCTATTTCTCCTTTCCGACACACCATTAAGCTCAGGTGTTCCAGGTGGAGTCAATGATACGATTATACCATTTTCTTTGAGATACTCATGGAATTCAGTGCTAAGGTATTCCCCTCCTCGATCAGACCGAAGAGTCTTAATCCTTTTTCCAGTTTGGTTTTCTACTTCTGCTTTGTATTCTTTGAACCTTTCAAATGATTCAGATTTGTGTTTCATAAGATACACATACCCATGCCGAGACACATCATCAGTAAAAGTAATGAAGTAGACAAAACCACCTCGGGCCAATTCACCAAAAGGCCCACACACATCAGTGTGTATTAATTCTAAAATGTTTGTAGCTCTTTGCCTTTGTCCCACAAAGGGTGATTTGGTCATTTTACCTAGGATGCAAGATTCACATTCTGGGAATGGACTCGGGCCACATGCACTTATAAGTCCTTCTTTCTCCAACTTCGCGATTCTAGCTTCCCCTATATGACCTAATCTTAAGTGCCACAAATACTTAGAATTAATAGTATCTCTAGACCTTTTAAAGGTCTGTACATTCATGCATTGCTCATTTTTATTGTCGTCTCTCTTTATATCAAGTATATAAAGTCCATTTACTAATTTGTCAGTGCCAACACATTTATTTCGCAAATAAATAAAACATCCATTATCCATAAACTTAAATTCAAAACCATTTTGAACTAAAACTGAAACGGAAATGATGTTTCTCAAAGCATTTGGCAAAAATAAACAATTATCCAGAACTAAAGTAAATTCAGACGACAAAGTAAGACAATATGTCCCAATAGCTAACGCAGCAACCATTGCTCCATTTCCCACCTTTAGGACCACGTCGCCTTCTCTCAAAGCTCTACTTCTCCTCAGTTCCTGTACAGAAGTACAAATATGAAAAGTGGCGCCAGAGTCTAGCACCCATGAAGTAGAATCATGATTAATCGAAAGACAAATCTCAAACATGAGCAATCGAGACATACCTGCAGAAGCCTTGCCTTTTCCCTTCAAACTCTTGAGGTACTCTGGCCAATTCCTCTTACAATGTCCTTCATTTTCACAGTGAAAGCAAGTTCCAAGCTTTGCAACATTCCCCTTCTTCTTGGACACGCCTCCAGTAGGCTTGCCCTAAGGGGCCGTTTTACATTTCTTCTTGTTCTTTTTCTGCTTCTTAGCAGATGAAGAAGAGGCAATTGCCAACACAGTTTCCTTACCTTTTCCTTTCATCTGCCCTTGATATATAACCAGTATATTTAAGAGCTGAGGTAAGGTGCGCTCAATGTCATTCATCTGGAAATTGACAATAAAGGAATGGAAGGATTCAGGTAGAGATTGAAGTATCAAGTCAGTCTGCAAGTTCGAATCCATAGAGAAATTCAAGGATTCAAGACGCTCGATCAAACCGATCATCTTAAGAACATGCGTATTGACATCTGATCCCTCACTCATCCTCAATCGGAACAATTCCCTAGATATCTCATACCTAGCAACCCTGTTCTTTACAGCATACAACTCTTGTAAGTGTTTGATGATTTCAGTGACATCTTCCATGTCCTCGTGTTGACGTTGAAGCTTATTTGTCATTGAAGCCAAAACGTAGCTTTTGACCTTCAACGCATCATCACGCTATTTCCTAATGGTTTCCAGTTCTTCTTCAGATGCCCCTTGAGCCTCTTCAGGAAGTGGACCATCAAGCACGTACTCAATCTTTTCAGAACTCAGTATGATTTTCAAGTTACGGAACCAGTCAACATAGTTTGGTCCAGTCAAACAATTTTTATCTAGGATAGTTGCAAGAGAATTCATTTTTGACATGTAACTGCATAAAATAACTAATTGAAATTAGATAATGTATTATTAACTACTTGACTTAGGTCTTTAAATCAAATAGTACCCCCACTAAAATTTTCGGATCCCACACTTCCCTAGTAGAAAATGAAAAATCAAATAAATAATTTTCTTAGTGGATTGGGGGGCCCATTAATTTTTGTTTCACCTCACATTATAGATTTTTGGTAAATCAAAAACTAATAGTTGAATAACACCTTATTCAATGCATCACATACAAATCCCAATTTTCTTGCCTACAATTCCCTTGACCTCACATTATAGATTTTTGGTCTCTAAGAATTGTTTAAGTTAAACCTATTATCCTAGAAAATTTGGATCAATGCAATACCGACCCCTCACATGATAGATTTTGGGTAGCCAGTAAGAATCCAAATTCTCCTACATCTCATGTTTTATAGATTTAGTTTACACATTAATACAAATAAATAGCCCCTCTGTATCCACAGCCAGCTACTCACTTGCCTAACACATAAACTAATCAATGATAATGGAAGACAATGATATAATCTACTCTTAGACTATATCATTATTAACTTAATATTTGGAGTGGGAAGATTTGTCGGTCTTTAATTAAGGTCTAACTTTTTACATGCTTCTGTTTTCAATTTATCTCATAAACTAAACTAGAAACATCCACGCATTTAATATATATACCATAATAAATAAATGCATGTAAATAAATAGGATGATCATGGACTAGGAGCACTATTTTGACAAAAAAAAAACTAGGAGTATTATCAACCCGAGCCACTGGGTTGAATTCCTAAAATAAAATTAGGGCCCAATAGTTGGGCTACTCCTTGTTGGGCTTCACAAAACTCCTTCTGCGAACCGAGTCCACCAATTCCTTGATGCATCCTGCTTGATCTTCTTGTTACATTTATGTAAATAGATTCCTAATCTAATGGGATACATAAATGGGAATAGCGGTTTTACATTTGGATAAGAGGCATGCAAGCCCCATTTAAATAATTTACATAAAACCCAAATGAATAAATAAATAAATAAACATACATTCATTCATTCATTCATTCATCCATTCTAGTCCATGATCATCTAAGCACATAATCATAAAAATAATAGGTAATCCACGAATATGGCACAATTAATTTCCTTGATATAATCTCATTATATCTAGTTGTCTAAATTTAATAAACTATTTATTATATAAGCAAAATATCTCATATTTTAAAATAAATAAAACACCTTTTATTTATTCACTATAATTAATAAATAATTTATTAATTAAATCTCTTAATATCCTTTTGGGCTTTAAATAAAATGGAGTTTTATTAAAATAAAGTTTTAGGCTAAATTAATAAAAACCAACCTTTTTTATTAAAACACAGTCAACCCAAACATTTTAAAAACACTATTTTAAAACAACTCATCAAAGCCCAAAAACCTCTAATAGCCCAAATTAGAAAAGAAATAAAATAAAAACAAATCAAGGTTCAAAACCCATCAACCCATGACACTTGGGTCATGGGTTTCAGACTTGGATCCGAATCCAAAACGGATCCAGATCTGGGTCAGGAAACCCTAACCCAAAATAATTAAAAAAAAATTTCTCTCCTTTCTCTTTCCCTGCCCCCCCTCCCCCCCCCCCCCCCCCCTTCCCCCTTTTCCTTTTCCACCATGGATGCACCTTGCAGCCATGGCAGCGGCGCTGCTAGGGTGGGCAGCGGCGTCGTGTGTCAACAGCGCCCAGCGCTGCTACCACAACAGTGCCGTGCACCGCTGCCGGCAGTGGCCGAGCCACTATTAGCAGCGGCGGCGCCACTGCCTGGGGTGGGGTTTTCAAAAAAAAAAAAATTATTTCAAAAACGTTTTTCAAAATATTCTGAAAAATATATACAATATATATATAAACGAAATAGTTAAAATTTTCATAAAAACACTTTTCATAAAAATTTTAATTATGAAAAACACATTTTTCACATAAATTGGGAAGGATGATTTTGGGCTATTTTTCAATCACAAAATTAAACAATTTTAATTTCAATATAAGAGATATAAGAAATTGTGCCATAAATGTTAAATCGCATAACAAACATGAATGGTGGCTTTGATACTACTGTTGGGAAATATACATGACAATTAAAATAATTGCACAGCAAAAAATTAATCATGTATCCGTTCATGTTTAATTATGCAGATCTAAATCAGATAATAATTTAATCTAATTAAATTAAATCTGTAATAGTTCTAGGATTACCTCTTGAAGCGTAGTTCGATGTAGAATCTGAATCAAGCTCCCCACGTGTGAAGCCTCCAAGATTGATCCACACATAATCTGCACTTGCTAATTGGATTTCTACCCCCACTAGGTTTCTAAAGAAATCCTATATTTTATTCTGACTATGAAAATTGTGCTAGCTTTTTCTCTGTCAGAATAGTTCTATATATAAGAAACATATATGACCTAAGTCATAAGTGGGCTTGTCTTAAACTTACCAGTCTTGGGCTCCATATTAATCAGATCACTATCTAATTACTACGAGCACAACTAAATTAATATTTAGGACGATCCTGAATTTAATTTAATTTTTTTCTCTAATCCAATTAATCTACAAATTTCATTTGTGTGTGATCTCTTGGGTTCATAATTAATCGGTAGCGAATAATTAATTCAACCAATTAATTAAATTAGAACTCTTTCTAATTAATTCAAAAATCGTGAGTGACACCTAGCAGTGTATCATGATTACCCAATTAAAGATGAAGTGCAAGCATGCGAACCCAAATAGTAATTTATATGCAATCAAATCCTACTGTCTCAATTATCCCGATCGAGCCAGAGTCATGGATTGGGTCGTCAAACTCTTTTACTCGACCATATGCCAAAACCTAATTAATTAGTGACTAATGAATAATTCGTAAAACGACTTTCACTATTTCACCTTGGCCAAGGATTTCAAGTCACTTAATTAATCAGATTGCATAGGGTACTCAATTGACAATTTCCGTATCTACACATACATTTCTGCATGACGGAATAAATCACAACCACTGAATACATTGTCTAATCCATGATTAGGACTAGCTTATTTGCACCAGCAAATTATGACATTCCTAATCATGAGATAATCGTAGTATCTCAAGTCTAAGGATCAATTGCATAATTACATGATATAACGAATCATCGACATTCCATGTAATTTGTTGTACCGGTGGTCAAGTCCAGTTACTTATTCACAATAAGTACTTATACATCTACTATAACGATATGAGACAAATCATCCAAATTGTTATCTCATATAATTTGGTCAGTAGACTGTAATCCGATCTATCCAGATAAACTAACGCCTAATTAGTTTATCCCATGATCGGGGATAACTTTTAGAATATATTTATGATTATAGATTCCGACACTCATATCCTTACTCCTAAGGATAGAATCTATAAATAGTATTCTAAGGACTTTATTTATTTAATCAAAACATTAATAATAAATAAATAAACTGCCCATATTAAATGAATTAATAAATTAAATAACACATTATCCATAATTCCAAAATACAATTTATCGGCTTTTGGACATTATTCCTAACAGTTAGAGTTATGGTTGTATATGATGAAATGTGCATATGAAGTGCTTAATCTAATGCTTGAAAGAGAGTTTATACTAGCTCAAGAAGGTTTTTAAGCTCAATTATTCACAAAATGTAAGCAATAAGTTAGTGCCCATTTTGGATAGATTTTTTCCCTTGTTGTCTAGAGGCTTTTTGATATAGTAAACGAGCTCGGAAATTAACGAAATTTATATACCAACTAGATTTTGAAGTTTAGAGAAAATGTTGATTTCTGGTGCTAAGACTAATTCTAACGTTTTGACCCTCCGATTTAGCTATTTCCGAAGTGCAACACAAAATCTCTGGAGCAGGTCATTAATGCGCGGTTGCACGAAAATGGTTATAACTCAAGGTATATAGCTCCGAATTAAGATTCGTTTGAGGCTAAAGTTATCTACACTCGAAGATCTACGTTTATACATAAAAATCGGTCAGTTTGGAGGTCAATAGAATAGGAAACCAAATTGATTAAGTTAAACCTCTGTTAGAGAAATTGAAAAATGTTTTACTGGGATTACTATTTGATGTTGCTAATTGGGATTACTAAGTGGTGGAATTGCTAATTCTTGCTAATGTCTATTAGTGCTAGGTGATATTTAATCATGTGGAATTTTTGGTTCTTGCATATTATTTGCTATTTCTTGTTGTATATCGATTAGGTAAGATAGGGCACATGTTATAGATATTGTATTTGATGTAAAATATTGTCATAAATGATGTTTGTGTAGCTAGTAGAACACTCTTTGAGGGTTATCGCTCTTGTTTAACTAATGATTAGCGGTGTCATATTAAGGAATGTTATAACTAAGTGATTTTTGTGTTCTACTAATGTTAGTTTAGTGTTTCTAGCTTAATGAAAGAATTTATGGTTTCTAAATACTTTAAAACCCCGTATGTGCTATGTGGTTTACTTATGAAAAATGCCTTGTTTTGATATAAGATTGGGAATGAACTAGTTAAGAGATTTTCGTGTCTTCCTTGTGTTAACTTGGTGATTCCAACTTAATGAATGTGTTTAGCAAGTTAAATGCCTTAGAACCCCGTACTTGCTTAGCAGAATGTTTGAGTATGAATGCAAGCTTCAGGAATTAAAGAGTGTCATAATAGCTAATTTGTAGTTAAAGAAGATTAGAGTAATGTTGTTAGAAGTTTGAGTATGACTTAATTGAGTTGTCTTTGCGTAACTAGAAGGTTATAACTTAGTAACTAAAGTGTTTTATTACTTCTATTAGTTGCTAGAATCTCTAAGGATGCTAGATGTATCATAAAAATGATTGTAATCTGGCTAGAATTGGAATTATGGCTTAAATCACAAAGAGGACCTTGAAACGAAATGTTGAGTTCGAGACGTTTGATTATGTATATGGCCTTAGAAGTGTTAAGAAGCTTTTAAAATGTATTTATGACATAGTTTGAATAATCGGATTAAGTAGCTATACTACAAATCACCTAAGAGGCTTTTCGAAGTTTTTGAGTTAACGTGCTTGGGAATGTGTTTTTGTGGCTTTTATGTGGGTCATAAAGTGTCTATAAACATTTGGTAAAGTTAGATTTGGAATTCCTTATCGAGTATGAAGTTTAGAACTTAATTAATAAGCATTAGAATAGTAGATTATTGGATTTCTTGCAACTGTTTGATCTTATTGCATGACTAGTTAATTGAATTGGTATAATTGACTTTTAATTGATTAGATAAGTGTTTAAATGGCATTGGTATGTCATATGTAGTGGTTTGGAGAAATTCCATGAAATAGAATGTATAGCTACTTCATTATAATATGTTTGTATCTTGGTTATAGTGTCATATTGCTTATACTGCTTGTTAACTACATTGTATGAGTTTATGTGGTGGAAAATGATTATATATATTTGGGAAAGTTCGTGAGTTGAGTCACATGTTTGTCTTGGTGAGGGTAGAATGAATGTGCTTATGACTTGTTTATATTGCTAATTCTTGCAGGTTTGAATGCTAAAGGTGAGGGAGTCATCATCCTTTAGTGCATCGTGACTTAATAACCTTGGATTGTATCATCTAGTTTAATTGATTGAGAGTATATGTACTTATTACTTGCTATAATGTGATTAAGGGCAACCTACTTTGTTGTCCCTCATTTGTGGTATTACATTATAATGTTGTTCAATTGTCATCATTATTTGCGTGCATTGCATCGATGGTTGCGCAACCTCATCATCGAGGCGGATGCGATGGGCCTCTCTGGGTGGCATCGGGCTTGCCAGGGTTGGTTGCTCTAGCTCCGTGCTCTATTCCCTCTCTCGCTTGGTCCGAAGATTGCCAGGGAGAGTTGGGTCGTAGGATCGGGTACATCCGGAGTACCCATTGGTGTAAGGGATGTCGACATATCGAAATTGAGATCGTGGTTCGTGGATCGGGGATCGAAGATTTGGAATGATAAAGGTTACCGATTGTATCCTTTTAAAGTGTGGTATTAGAATTGTTATTCATTGTTTATTTATTGTATTATTTGTGTTAAATTGCTGCATTGCACAAACCCAAGTATACTATTCTCGTTTCCCTTCCCTCACTGTGTATACATGTCGTATACTCACCCTCGTTCCTAACACTTTTCAGGTAAGACAAATTTTATTCCTCCGGAGTCTGAGGATAATAAAGTTCAAGAGTCTCTTTGAGTGCTTGACTTAGCTTCAGTTGGTTGCTTCTATGTAAAATTTTTGTGTATGTAATGTATATCCCTTTGAGGCCTGCGTGCCTTGTTTATATTAGTTGATTGTAATAAGTGTAAATAAGAAAGACTCACCTAGTAATAGTGGTTTGTAGTAACTTCCAATGCTTTACTTGTTGCCTAGTTATCTTGCATGCTTGTATGGGATTAAAGAGAAGTTAGTTGTATGTGATCTCAGTGGCAATTGGGATTTACGGAGAAGGTTGGACTTTGGTTTGAGGTTATAACTGTGTGTACAGGTTTTGGATTGTCCTATAAACAGATGAGACTTTGTTTGTTTCTTCCCGTTTCTCGTGACTTGGGATTGGATCGGGTTGTGTTTAGTGGACTTAATAGAGCTCCTAATTCCGTGAGGGATCAGGGCATTACAAAAGCACTTGCAAATTTAGCATGGCATAGTGTTTTTCCCGAGGCAGAAGTGGTCAATTTACCACCGGTTGGATCTAATCACTGACCGGTGGTTCTTGATACTGAGAAGAATGGATTTCTTGTTGGGAAGAAAAGATTCCAGGTGGAACCATACTGGCTTGAAGAACAAGAATGCCTTAATATTGTTGAAAATTTTTGAAGGCAAAATGGTTTTGATGGAGCTATTCTAGCTTTTAATAGAAATCTGGAGACTTGTAGAGCTAGGTTGTCTAAATGGAATAGACAAAAGGTTAGAAATAGCCAAAAAAATATTGAGGTGCTTATGAATAAACGGGAAGGTCTGATGAATTGTCCACTTGAGAGTTTTAGAATGGAGGAGTATAAATTAGTTTATCAAGAAATTGATAAGTTGTGGGCTTGCAAAGAATAATACTGGGCCATCAGAGCAAAAGTCAAATGGTTGAATGTTGGTGATCGTAACACTGATTTCTTTCATGCATCAGTTAGACAGAGGCGTACCAGTAATAGAATCTCAAGACTTCAAATAGAAGATGGTTGTTGGACAGATGAGCCAGGAAAAATCAGGGAAGTCATTCAGAAGTTCTACTGTGATCTTTTTCAGACTGTGGGGAATCGAAACATTGAGCCAGTCCTCTCTTACATTGATCCAATCATCACTGTGGAGGACAATCTGGAGCTTATTAAACCGGTATCTTACGATGAAGTTAAGAAGGCAGTTTGGAGTTTGGGAGCTAACAAAGCGCCAAGACCTGATGGTTTCTCAGGAGCTTTCTTCCATAAGTTTTGGCATTTGATTGATACTGATG
Source organism: Ehretia macrophylla (assembly GCA_037974665.1). Lineage (NCBI taxonomy): Eukaryota > Viridiplantae > Streptophyta > Magnoliopsida > Boraginales > Ehretiaceae > Ehretia > Ehretia macrophylla. The sequence goes on from CM075766.1 coordinate 32,370,686, forward strand.
TTTTGAATGTGGTTAAGAATGCTCTTTTGAATGAGACAGGTTTGAGTTGTATCAACATAACAAATATTGTGTTGGTCCCTAAAGTGAAGAACCCCCAGACAGTTGGAGATTTTCAACCAATTAGTTGCTCAAATTTCCTGTATAAGGTCGTGTCCAAAGTATTAGTGAATAGGCTGAAGCATTTTATGGATAAAATTGTCTCCCCTGAACAATCAGTGTTCATTCTAGGTAGAGTGATTCAAGACAATATCATTGTGGCTCAGGAAGTAGCTTTTTGGATCAAGAGGAAAAAGAAGAATGTAAAAAAATGTCATTCGATCCTCAAGGTTGACATGAGTAAAGCCTATGACCGGGTTGAACGGGATTTCATTGAAGGGGTCCTAAAGCGAATGGGTTTCTATGAGGTGTGGATCAATTTGATCATGAAGTGTATATCCTCTGGGTCTTTCAATATCCTTATTAATGGTAGTCTCTCAAAGACTAACACCCCTTCTCGAGGGATTAGACAAGGGGACCCTATATCTCCTTATCTTTTCTCCATCCTGACAAAGGCTCTCCTATCCCTAATAAAACGGCAGCTTAGTAGATCATTGCTAAAAGGCTTCCAGATCACTAAGTACTGCCCCCCTAACTCACTTGTTGTTTGCGGATGATTCCATCTTCTTCTTTGAAGCTACCTATAAAGAAACTCTTATCTTGCAGGACATGTTGTATAGGTACTACTTTGCCTCTGGTCAAAGTTTGAACATGAACAAATCATCCATTATCTTTAGCGCAAACACTCCTGATGGTATTCGAAGAGGAATTGTGAATATCTTCCATATCAAACAGTCGAACAAGATTGGTAAGTACCTTGGATTCCCGGCATAGTGGGGTAAATCTAAATCTGAAGCTCTAAGATGGATTCAAGAAAGATGTGCCTTTAAGCTCCAAGGATGGAAGAACATCCTCTTATCTGATAGTGGTAAGGATGTTCTTATAAGAGCAGTTCTGCTTGCTTTATCTTCTTTTGCAATGTCCATTTTCATGTTCCCAAAGAAGGTTTGTAACTCATTCTCCTCAATGGCTACAAAATTCTGGTGAGGGAAAAATCGAGAGTCAAGAACACATTGGTTGAATTGGGAAGAGCTCAAGAACCAAAGTGTGAAGGAGGTCTCGAATTTAGGGATCTTTTTTGTTTCAACCTCTCTCTCATTGTGAAACAAGCATGAAGAATATTCTCTCAACCCAATAGCCTGTTTGCTTGTATTCTTAAAGGGATCTACTTTCCAAATGAGAGGTTTTGGGATGCAAAGGTTAAAAGGAAGTCTTCATGGTCTTGGAAGAGTATTGTGCAAGGGAAAAATTTTCTCAAGAGCAAGGTTATGTAGAAGATTAGTAATGGAAAGAATGTTAACATTTGGAATAATAGATGGCTCCCAGGTACGAATTCTATAAGTCCAAGGAATCTTGATGGTCGAACATGGGTCAGCGATCTGATTAATTAGGATCATAAGAGGTGGAATGATGAGATGATTCAACAAATCTTTGATAGAAATATTGCTAATGATATCCTTGCTACATATCTGCCGTGGTTCGAGAAAGAGGATTGCATCGTGTAGAGTTCAACTAAAAATGGAGTGTATAGTGTTAAATCTGGTTATTGTGCTGCTAGAGAAGTCTACTGCAAAATTGGATCAGATAGTTGTGATAGAACTAGTTCTTCATTTCAAATACCTAGGAAGTTTGGAAGCTTGTGTGGTCGCTCAAAGTCCCTCCGAAAGTGAGATTTTTTATGTGGAAAGCGTGTAGAAATTGTCTCCTAACTCAAGAAAATCGTTTACGTAGGAAGTCAGCTAGCTATCCTCTTTCTGTTTTATGCAATCAATGTGTTGAAACAGTGGAACATTTGCTCTTTTTCTACCCTTGGGTACAGAGATTCTGGTGTGCTTCCCCCCTGCAGTGTGCTATTAATCCGGTGGAAGCAGTGAGGTTTTGTGAGTGGTTCATGAGCTTTACCAATCGTTATTGTGACAGGGGATACTTCAAATGGGAAGCAATGACCAAGATTGCGCTTTGTTGTTGGCAAATTTGGAAGGAAAGAAATGATACTACTATCAATGGGAAAAGGATCGATGTTCATAAGGCCATTGTGAGAGCTCAATGTGTTATATCCGAATGGTTTAGTGCGTACAATGCGAGATGGAATGGTAATGGCTCGAGGGAGAATGCTAGCCAACTGGTACCTATTCAATGGACCCCTCCAGCGGTTGAGACGATTAAGGTGAATGTGGACGCTTCCTTTGAGAAGAATGGGAAAGCTGCTATTGCTTTTATTGGTCGAGATTGGAATGGAGGACTGGTGTTTAGGCACACTGCATCTCTTCGCTGTTTCTCAGCTTCTTAAGCAAAAACTTTTGCAATTCGCTGTGTATGTCTCTTTGTTGGTCAGGTACAACATTCTAGTATCATCATTGAGAGTGATGCAGAGGTCGTTCTTAAAGCAATCGTTTCTCCGGAGTCTGCCCTTTGTTGGAGAACATTCACCATTGTGGAGGATATCAGAAAGATTGTGGCAGGAAACTCGAGACTGAGGTCCCAGTGCATCAGAAGATCGACCAACCAACCCTGTGACTGGGTAACAAAGTGTAAGTGTAGAGAAGAGTTGCTTGTGAATTGGTTTTCTTGTATTCCATCTCGTTTGTTGTATCTTCTTTCCCAGGATATCCATCCCACAGGGATCAGTTACTGTGTTTCTCCTTTTGAGTTAATTTGTTATTTGACCCCAAAAAAAAATTATGAATTTAACCCATGCACACATCTAACATATTCTAGATGGATGCTATCATTTACTTTTTTCCCTCAGGTCATTAGGGTAACTCCAATAGTCTTTCTATTTTTTCTCCATAATAGAGAGCCAGATTAGTGACTCTCTACATTTATAAACTCTCTATTTTAATTTTACTCCAACAACACTCTCTATTCAGTGCTCTCTATTTGAAGGACTCTCTATTTCAATTTCACTTCAACAGTACTCTCTATTTCAATAATAATTCTTAAACTTATAATACAAGTATCGTCTATGAATTAGAGTTCGAAACTTGATGCGCACAACGACTGTACGTATCTATTTTATACCTCTTTTTAATTATGCCTCATCAATTAAATGAAAAAAAACTTAAAGGCCAGAGTAAAAAACATACAAACAAAAAGCAAACAAACAAACAAAAGAAAACTGAACAAAGCAAGTCTTTCCACCGAAAAAGGAAAAAACAAAGCAAGCCTGCCACAATAGACCAGAAAGCGGAGTTTACCCAAAAAAAAAAGCAATAGCGAGATCATTCTGCTCGCTAAAAGCGCGAGGAAAAAGTAGATGCCTAGCGAGCTTTCAACAATGGCAAGGGAGATGGCTAGATTGTTGGAGCATGCTTTTTGTATTTTACTCTCCATTTTGGCTAAAAGTGGGCTTCCCTCCTTGTTGTTGGAGTTGTTCTTACATGTGATCTTTTTTTGGTACATAATTGTCAACTAGGCTTGAAAAGGAAATTTACACACAGAGATATAGAAGCCTGAGAGCTGCAAATTTTACTGGTTTTAAAAAAATGTTAAAAAGTTTATATATTTCTCAAAGAAAAAAATAGATATCTATGTATTTTATTTAAATAATACTATATGTTACTTTATTTTTTTCATGAACTTATTATTTTTATGTGAATACTTAGTTGGCATACTAAAAAAAGATAGGAAAAAAATTGTTAATAATCATGCCAAATAAATATCTATGTTAGCGATAAATTAGTGTTCTAACTGAAGTGATACGTAACAAAACTTTAGGATTGTCGCAGAAAAAATATCGGGTCACTAATAGCGTCTCGTGGTATCTAACTACTAAGATTCTGTTTGGCCTAACTGTGAAATTTCAACTTTTGAGTTGTAGACTTTTAGAGTAGAATTTTTGTTAGAAATGCTATTGAATAAAAGGTGTTGACTATTTGACATGTGTTAGACAACGTTGAACTTTTAAAAATTTTGAAAGTAATATCAGATTTTAAAAATATGGAGGGATATATTAGAGAGAAAAAAACAAAAACAAAAACAAACAGCTTCCCGCATTATATAAAACAGCTTCACAAAAGCATTTTTCGAAAATGAACTAAATAAGTTAGTTCAACTTCTAAACTCACAGAAATTACTTTTGAATATCTAAAAGTTAGGCCAAATAGAACCTAATTAGGATGTTTCTAAGTCTCAGTGTTGTCTTTCAATTTTCTTATATCGTAATCACGATATTAGTCAACTTTTGATAACATAAGCAATGAGGCCATTGTAGTAGACAAATTTTGACCATGTTGTAAGACTTTTTTCTTTCTTTTTTTTTTTTCAAGACCACGTTGTAAGACTAGAATAGTAGTCTTCGAAGATTTTGCCTGCTCCTATGTTTGCTTTGTTGAAGTAATTTAAATTTTAGCACAATTCATTATGTTTTGGCATTAATTTAGGTTTAAATTAAAAAAAATAGTTTTCCTTATTAGTGTAAATTTCTTGTTATTATCAAGTTTTATGGTCTATAAAATATTTTTTTGATTTATTCTTTTGTACATTAGAGTATTTATTGTTTATAATATTCTGTTTATTTATTGTTTCACTCTACAAGTTATATATATATACTGGTGTGCTGGCAAGAAGGAGAAAATCATGGTACAAACTCAAAAATTCTAAGTAAAATTCTTCGATGCAATTTTTTTTAGTTTTTGAAAGAGTAAAATGCACTATACCCCTTGTATTTTTATAAAATTGTATCATAAACCCTGCATTTTCAAAAGTCGCGTTATAAATCATTTGCTGAAAAATGTTGCATATTCTCGCATACTGTTTATTTTTCTGTCAATTTTAAATATTGAATGTAATACAGCGCCTTTGATGTAAATATGGCATTTCTAGGGTATAAAACATATCGAGAAAGATGAAAATACTACCCTCTCTAATATTAAAAAAATTGTAAATACCCCCTTAAAAAGGTTGCAAATGATGCATCCGAATGATTTATTTTCACAGAAAACTCAACAACAAGATACAACAAACTTTTATTTAATACTATTCTTTATACACAAACTTAAGAATGAGATTTTACTACAATGAAAAATAAAAAATACACCTTCACTTTGAAATAGTCCAAAAAATGTGCCCAAAAATAAAGAAATCACAAAATTGACAAACTTATTTCGCGATTAAGCAACTATCATACCTTTACTTTGAATCACATTCTTCTAAAGTATAATACACCTTCAAATCGAAGCGGGATTAAGCTTTTCTAAGTGTTTTCTTTTGGTTTCTCTCCCTAGGGTTTTAGAAAGGGGGAGTTTAGACTTTGGTAAAGGTGGTTTTGCAAATGGTGAAAAGGCTAGAAGTCTAAATGAGGGTAATTTTGTCTTTTAATAATGCTAACTAACAGAGTTAAACAAAACTTAATTTTGGGACGCGTGTGCAACATTTTTTGTAACGCATGGTTTATAACACGATTTTTGAAAACATAAAGTTTATAATGCCACTTTATAAAAACATAGGGAATATAGTGCATTTTACTTGTTTCTGAAACTATAAAAAAAACTGCATCCTGAGGATAAGACCATACTGAACTGCAGCCTAGCTATCTGAGAAGAGAAAGAAAGAGCCAATTCTTGTACTACTGTTGATAGCATTAAAAAATGGCAGATGTGATCACCAGCTCTGTCACAAGAAGGTGTGTAACTTCTTTGAACAGCCTGAGACAATATATATTTACCATATATAGTCTGAATAAAATGTCCTTTTAAAAAAAAAAATTATGGCTAGCTATTTACTCAACATTTTACCTTCAATTTTCAGGTACGCGGTCGTCACTGGGGCAAACAAAGTTATAGGATTTGGGATATGCAGGCAATTAGTAGCTAAAGGAATCACTGTGGTGTTGACAGCAAGGGATGAGAAAAGGGGTCGTGAAGCTGCAGAAAAGCTCAGAGATGAACAAGGTCTCTCTGATCTTGTGGTGTTTCATCAACTTGAGGTTACGGACCCTGCCAGTGTTGCTGTAAAACCCCGCACACATTCATGCATTTACTTATATGAGTTTATGAGTACTAACGTGCACTTGTATTATCTTACTTGCACTCACAGGCTTCTATGTGCACTTATATCGTTTTACGTGCATTGAGTGTTTCAAATAAAGTAGATATTAGTTAAATATATTTTAATGTCTTATATATATAAAATGTTACTAGGTACAGTAGAAATAAGTTAGAAACTAAGTTAGAATTATAAGATTTAAGTAGAACAACTTCGGGGTAACGTTGCAAATATCAGAAAATTTTTGGGGTCAAATTGCAATTATGAGAACTAATACTTGGAGACCAAGTTTGGCATTTTAAACTGGATATCACATACACTAAATCGTACAAGGAACACCCCAGTCAAATTAGAGAGGAAACAGAGAAACTTTTACATTTTAGAAAACACGAGAGGTTGATTAGCAAAACTTACAAACTTTAGGTGTAAGGCCCGGCACAAGACCACATGTGCATATAGATCATATCATACATAATTAAATCATTTTATGTGCTTTTATGTCAATTTATGTGCAATTATCTCGATTTATGTGCATTCTATCGTTTAACATGCATTTGAGTAATTTATATCGCGTGCCTAGTAATGGAAACCAACTAAATTCAATAGCTAACTAGAATAATTGAATTAAAACCAAAGCAATTAGAAATAAAGCTAGAATGGCATGCTAGTAAATAACCTTCTAGTTAGGAGGGCAACTTAGGCAATTAAATGTTAGATATTTTATCCTCCTCATACATTATTCTATCCTAGCCAAATACACACACAACACACACACAATCAGCCCACACAACACACACACACGTTGGAGCTTGGGAGAGAAGAAAGAAGAAAGAAGGAAGATGATAAAGGACAAGCTATTTTCAGTCATTTCCTTGCTTCTACTCTTACTTGCTAGCATTCTACTTGCTCTATTTGCTTCTAGGCTTCAACACAAAGGTGAGGGTTCTTTCAAAATCAGTATTTATGATATACAAATGCATATTGATGGTTTTATGAGGCTTGTATGGAGTTATAATTGCAAATCCATGATTGAAATGTTGTTGGAGCTTGTTATTGATGGTTTGAATCAAATATGATGTTGGAGGAATTTTTGGGTGGTCTTGATGGTAAAACTTGTATCTAGCTATGTAGATATGTTTGATTATTGCTTATTTAGGTTGCTAGAGGTTGCTTGGTTGTATAGTAGCTGATATTGATGATTTAGAAGCTAGAACATGCAAGAATCTCGGAATGACCTTACTGGACAGATTTGTCCAACCATAAATTTTAGCCCCTTTTTATGACTAGATGATTTTATAAAAATCTGGAAAATTCAGAAAATGAATAAAACTCATAGAGGAACATTTCTTCAGTTGACCATGTCATGAGAAAAAATCGTTTTCATGCCCAAAAACACACAAGACAGTAGGTATTAGAAATTTTGCTGCCACTGGACAGATTTGTACAAACTCGAAATTTTAGCCCCTTTTTATGACTAGATGATTTTATAAAAATCTGGAAAATTCTGAAAATGTAGAAAACTCATAGAATAACATTTCTTCAGTTGGCCATATCATGAGAAAAAAATCGTTTTCATCCTCAAACACACACTAGGAAGTAAGTTACGAAATTTTTGCTAAATCTGGACAGCTCACTGTTTTCGATTTCTTTTACATTGTAAAAATAGAAAACGATCTCGGAATTGAACGAAAATTTCACAGTAGCTATATTAGGCAGTTAGAAATGAACTTCATGTTTTCTAGATCATCAAATTCTATTGTTAAAATGCTCTGAATTTTCCATTCTTGAAATGACGCAAGAACAGCTTGCAATCTGGACAGAAAAACATAGTTGCACGAAATAGGTTATAACTCAGTCGTTTTGGGTCGGAATTGAGTATTTCTTGATTCCATAATCATCTACACTCGAAGAGCTTTAATTCTATACCAAAAACAGAGTAATTAGAGTTTAGGAAGGTAGTTAACTGATTTGCTAAAGTTGGGTCAATGCAGTGACATAAACAGTGGCTTAGATGAATTATTTAAGTGCTAATGCTTAGCCTATTGACGAAATGGCTACATTGCTTGTTCTTACTAATGTGAAATGATATTATCTAACTTCTAGATATGTTAGGACACTTGTGTGATCATTTATATGGATTATATTGCTTCTTGCTCGATAATTACCCAGATTGCTAGAAATGTATAACTATGTGAATGTTTTGAACTCGATGTCTATTTGAATGTTATAAATGCTCGTGTTACTTGAACTTGAATTTGAAATGGTGTTAAAAGGGGTTGCAACCACCTAGTCTTGGCATGGTAGTGTGCATACTACGCCGAACATCCTCAGGGTGTCGGTGATCTTATGTCTACCATGGTCCTATTCCCCTCTCGCTCGGGAACATTGATTTCCTTGGAGAATCTGGTCGTAGGTTTGAGTATTGTCCGGAATACTCAATTGGGGAAATAAGGAAGGAGATGTTGAACATCTCAATTAATAGTGAGGTAGACCACCTCCACCGCTTGATATATGATATATAATCACCATCTCGCTTGGGGGCATTGACTTCCTCGGAGATGTTGGAAATAGTAAGTTATTTCTTACTTAGTATGTGATATATGACTTGAATATGTATACTTGAACTGTTTCTTGACTGCAAATCTTGCGTGCATTGCATCCACGGATTTACAAAAAGGTTTATTAAAAGGAAAAATGTATTCGAAAACTCTTCCCAGATTCCTCCCTCGCTGAGCTTTGGTGCTGGATAAGTTCACCCTCATTTTTCCCTCCCCCCTTTCAGGTGTAAGTGAGCCGGAGTACGATACTTGATGATTGTGTGCTAAGGAAAAATATGTTCATTGCTTTAAACTCTAGTGATGAAGTTGTATAATATGTGGTATTTGAATTAATGTAATGAATGGATGTCGTACTTATATATAAGTTTTTGGTTATACGAATGATATATGTTTTACCTTGGAATTAGATTGTCGATTTAATATGTGTTGGACAAATTATATTGTACTATTGGAAGTTGGGGTTGAGGAGTTGTAGTGAAGGATTTGGAGTTGTCGGTTTGAGGCTTTTCTGTTTGCAGGATAAAACTGAAAAATCCAAAATACAGCCGTTGTGCTGCCCGATTTTTGAGAAAACTAATAATAGGCTGAAATTTGACTAAGTATGGATTGGTAATTAAATCAACTAAGTTACAACAAGATTTAGTCCATCGACTAAGGTAAATGAAATTGAGTAATTTAGAATTTGGTAATTGGGATATAATTATTTAAAAGTCTTGAAATATTGAATTATGATAATAGTGCTCAGGCTATTGTAATTGTGCCTTAGCGGACTTAGGCGGAGCGATCTTCTTAAGCCTGTGACATCATGATCCCAGAAATGTTGGTGGTTTATTTATGGTATCAGAGATTATATTAGCGATTAAAAAATTGGGGTCGTGACAGTTGCTTCCCTGGTCGACTTCATCAAAGCCAAATTCAGGAAACTTGATATTTTGGTACCATCCAAGGCCAACTTTTGAAGTTTTCATAATTTGATGCTTGTTAATAACACAGATTCAAAATTTATTGCAGATAAATAATGCAGGAATTAATGGAGTGATAGTAGAAGAAGATGTATTAGTTCTCCAACAATTAATAGAGGAACATGCTAACAAAATTGGATATGATGGTAAGGTAAGTCTACAAGACAACCATGATTGGAAAATTATTTCTGACATTGATGATGTCTGATCTCTTCCATAACATTTCACTTCCATTGATACAACAGGAAGAAAACAAAATCAAGCCTAATGGAAAAATTATTTAGACTTATGAATTGGCAGAAGAGTGCCTACAGATCAACTACTATGGTGCTAAAAGAATGATTGAAGCGTTTATTCCTCTCCTTGAGCTTTCCGATTTGCCAAGAATTGTAAATGTGTCATCAGCAATGGGGATTTTGATGGTAACATAACCAATGACTTGGAAACACGTATCCTAGTCCAGTAGGGATAGTTTGAATTAAAAGCATCTCAATGTTAAGCGCTATATATATGAGTCTTATAAAAATAAAAATAAGAATCATTTCCTATTTCCAAAATCAATATTTATTCCTCATAATATTTTTGAAATTTGTATAGATATAACAACAATGACCGGTTGATATTCTCTTGGTATTATATATGTGTTTTTGATCAGTTTCAAACCAATGAATGGGCTAGAGGTGTGCTAAGCGATGTCGAATGGCTCACAGAAGAAAGGATTGATGAGGTGGTGAATGAGTTTCTTCAAGACTTTAAGGAAGGATCCCTCCAAGCCAAAAACTGGCATCAGGGTCTTTCGGCTTATAAACTCTCGAAAGCAGCCATAAATGCCTACACAAGATTATTTCCAAGAATTACCCAAATTTCTGCATCAATTGTATTTGTCCTGGCTATGTGAGAACACATATCGTTGGTAATACCGGATGGCTAAGTGTTGAAGATGGTGCCCAAAGTCCAGTGAAGCTGGCTCTGCTACCTGATGGCGCGCCTTCTGGTTTGTATTTTCTTCAGGACCAAGTTTCTTGTTTCTGAAAGTAATGATCCATCAAAATCTTCCTAATAGAGACTGTATTTTCTATTTATTAATTATGCATTTCTGCAATAACATCTAAAGCTTTGAATGTCATTTAATTTCACATTTGTGTAACAAAGTCAGAGCAACTTTTGAGCCTTTTATTGATCATTGTGCTAAATGTGATGATGATAATGATGAGCAGTATTTTTTGTCAATGATTGGCAGCTCAGCACGCAACACCTAGCTCGAATCGCCCTTTTGGGTCGCCAACCAGCGGTGCTTGGGCGAGGCAGGATCAGGATCTTGTTGGCCCGATAAAACCTGTTTGATTTTTGTGGTGATTCCACACGACTAATAAGAAATGCATCTTAAAGCCCATTATTAATGGTGCATCTTGTATTCCACATGCCATGGCTTATAAGAAATGAGTAAAATGCACTATACTCCATGTGTTTTTATAAAGTTATATTATAAATTTTATATTTTAAAAAGTCGTGTTATAAACCTTATATTATGAAAAATGTTGCATATGATCTCCTGCATCTATTTTTCTGTCAATTTTAATGTAGAGTGTAATATACACGCCTATAATTCTTACATATACTTGTTAGAAGTGTTTGCAATTTGGGTATAATAAAAGATCGTACAAGAATTAGTTTTATCCTGATTATCCCTTGTTTAAGGTATTTTCTCAATTATATTACAAAATAAAGAATGTTGTAAATACCTCCCTCTAATATTCAAAAAGTGGCAGCCCTATTTATAATTAGGACAGGATTCCAATATTTCATAGTATTTAAACTCTTATCAAACCTCTAGTTGTCTTTAGTATCTGACTCTGCTTGGGATTCGAGTCATATCCAATAAATTCCTCCCTTGGTGAGAAATTCAAAGCTTCGAACCCTTAATCAACATCTTTTGAAGTCATGAACCCAACAATGCTTATAGAACATCGAATTCAAATCCTACCTTAGTTTGAATTCATAACATCGAAAAACTTTAGAAAACTCTCGATCAACTTAGTCAAGCCTTGATCAACGCTGGTCAATGCGATCAAATATTGGTCAACATGGATAGACATCTTTCCTTGAGGAACAAAGAACTAGATCAAAGCTTCTAACTCCATCTAGCCAAATCATAGCAAATTTCAAGTCCTCCCTCAATACTGAAATCGTGGCAGATCTTCAATTGTTTGTTTTTTATTTTTTCCTCGTTCTTTTTTAAAATGGTTGTGTTCTCTCTCATCCTGCAACTTTTCTTCGCTAATTATCTTTGTCACTTTCTTCAATAATGGTGCTCGTCAATTTTCTTCTAGACAATTGTAGTTGTCTGTCTTCTTCGGCGCTCTTGGGGACGCCATCTTCTCCATGGCACAACAGCGATGACACGCAGCAATCCCTTTTCTGCTGGCCATGTTCTTATCTTCTGAACTTAGAGTTGTTATAGGAACTCCATTGTTTCGGCGTGACATCAATCTGCTAAATGCGTCGCGACTGCAATCTTCAACAACGAGCACTACACCATGTCTCGATGCAAGCTTCTTGGCTGCTTCAATGTCTTCTTCTTTGTAGTCTTCTGCTCTAGCAATGGAATACACCTTCTCTTGGCGACGATAATGACCAACATATCTATATGCAGTCCCAGGTTCTGATACCATTTTGTTAAAAGGATCATGCACATAGATACGTTGGAGAACAGAACACTATTTTAGAGTGGTTCAGCATAACTTACATCCACGGAACATTATTCTTTATTACTCATAAAAACTACTACAATAATGACTCTGATACACCTACCTAGAGGTATATGTACTCTAACTCTAATATAATCTAATGTAGTACACCCACCTTGTGGTGTGTGACAACTAAACTCAACCCAGATAATCCTATTTATAATAGACTAATGCTAATCCTATTATGATCAGGATTCCTATATTTTATAATATTTCAACTCTTATCAAACCTCTAGTTGTCTTTAGTATTTGACTCTGCTTAGGATTCGAGCCATATCCAACAGGAACTGTTGCTAATTTTTGTTTTTTTTGTTTGTGTTTTTGTTTGTTTGTTTGGTGAAAGGGTGGGTGGAGAGAGAAGAAAAGAACAAAAAGAAAAAGAATATGTATTTTAATAAGGTATTTTGTCCAAAAAGTCATATTTAAGCAAAAAAACAAAAATAATCGAATCTCACGAACGTAAAGTACACTCTCCGTTAAAATAGATGAATTTTTTGACGAAGGAGGTGTTGTGCTTATAACAAATCACAAGAAGTATTATGCAGTTTTTGAACTACAAGAAGGTATTGTGCAGTCTCATAAAAGCATAGAAAGGTCCGATGCATTTCACCCTAAAATGTATCACTTCTTCTCCCAACAACATGGAAGATAAATTTCCTAGCGATTATCTTAGTTTAAGGATCTTCCTCTGAGCCCAAGAAGTTTTGTTTGGGGCTTCAAATTCCCACATATTCCTTCCTCGAAGAAGGTCATCATATGTCTATCTGACTACACATATTTCTGGTTATTAAGATCAAGGATGCACATCACTCTAGGCAACATTTGATAAACTACTGAAATTTCGTACATTTCACCCCTCTGCTTATAAATCCTAAACTCTCAAAAGCAGTCGTGAACTGTGTTGAGGATTAAATTCTCGATCCTGGACACAATTACCGAAATATCCTTGAAAGGATTTACCATGCCTTGTCCGACCAAATTAGGGTAGAGGTATGAACCCGACCCGACCCGACCCGACCTATTCTGAAAATATTCTTACTTATTTTGGGCATATTCCCGACCTCATGGTCCGACCTCCTGTAAGACACCCGAGATCATTATGACCAACCTCATGGTAGACACCTGAGGTCCGACCTCATGGTCGACCTCATGACAAGGCAACGGGACCACAACAGTACACATGACACTCTCTAGTAACTTGGGAGTTAGTATAAATTTAAGGGCACCCATCTCAAAAAAGGTAACTAGTAAGAGGCAAATACACACTACAATGCTATTTTTCTCTCTCTTATCTATCTTATTTCCTTTACTTTCTCTTGCTCATATGCAACTTGAGATCCCGAACTGACTTGATCGTCGGAGGGGTTCCCCAGGGCACACCCCCAGTAGGCCTTGTTTTACAGGTCATTCAATACCGAAGCAGAAGAAGGAGCTCATCCGATGGAATCACAAGCTCATCCGGTGCTTGACCACTTTTGATCATTAACAAACTGTATATTTTATTATTTTATACACCTCTGCTATCAAGTCTATTTAATCATGTGAAGGTAACATCTGACAATTGTGAGAGTTAAACCTCTCAATGAAATTTAATTTCACAGGTGTAACATAGTCGACATTGTGCTTTGTGACATCTTTTTATAAATCACATTGCTAAATGTGGCACCGATGAATATTATCTTGTCAGTGATGGAATTATTGATCATAAGAAGTTTCGCTTTATATGATTGCAATACAATTATAGATATGGGATGGATTTAACAAAGTAATTATAAGATAGACATATTTATTGATTATTTTCGTTAAATTATAGTCTCAAGATGTAGAAGGGAATGCTAATGGTAATCCCTCCCTTATAAAGCTAAAGCAGATTTAATCAACTTAAAAAGTAACTCTCTCTTTTACTCATTGGCCAAATCATTTTAACACAAGACATCATTATGGCAATCTTAGGCCTTCTCTAACACGTTATATATTCCCGTTTCCTCACATGTAGGGAAGCTGTTGGATAAATTGGGAATGCTAATGGTAATCCCTCCCTTATAAAGCTAAAGCAGATTTAATCAACTTAAAAAGTAACTCCCTCTTTTACTCATTGGCCAAATCATTTTAACGCAAGACATCATTATGGCAATCTTAGGCCTTCTCTAACACGTTATATATTCCCGTTTCCTCACATGTAGGGAAGCTGTTGGATAAATTGGGAATGCTAATGGTAATCCCTCCCTTACAAAGCTAAAGCAGATTTAATCAACTTAAAAAGTAACTCTCTCTTTTACTCATTGGCCAAATCATTTTAACACAAGACATCATTATGGCAATCTTAGGCCTTCTCTAACACGTTATATATTCTCGTTTCCTCACATGTAGGGAAGTTGTAGGAGAAAATTCTCCCACAGCTTCCCTGAGAGATTCTCTACAAAAACAAGGACTATCTCTAGAGCCAATTTCAGAATATTCACATATAGAGATGTTGAAGCAATTCTCTAAACCCATCCTCAAAACCCATTTGCCTTAAAAAAAATTGTCATCACAAAATATAAACAAATTCCCTACATGTAGAAAAAAATATAAGGAAATTGTTGGAATTGACTTTATATTATGAGGTTTTTAGGAGGAAATAACTTCAAAATGATAAAACGTTTTGAAGCTCCCTTTCCTATTGATATAAACCTTACCAACGTGTGAGATCCACGCGTTTAAAAATAAACATGTAAGGTTCAGAACATTTTTATGCCCTACCCATTTTTATGAAGCCTCCCTTTGGTTGTGACAACTCTTCTAAAAACATTCTTTCAACTTTGTCATACTCTTTTTGGGCTGAAAAGTCTAAAAAATTTCTTTGCATCAAATGCAAAGACGAACTGTGCCACTTTATATCACTTTTGGTACCCCTCGGAAGATGAGTAATATGACATACATTATAGCTCCATTTATCAAAGTTAATGCCTAATGGATATGCGTCAAGTATGAATTTAACCCATCGACACATCTAACATATTCTAGATGGATGCTATCATTTACTTTTTTTTCCTCGGGTCATTACATGTGATCTTTCCTTGGTACATAATTGTCAACTAGGCTTGAAAAGGAAATTTACACACAAAGGCGAATGCATATAGAAGTTAGGGAAGGCTGCAAATTTTACTCCTTTAAAAAAAACATTAAAAATTTTATATATTTCTCAAATAAAAAAATAGATATTTATGCATTTTATTTAGAGAATGTTATATGTTACTTTTTTTTTATCACGAACTTATTATTTTTTATGTGAATACTTAATTGACATACTAAAGAAAGATATAAAAAAAATTTGTTACTAACCGGTAACCATGTCAAATAAATATCTATGTTAGCGATAAATGAGCGTTCTAACTAAAGTGATACGGAACAAAACTCTTTTATTATCACTAGGATCGTCACAGAAAAAATATCATGTCACTAATAGTGTCTCTTGGTATCTAACTACTAGGATGTTTCCAAGTCTCACTGTTGTCTTTCAATTTTCTTATATCGTAATCACGATATTAGCGATATTAGTCAACTTTTGATAACTGTAGTAGGCCAATTTTGACCATGTTGTAAGACATTTTTCTTTCTTTCTTTCTTTCTTTTTTCTTTGTCAAGACCACGTTGTAAGACTAGAATAGTAGTCTTCGAAGATTTTGCCTGCTCCTATGTTTGCTTTGTTGAAGTAATTTAAATTTTAGCACAATTCGTTGTGTTCTGGCATTAATTTAGGTTTAAATTTATAATAAAAAAATTAGTTTTCTTTATTAGTGAAGATTTCTTGTTATTATCAAGTATTTTTATAGTCTATAAATAGACTTTTCTATTGTACTTCAATAGAATAATTAATCTAATTATTCACAAAGTAGTCGTTTTGATTCTTCCTCTGGTTTAAATTCATTGTTGGTTGTAGCTTCTATTGTTTGCTATGACATACCGCGCGATTTTTTTTTTATTTTGTTTAACATGCTTGACTTTGACCCAAAAAAAAAATTGCTTCACCATTTGTGAAAGAAGTTACCAAATGGTAGTCTTTGAGACTGTTGAAAATAATAAATAATATGATACACTCTTTTTTATAAATTTTAACTAGGATAATCACTTAATCATGAATTTTAGATTTCGTCGTCATCCATTTTTTAAAAATATATCTCGTGCAACACTATAAAAAATAATCCTGCATGCATTTGAGAAACGTGTTAAATATAGTAAATAATATTATAAAACTATTTCTAACCTCTTTTAAGTGACATGGTCATTTGAGGTGAAATATTGTGATAACACCTACTTAGCCAAAAAAAAAATTGTGATAAACCTGCAATTCTTAGGCTTCCTTCTATGAATAAAAGAGAAGAAGAAAAAATGAACCAAATGTTTTAGACGGCCAACAGAAAAGGAAATGAAAATGACATGCTCACATGGTTGACAAATATTCAACCCTATGAAACTAAATTGACACTTACCTAAAATCTCAAATTAGATACGAAAGCAAGTTCATTGAAGGAATTAAAAGAATAATTTGATTTCATCAAAAAACCAGTTACTATTAATAGTAGTAATCCAAAATCTTATAAGGTGGTCAATATTATACTTGAGTTGTGTTGAAATGAGTGAATCAGTAAGATAAAATATGGGTCATACGAGATCACGAGTGAATATAATGGATATGACTAGGCCAACACCTATGTTCAAACAAATTAATGCTAGGAGGTATAATCTAAAATTTCTATAAGATAATTTCGTAATTTATAATTTTTTAATATAGATGGAACTAAATATTGTAACAAAATATTACTCTTTATACAAATTGTAATTGCTAAACATGACTGGTGCAAATAAAAGGGAATCCAACATCATGATTGTGTTTTTGTTGTGTAAAGCAATAAGCAATTGGCAGATTATTGATGAGCCGCATGACGAACATGTTTAAATCATATTTTTAAAGGATTCTGTAGGAGGGAAATATTTTAACTCAGGCTCCATTTCTTTGCTAGTAAAACAATTTATTGGTGAAAAATGTTTATAGGAGAACAAATTTTTCTGAAAAAATAGAATATTTTTTATGTTTGGATGTCAAAGTGATAATATATATCAATTGGAGATTTTTACAAAGAAACACACGCATATATTTTTTGGTTGGGGTGGAGTAAGGGTGGGTTAGGGCCAGGTGGAGTAGAGTGGAAAATATTTTTAATGGAGCCCTAAAAGTTGCTTGTGCTGGTTAAATAAGACTGTGACACGTAATATGTTAAGTGATTCACATATTTTCTTTTCTATGGATGTCACTTACTTTTTTAAGCGTATGTAAACTCAAAAAGAAATTGATTCTGATAGACTTTCTTAAACGGAATGTGACGATAGGAGAATCTAGAGTTTCTTCTTAGTGGGGATTAAAATGTAATATTTTTTTTTAGTGGGAGCTAATTAATCTTTTTAACTAAGAATATTTAAATATTTAAATTTTTCTCTCTATTTCATAAACCCAAATATTTTATAAATTAATAATTAGTTAAAAAGAACATAATAAATTAAATATGAAGTATTCTTAAAATATGAGTCAAGAGTAACTTGTCTTTTGATGAATTTCAAATATAGTTGAATCTCATATTTAATTATGCGCAATGCGCCTAAAAAATTTAATCCTACTAAATTAGATTATTATCTTCTATTCTTATTAGACTTTTCTACTTGGTTTTTCAAATTGGCTTGAAAAAATATGAGTCGCTTTTCAAAAAAAATACCATAAATATAATATGCTTACTATTAAGCTAATAAAATCAAATATCTCAATAAATTATTAATTATTAATTTATCGATAAATTGATATATCGCTAAATTAATAGAATTTAGCAGTTCTAACGCTATTAATTTAAAGAGGTTATACTGTATTTTCTTTTCCATCTCAACAAAGAAAATGAACAGTAATTCTCTATAGGAATTGTATCTTTTTTATCCACTCCTCGATTTCTTCGCTTAATTTCTATTCTTGAAAAAAAGAAATATGTTTAATATTTTTTTGAAAGCCATGTAAAATTCACTTAAGGCTGCTCCTTTTGAATTAAAAAGAAAAGAAAAGAAAAATTATATGCCGAATGAAACTTCTTAAAAATCAAAACATAAATATGACATTTTCTAGGGTATAAAACATATGGAGAAAGATGAAAATACCCTATTTTTCAAACACATTGTAAAATAAAGAATGTTGTAAATACCCTTTCTGATATTAAAAAAAATTGTAAATACCCCCTTATGATATTAAAAAGGTTACAAATGACCCCTCCAACTGATTTCTTTTCACATAAAACTCAACAACAGGCTACAACAAACTTTTTATTTAATACTATTCTTTATGCACAAACTTAATAATGAGATTTTGTTGCAATGAAAAATAAAAAATACACCTTCACTTTGAAATAGACCAAAAAATGTGCCGAAAAATAAAGAAATCACAAAATTAACAAACTCATTTCGCGATTAAGTAACTATCATATCTTTACTTTGAATCACATTCTTCTACAAATATAATACACCTTCAAATCGAAGCAGGATTAAGCTTGTCTAAGTGTTTTCTTTTGGTTTCTCTCCCTAGGGTTTTAGAAAGGGGAGTTTAGACTTTGGTAAATGTGGTTTTGCAAATGGTGAAAATGCTAGAAGTCTAAATGAAGGCAAATTTGTCTTTTAACAACGCTAACTAACAGAGTTAAACAAAACTGAACTTTGGAGCGCGTGTGCAACATTTTTCGTAACACGTAATTTATAACGCGATTTTTAAAAACATAAAGTTTATAATACAATTTTATAAAAACACAGGGATATGGTGTATTTTACTTGTTTCTGAAACTATAAAAAATGAGATAAAGACATTTTGTCCCATGAGTTTATAGCTAAATTCCAAACACCCCCATGAAGTTTTTTAAATGTCCAGATTCTCCCATGAAAATAAACAGTGTTAAAGTTCTGTTAATTATTAAGGGTATAATTGTCTTTTTGAGAATTAAAAAAAACAAAAGAAAAAGAGAAATTTTGCTGACATTCTGCTGAACCTAACAATATTAAGCACACTAATTCACCACTGTAAAAGATGCACACACACTCGAAATAACATAGCCTCTTGCAAGCTTTGTTTTAGCGTGTTAATGGAGCAGGTCTCCTAAGTAGCGAAGCATTAGTCGTCATCATTGCAGATGTATAGTTGGACGAGTGGGGGGGTTTAGAGAAATTTTATGTATTTTTTTTAAAAATAAAATAAAATATTTATGTATTTTTAGGTATAAATATTAATTAGCCCTATAGAAAAAAAAAAAAAAAGTACTCATATAGTTGAAAAGTTATGCGTTTAGCTTCCATTAAAAAGAATTCCTAGATATGCCCCGGCCGCCCCGGGCATAAATTGAGTAATGCAGGAGTCTGAGTTTTTTCGAACTCGCTATTAAGACGGCAATCGAGGAATCATAGAATTTGGATTTACATAATGACCATCTTAGTAATTCTTACGAAAAATTCAAGAATGCTAATTAGTCCATCTCAATTATTTCCATGAACATCTTAATAATCCCAGCTCCTTTTTTTTTTAATGCATATGCACTACAATTCTTGGTGATGTTCAATTACCCTAAACCGAATTCTAACAAAGCTTAATTTAACAAAATGTCCAATTCTCTAAAAAAGGATCATCGTGATCAGTTGGATTACAGAGAAATATTATATTACAAGTTATGGTTGTACACTGGCTACCCAGTCCTTGTAAGAAGCTTGCGAGGCCAGTTCATGAAGCCCATTCAATTTTGATATGGTAATTAAGGCGGTGTTTCTTTGCCCTGAGCAACGAGATTGATGATGTTGTGGGGTAGGTGAAGAAGGAGACCAGAAAAATAGAGGAAGAAAAGAGAGAAAAAAATGAAAATAAAATTAGATATTGTGGGCAATTTTGTCTTCGCACAAGGTCAATGCGTTGACCATTAAGCAAAACCTCACAATGTTTATTCTTATGGGGGAATCTGAGTAATTGTAAAAGTTGGTGGGGGAGTTTGGTATTTAGCAATAAATTCATGGGGCAAAATATCTTTATCTCTATAAAAGACTGCATCCTGGGGACTCTGAAGGCCATACTGAACTGCAGCCTAGCTATCTGAGAAGAGAAAGAAAGAGCCAATTCTTGTACTACCGTTGATAGAATTAAAAAATGGCAGAAGTGATCACCAGCTCTGTCACAGGAAGGTGCGTAACTTCTTTGAACCGCCTGAGACAATATATATTTACCATATATAGTCCGAATAAAATGTCCTTTTTTTTTATTTTATGGCTAGCTATTTACTCAAAATTTTACCTTCAATTTTCAGGTGCGCGGTCGTCACTGGGGCAAACAAAGGTATAGGATTTGAGATATGCAGGCAATTAGCAGCTAAAGGAGTCACGGTGGTGTTGACAGCAAGGGATGAGAAAAGGGGTCGCGAAGCTGCAGAAAAGCTCAGAGGTGAACAAGGTCTCTCTGATCTTGTGGTGTTTCATCAACTTGAGGTTACGGACCCTGCCAGTGTAGCTTCCCTGGTCGACTTCATCAAAACCAAATTCGGGAAACTTGATATTTTGGTACCATCCAAGGCCAACTCTTGAAGTTTTCATAATTTGATGCTTGTTAATAACACATATTCAAAATTTATTGCAGATAAATAATGCAGGAATTAATGGAGTGATGGTGGAGGGAGATGTATTAGTTATCCAACAGTTAATAGAGGAACATGCTAACAAAGTTGTATCTGATGGTAAGGTAAGTCTACATGACACCCATGACTGGAAAATTATTTCTGCCATTGATGATGTCTGATAACATTTCTCGTCCATTGATACAACAGGAAGAAAACAAAATCAAGCCTAATGGAAAAATTATTGAGACCTATGAATTGGCAGAAGAGTGCCTACAGATCAACTACTATGGTGCTAAAAGAATGATTGAAGCGTTTATTCCTCTCCTTGAGCTTTCCGATTTGCCAAGAATTGTAAATGTGTCATCACTAATGGGGATTTTGATGGTAACATAACCAATATTTATTCCTCATAATATTTTTGAAATTTGTATAGGTATAACAGCAACGACCGGTTGATATTCTCTTGGTATTATATATGTGTTTTTGATCAGTTTCAAACCAATGAATGGGCTAGAAGTGTGCTAAGCGATGTGGAAAGGCTCACACAAGAAAGGATTAATGAGGTGGTGAATGAGTTTCTTAAAGACTTTAAGGAAGGACCCCTCCAAGCCAAAAACTGGCATCAGAGCCTTTCAGCTTATAAACTCTCGAAAGCAGCCATGAATGCCTACACAAGGATTATTTCCAAGAATTACCCAAATTTGTGCATCAATTGTGTTTGTCCTGGCTATGTGAGAACAGATATGTGTGGCAATACCGGGTGGCTAAGTGTTGAAGAAGGTGCCGAAAGTCCAGTAAAGCTGGCTCTGCTACCTGATGGCGCGCCTTCTGGTTTGTATTTTCTCCGGGACCAAGTTTATTGTTTCTGAAAGTAATGATCCATCAAAATCTTCCTCATGGAGACTATATTTTCTATTTATTAATTATGGAGTAAATTGCTTGCCGCCTCCCTGTGTTTTGCCGTAAATACTCATTCACTTCTTGTGTTTTTAAAATAGGCTCATTACTTCTCTGTGATTTTCGGGATGTAGCTGACGCACCCAACTGGCTAACACCATTAATAAAGTTAACGGAACTGATAAAATGACTATTTTACCCCTTCTTTTTCTACTTTTTCCCTTTTATTTTCTTTTCTTCTTTTTCCTTCATGTTTTTTCTTCATCTTCTTTATGTTGCACATGACGCCGTGGTCTAGTGGTTGAAGTCCATATTAAATATTAAAGAGGTCTTGGGTTCGAATCTAAGCAATATCAAGTTTTTTTTTTTTTTTTTTTTTTTGTAAACCAATTTCATCTAGTTTATTGGACTAAAAAGTATTGGAAAAAACCCATTCCTGAGATTTGATATAAAGACCAAATTAGTTCTTGAGGTTTGGAAAATGACCAAACAGGTCCCTGAGATTTGGAAAAAGATCAAGCAGGTTCTTGAGATTTGAAAAAGACCAAATAGGTCCCTGAGATTTAGAAAAAGACTAAACAGGTCCCTGAGGTTTGGAAAAAGACCAAACAGGTCCCTCATGTTATGTTTGAGTTAACAGTCAAATGTTTGACCAAATAAAAAGACTTGAATGACCCTGCTTTAGTAGTTGGAGATTTGGAGGAAAGGAAAAAAAAAAAAAGATTGGACCATGCAACAGGCACAGCTATTTAAGCACCCAAGCTATTTTTTTTTTCTTTTCTCTCTTTCAACAAAATATTAAGAGCCTTAATTTTTTTAGAATACACCTTTTTTTGTTAACAACAAAATATTAAGAGCCAAACTCTTCTAAGTAGGAAGAATTTTATTGTTGTCGTTGTTCTGTTTTTTTTTTTTTTGGTGAGAAAGAGCATGAATTGAAAGAGAGAAAAGAAAAAAAAAAATAGTTTGGGTGCTTAAATAGCTGTGCCTGTTGCATGGTCCCAATTTTTTATTTTTTATTCCTTCCCTCGAAATCTCCAACTACTAAAGTAGGGGCATTCAAGTCTTTTTATCTGGTCAAATCTTTGACGGTTAACTCAAACATAACATGAGGGACCTGTTTGGTCTTTCTCCAAACCTCTGGGACCAGTTTGGTCTTTATACTAAATCTCAAGGACCACAATGGATTTTTCCCAAAAACTATTCTTGTAAGCAGCAGGATTCGAACCCACATGGACAACGAAAATATGACTTTAAACCTTTAACGAGTAACCACTATGACAAACTTGTGAAATCGCATTAATTTATCAAACAAATTATTTTAGATGTTGTATCGTTTTTTTCTCTCTCTGCGTACACAACCCAACATCATTGCCATCCATTATCACAACTTGGTGCTCTCAAGAAAGGATCCTCCTCTATTACTGATTATGTCCAGCAAATTCATACTCTGTCACCCACTCTCTGATTCCGATTTAGTACTAGTGACTTTAGATGGCCTTCCCAAACACTACAGGTCATTTGTCACTTCCATTGAAAATCTTTCCAACACTCTCACCTTCAATCAGCTCCGTGCCAAACTTCTGATTTATGAGCAACGTACGCTCATTAAAGGAGAAGACTTCATGCCTACTGATGTCACAAGTTTGTCATCCCAAATTCCCAATTCTTCTAATACCACTCATGCATTGACCGCCCACATTTTCCTCTTCAAAGCCTTCTAACGCCGCCAAGTCTTCTTCGTTGAGTCAATCGTTCACTGCCTCTTATAAAGGCAAATGCCAAATTTGCCGTAAAAATGGTCACTCTGCTGCCAAGTGCAAATATCGTTACACTTAGTCCAGAAATACTGCTCCTTCATCTCAGTTTGCCGGGCTCCAATGGTATCGGCATCTTAGCACAAAAAAATAACGTAAAAAAAAAAAAAAAACCAAACAAGATGAACCCACTTATCAACAGTAAAAATCAAAATTTTCAGCTATCTTCAATGTTTCGTTTTCTCGTGTGTTTTACTGCTGCAAGAAGAGGACAACTTATATCTTGTCTCAAGGGCATTTTGGTCCATTTGTTGTTCAATTAAAGATGATATGGCACCAATAAGCAACAAAAAATGTATATGGTCCGCATGAGATGTACGTCCAGTTCAAACTGACGGAAATGTTAACGGATTGAGTCGGTGAGCTATAATTAGAAAACACAGGGGTACTGAGCATTTTTTAAAATTATAATGGGTGAATAAATATTTCGAATAAAATATAAAACATGGCAAATAATTTACTTATTAATTATGCATTTCACATTTGTGTAACAACGTCAGACCAACGTCTACTCGCACACACCACACAAACCCAAACAAAATCACACGTATTACTCGCACATGAGGCACACGAAGCTTTAGAGTCCAATCGTAGTTCCCATGATGTGAGAAGATAGCGATTTGTGTGGTGGGTAAGTGTGTAGGTATGTGCCATGTTTATGGTGGGCGAGTGTGTGGTGAGGTGGCTCTACCGTGATTTTGTAAAATTTTGTGCACAAGTGTGGTGAATATGGGCTGGTGCGTGTGCCAGTGTGTATATTGTGATGTGGGTATTGTAGGTGTTGTGGAGAAGAAGATGGGAAAGAATTTAGTTTTTGTCATTTTTTTTTGTAAAAAATGAAAAGACTAAAATATCTGTAAGTATAAAACTTTGTTTGGCATGTTTTAATATCATGGAAAAATTGGATAATATAAAATATTCACAGAGAGTTTGGATTTTATTTAATAACTCACGAGAAAAAATAAAATTTACTCAATAAGAAAAATATACCATGCGCTTGTATCGATTTGTCCAACAGCCGAACTGTAGACTTTTCCAAGGCAGCAAAGATAATAATAATAATGTTATCAATGCGACTGAGAGATGGTGTGCCCTCCATAAGTATTACTGTAGAAAGGCGTCGTGGAGCTCTAGAAAGGCTCAGAGATTTTTTTTTTTTTTTTTGTCAAAAGGCTCAAAGGTTTAGGTCCATTTAATCCCCTCTCCTTCAGCTTTCTGATTCACCAAGAATTGTAAATGTGTCGTCGGCATTGGGAAAATGTTAAAGGTACATAATTAACTAATTCATTTGATTTTTCCTGCTTTGAAAAGCTCAAGATGCCTTATACCAGCAGTAATATTTCGTGTTGAATACATCTCTGTTTGAGTTTATTGACAAGCGATTCTGATTCATTATGTTCAACTTCACTAGACCGGATTCAGTCTATGGCCAGTTTAGGTTGCAATCTCTGTCGACTAAAAAAATCATTTAAAAAAGTTATATATTTTTAAATAATTATTATTTTTTAATTAAAAAAATTAATTAATTTTTACTTTAAAAAATTCACCTCTATATATCTCTAAGACTGACGTCCGTTTGACCGGTGGAAGAGTTTCTCATCATCATCTAGCCAACTTTTTATTACATCCTGACAAAAAAAACTTTTGATTACACGAGCCGTTGAGATTGAGACTGATTTTTAGGCTTCTCTTCTTTTTGCGTGGTAGTGAATGGTGGGTTATATATTGTTGGTGCTTTCTCTCACATCATATGAGATTCCCCTGGCCTGTTTTTTTTTTTTTTATCTCTTTTTCTCTTCCTGGTCAACTTTGGCGTTCGTGGTTCTATTCTGAATTAATAACCACTATCTTAAAATTAGTAAAACACTAAATAAAATAGAAGCTCTTGTTGGACTATGCTTCACGGTTATATAGAGATAAAAAATAAAAATAAAAAAGTAATTTAAAGCCAATTGTCAATAGTGGTATGTCCCTCATGGCTTATAAAATATGCATCTTCTTCTAATTTTTTTGGCTAGGGACAAAATATGAGTAAATGCCATTTACCCTCATGAGTACACAAAGTCCAAACTCTTCAAATTTTCCCATGGCATTAAAGTCTCCTAAACAAAGCTTTAAAGTTAAAGGGTATTTTAGACTTCTCATTTTGTAAAACAAATCATATTTAAAAACATTATAAAAAAAATAAAAATAAAAATAAAAACCTTCTGACCCACCCCACCCCAAATAAGGAAACAATTTGTTTCAATACAAGGTTTATATCACAATATTAACAGTAAAAATGTCAAGTACAAATGTATTATTTGTGTAAAAATTTCATACCCATAAGTCAACTGGTACCTGGATAAAATTTAATTTAATTTCTTAGATAAATTCTATATTTTTGGAAATAAATAAAGTTTACCAATACTATTATTAATATTTTGCCTCTTCGAGTCTTGCTACAAATCCTGTTAGATTTTGCTTAGACAAGCAAGAGTTTTTTTAATTTTTTTTTATTTAAGTCTGTTTTCGTAATCTTTACTCGTCTTTCAGTACTGGTGAAACTTTAATAAACAGGATTCATCAGTGTAATGTAATAAGAGTTCAAAATTAAAGCAACCCATGTGTACAAAATTTGATAGGTTTTGTGAGACATCATAATCAGTAAATTCGATCTTTTTCCCCCTCACTTAACCCTGGCACTAAGAGAATGTTCATTCAAAGCAAGACTTTAAAACATTAATTAATTTAGAGTTGATTATCAACTGTCTTTTTATGTGCAAATCATCACTTTCCAACCAATTTTCCTGATGTGTGATTATGATGATCAACATTCACCTCATGTAGTTTGAAAAATACATTGTATAGATTTTTTTTCCCAAGGTTTAGTAGACATGTTGAGTTTCGCTATGATTGTGCTTCCTGTCGCTGCTACGGCTGGTCGAAAATTGTATTCCTGCCATGATGTTTGTTTAGCCAATTTGCTTCTCATAATCTTAGCATTTCTCCTCCATTGATGCAGCACGAAGAAGTTCAATTCAAGGCTAATGAAACAATTACTGAGACTTATGAATTGGCAGAAGAGTGTCTACAGATCAACTACTATGGTGCCAAAAGAATGATTGAAGCATTTATTCCTATACTTCAGCTTTCTGATTCGCCAAGAATTGTAAGTGTGTCATCAGCATTCGGGTTGTTAAAGGTACATAACCAATTCCAACATTAAAAAGCTAATCACGTCTGATACAGTTTTAGGCGATAGGGCGGGGCGTGAGAATAGGTCCCCCAGTCCGAAACCCACCCCATTATCATCCCTACTTAATCAATCTGGCAATAAAATTTCATATAAAAAAGATCTATGTTCAAGTTTATTGATAGTTTTGCTAAAGATAATAAATAAACATAATAAACTCCTCTTTAACAAGCTAAACTTTTAGATGAGGTGATCACTTAACAAGTTTGAATTAGAAGCATCGTTATTTTGTCAAGAGACATGGAAACTTAGTCCAAGATCAAGATTTGTTCTTTTCATATTACGTTTTCAGTTTTTATAGATTACTTCTTTTGTCCAAGATCAAGATTTGTTCCTCATTTTATTGTGAAAATTGTATGTAAGGGCAATGAGCTGCTGATTCTCTTAATATTATGCTGTTCAGTTATTATCCAATGAATGGGTTATAGGTGTGCTAAGCGATGTCGAAAGCCTCACAGAAGAAAGGATCGATGAGGTGCTGAATGAATTTCTTAAAGATTATAAGGAAGGTTCCTTACAAGCCAAAAACTGGCCTCTTGATCTCTCGGCTTATAAACTCTCGAAGGCAGCCATGAATGCCTACTCGAGGATAATTGCGAAGAGGTATTCAACTTTCTGTGTCAATTGTGTTAGTCCTGGCTATGTGAGAAGAGATATGACCGGCGATACCGGGCGATTAAGTGTTGAAGAAGGTGCTGAAAATCCAGTGAAGCTGGCACTGATGCCTGATGGTAGACCTTCTGGTTTGAACTTTCTCCGGGACAAAGTTTCAACTTTCTAAAACAAATGTGTTTAAATCTTCCCCTTGGAGACAGTGTATTCTACCTGAGAACTATGACAGTTAAAGCTCTCAATGACATTTAGTTTCAGATATGTGTAACATAGTTGGAACAATGTATGAGATTGTGCTTTGTGCCATACGGTCATGGACAACGTGCTTTTATTTATCACAATGCTAATGTGATGTCGATGAATGTTGGAATTTTTTTTTTTTTTCTTTTTGAATCAAATGGAGTCTTAAGTCAATCAATCTTGCACATTGTAAGAATTTATTTTAAAACCTCTCGCATCTAAAGCGAGAATCATACCACTAGATAAAATATCTAGCGTTTATTGATGGGGATGTTAATCATAAGACACTTCACTTTTTATGAAGACGACTTATCCGTTAAGTTCATTCTACATCTATTATAGGGAAATGGCACAAATGATCCTTATTGCTTCAACCAAATTTTAAATTCGTTCCTAGTGTTTTCAATTTAATTCTTATTATTTTTTAAAAAAAATTCAAATTCATCTTTATTTTTTAAAATTAGTCAATTTAATTCTTATTATTTCCTAAAAAAATTAATTTATAGTCATATTTGTTTCTTAAAAATTTTCAATTTAGTCCTTGCATGTGACTACTACTTGGAAATTAAATTGAAATTTTCTTAAAAATAATAGGGACTAAATTGACTAATTTTACACAATGAGGACGAATTTAAAATTCTTTAGGAAACAATGGGTACTAAATTGATTAATTTTAAATAATATGGATGAATTTAAAATTTTAGGAAGAGAATTAGAACCATTTATGCAATTTTTTCTCTATTATAGGACGATCAAATTCTTAAGATAGACAAATCTGTGAGTAGGCTAAATTTTTGGATTATTAATTTTTTTTCTTTCGATTATAGTTCCAAGATGTAGAAGGGAATGCTAATGGTAAATCCCCCCAGCTCAAGCAGATTTAACCAAGGGTAATTTATTAAAATGATCATATATATTTATTTTTTTAACATTTAAGTCCCTTATATTTTATTTTGAATAAAATGGTCTTTTATCTTTTATTTTGCTGACAGCCATTAGCCCTTAGAGCAAAATCGGTCAAAAAATAACGTTAGTGAGCACATAAATGACAAGTGACCGCAAAATGCATAAACTTTATGATGCTTATATTTTATTGCATGACAATTTTAACCTTAAAAATTTATGAATTTTGCGTCCACGTGTCATCCACGTGCTCATTAATATTATTTTTTTGACGGATTTTGGTCCAAGGACTAATGATTATCACAAAAATAAAAGATAAATAATCATTTTGTCCGAAATAAAAAATATAAGACTTAAATATTAAAAAAGACAAAAATATAGGACTATTTCAGTAAATTACCATTGAACCAACTTATAAAGTAACTCTCTATTTTACTCGTTGGCCAAATCATTAAAGCAAGACAGTTACAGTGATCAGTCGAATTCATTGAACCTCAATAAGTGAATAAATATAATTTGTTTGTTGTTAAGTCAAAAAATATATATATATATATATTTTGATAAGTTAATAATAATTAATTTATTAATAAATTGATATTTCACTAAATTAATAAAATTTGGGTAGTTTTAAAATTATTAATCTCAAGAAGTTACATTGTCTGTCTCTTAAGCAAAATTATTTACATAAGTTAGCCACTTTCGTGAGTAAGTATACGAGGACTTCACGATTTACTCATTATGTTGTTTTTCGTATTTTATACATCTATGATATTCTAGATGGATCCTCTCATTTATTTATTTACTTATTGATCATTTACATGTGATCTTTTCTTGCAAGATAATAGTCTACCAGGCCTTAATAAGAATATTTACACATGATATTATTTATATTTATTGTCACTAGGATCATCGAATAAAAAATATCATGTCACTAGGATTTTGCCAAGTTTCATCGCTTGTTTCAATTTCGTTCGTCATTTCTTAATTGTGAGACTTTTTTCCCAATTTTTTTTTTTTCAAATAATCATGTAGTCAACTTTTGATTACATAAGTCTCAAAGGAACAGTCCAGCGATAAGGGGTGTATTTCAAATACGTTATATTTTTGGGTTCGATTCATACAATATGCTCTGAGTAATTTTGATTGAACTTGTGTATGTATTGGGACGTATTACTGTACCTGAAAGTTTATTAGAGAGTGGTCGGGCTCTACCAATTTTTAATAATCAGACTCCGCCAACTAAATTTTCACATTATAAAAAAAAAGGGTGAATAATCTCGGACCCCCCTATGATCAAGCGAAACTAGTTATAACCCCCATATGGTCTAGCAAATATAGCCGGACCCCCCTATGGTCCACCTGTTGATGTACACCGCCCCCCTCGGTCAAATTTTTAATCAAAATTGATGGAATATGTACCACATGCGAATAAAATACGATTTTTATTAGTTTTTAACGTATTCAACTAGATAATTTTTTTAATTTAGTGATAAATAAAAAAACATGTGAAAATAAAAAGAAAAAAGAAAAAAACAATTTTTTTAATTATTAATAATATTTTATTATTAAATACGTTAAAAATTAATAAAAATCGCATTTTAAGCGCGTTTGTCACACTTTTTGTCAAAAATGATGAAAAATTTAACGGAGGGGGGTAGTGTGCATCAACTGGTAGACCGCAGGGGGGTCCGGCTATATTTTTTAGACCACAGAAAAGTTATAATTAGTTTTATTTGATTACAGGAGAGTCTGAAATTATTCACCAAAAAAAAAAAACTTTTGATTACGTAAGCAATGAGGCCTCGAGACATCTAAGTAGTAGGTTCCTTGTATTATTAGGCTTCTCTTGGCATGCTTATAAGAAATGTATCCAAAAGCAATTGACATCGGTGGCGTACCCCACATGGCTTATAATAGAAGCATCTTCTAATTTTTATTTTTTTTATTCAATGAAAACTTAAGTCTTACAACATGTATTGAACGATATTATTTGCAAAATTTGATCTTTTAATATTGCATAATTATAGCTAGAAATACACTATTAGATCAAAGTCCTGCTACAATGGCTGGGACAAAGGGTCGTAATCCTGCGAGGGTGAGCTAACCCAAAAAACACGTTCTCAGTTAGGATTGCAGGTTGCAACCCGCCTACATGAAGCTAGAATCGCTAATAATCACCGATCAACTATACAACGGTGAATTCGTTCCTGGGCCTTGTACACACTGCCCATCACACTATAGGAGCTGACCATATCTGAAGTCGTTACCTTAACTGCAAGGAGAGAGATGCCGAAGGCAGGGCTAGTGACTAGAGTAAAGTCGTAACAAGGTAGTAGTACAAGAAGGTGCCGCTGGATCACCTCCTTTTCAGAGTGAGCTAATGTTTGTTGGGTATTTTGGTTTGACACTGCTTCACACCAGAAAAATGGAGCTACGTCTGAGTTAAACTTGGAGATGAAAGT
Organism: Ehretia macrophylla; assembly: GCA_037974665.1. Taxonomy (NCBI): domain Eukaryota; kingdom Viridiplantae; phylum Streptophyta; class Magnoliopsida; order Boraginales; family Ehretiaceae; genus Ehretia; species Ehretia macrophylla. The sequence continues at coordinate 32,401,854 of CM075766.1, forward strand.
CTTCTTTCGTTTCTCGACGATGAAAAAGTGACTTATATTTTTTCAGGGTAATTTGAAAAGACAAGTAAAAAAATCTAATGAGAATAGAAGATGAGAATCTAATTTAGTAGGATTAGAATAAGTTTCTCTAACCTCATATCAGGATTAGAATTAGAATAAGTTTCTCTAATCTCATAGTCAATTCATTATGTAATTTTTAGTTAATTATTAATTTGTGAAATATTTGGATCGATAAAATACAAATAAAATATTTTAAATATATTATCTTATAATTTTATCAAAATTATTAATTTTTTACATTAGTCTTAAGTTGGAACTAAATATTTTTATTATTTAAAAAATTTATTATTAATTTATTAAATATTAATTTAAAAAAATTCTAATGTAATTGGAAACGTTGGGCAACTATTTGTAGTTCCATTATATAATTTGTTTCTTTATCATAAACAGAGTAGCATTATTAAAATAACAATGAAGTTAACTAATCTGACTACGAGGAAGGTCATGATACAATATGGTTCCATTATATAATTATCCGTTAACATTTTCTAATGGCCACGTACATGGAGAACAAAAATTTCACGTGCTTTTATTTATTTATCTATCATTATAATAATCTTAATATGAGATGATGTGAGGGATGCTATTCAAAATAATAGCTATCCAGAAAAGAATTGCTATTCAAGTCAAAGAACAACAACTCAAATCTTTATTTGAGTTTTTCTTTTTCTTTTTTCTTTCACATAAATATTTTTTTAAATGACGTAGGTATTTAATTGACGGAATCTGATTATCGAATTATATAATAAAACTCGACCACTAACTAATAACTCATGCATACAGCAGTGCTCTCTCACACATACACTAAATCAGTCAAAATAAAACTTTAAAATAATAAAAAAGTGTCAAAAATAATTTCGTATAAATAATTTTACCCCACTATTATTAGACCATGCTTGTAGAGACTTGTTTTGTTTTTTACATAAACTTTGTTTGAAGATATAATTTAAAAAATATATATCGCCTGCAGTAGGCCAATTTTGACCACGTTGAGAGACGTTTTTTGTATTTTTTTCTTTTGAAGTCCACGTTGTAAGACTGGATTGGTAGCCTTTCAAGATTATTATGGTTGTTGGTGTCATCGATCACATTTGTAATTGCTTTGCTATTGTCTAACGTCATCTGCTCCTATGTTTTCATGACAATTTTTTAAAGAACTTGCACTTTTTGAAACAGTTAAAAATAATAAATAATGTAATATACTCTTTTTTAATAGTTTAAATTTTAAAATGAAACAATCATTTAATAAAATATTAAATTATTAAAATAGTCATGGGGTTCAAGTTTCACTATTATCAGTTTAAAAAAATATGTTTCGTGCAAGATTGCAAAATAAAAAATATAAATAAATAAATTTGCTTGCATTTGAGAGATGTGATGAAAATAATGAATAATATAATAAATATTTTTTCAATATTTAATAGTCGAGATAGTCATTTAATTAAAATAGTTTTTTTGATGATGTGATTAAATCCACACGTGATAAATACTTTTATAATACGTCATTAAGACTTTGGTCTAGTGGTAAGTTACTCTCTATGCAAAAAGTTATGAACTCAATTTTCACTAATTACATATATATGTTGTACGACTTTTAGGTCTCTCTTGAATAAATAAATAAAAAAATACTGCCATAATACCCTCAATTCTTTGACTTTATTCTATGACTAAAAGAGAAGAAGAAGAAAAAAGGAAAACAAACTTTGATGCCAGGAAATTAATATGGCATGCCTGGCAAATATTTAACCTATGAGAGATTCAACAATTCTCTAAAATCCCAAATTATATATAAAAACAAATCCTAGTTCATTGAAGGAATTAACATAGTTATGGGGTTCAAGTAGTAGCTCAAGATTTTATTAGGTGTTTTAAAAATTTATGATTCTTTAATGTGGAAGAAATGTATAATCTAACATATCTAATGTGGTATTGAAATTTATGATTTTTTCATATCAGACGGATTGATTATTTTAACACCATTTAGGCTAGCATTGAGATAAGTGAATCAATAAATTGAAAAATGGATCACATGTAAATAGACATGACTGAATCAAGACCAAAATCTATTGTAATATCATGTTAAAAATCATGAATTCTATCGCAAAACTAATTGTGTGTGCTTGTGCCTCTTTCTTATTTTTATTTCCATCTCAACAAACAATACAAATAATTCTTTATAAATTATTATGAATTTTATATTTCTTTCCGCCGCTTGATTTATCCGCTTAATTTATATTCTTGAAAAGACAAACATGTGCTGAAAGAAACTATAAAAACCTGTATCATGGGGCGTCTTAAGGGACAGTGCCTTTGGTGCGACATACTAAAAACTGCAATTTGGTCTTCTGATTAGAAAACTAAAGAACCAACTCTTCTACTACTGTTGTTGATAGCATTAAGACATGGCAGAAGTGAATACCAGCCCTGTAACAGGAAGGTACACAACTTCTTTGAACTGTCTTAGACATCATATACGGGTTAGGCTTAAAAACGATCATGGGTGTCTCTGACGTGTAGTCGCCAGACTTGTTCTGTGTTTTCCCATGACTAGTTATTCATTCAACGTTTTTTACATTCGTCAGGTACGCGATCGTCACTGGGGCAAACAGAGGTATAGGATTTGAGATATGCAGGCAATTAGCAGCCAAAGGAATCACGGTGGTGTTGACAGCAAGGGATGAAAAAAGGGGTCGTGAAGCTGCAGAAAAGCTCAGAGGTGAAGGTCTCTCTGGTGATGTCGTCTTTCATCAAGTTGATGTTACAGACCCGGATAGTGTTGCTTCCCTGGTCGACTTCATCAAAACCAAATTTGGAAAACTTGATATTTTGGTACCATACAAGACCTTACTCTTGAATTTTCTCCTCCTTCAATTTCTCATCCACCTCAATTGTATGCACATTAAATTTTGTTGTGTCCCTTTTATTGCTTTCACAAATTTCTGGACACGATCCCGTGGAATCTGGGCCAGAGAATAGCCGATATTTCCAATATTATTTGTGGTTTCGTAGCTTGATACTTGTTTAACAACGGAAATTTAAAATTTGTTGCAGATAAACAATGCAGGAATTAGTGGGGTGATAGTCGAAGGAGATGAATTAGTCCTCAAACAATTACTAGAGAATCATAGAGACCGAATCATCGGAGCATCTAGTGAGGTAAGTCTTCAACAATTAATACATTTCTCAGCAAAACATTCTTGGTGAAATCGAACTAGTTAAAAAGTTTATGACGCAGAATGGAAGCGAAACACTAGATTCATTCTAACAAACATCTTTGATACAAGAAAAAATTTAAATATTATAACTCTAGAATTCTAAAGAGGAAGTAGTATACAATACTAGTTTTTGTATTGATTGAAGTCTATCTAATGAGTTTGAGGAGCTATCTATTTATAGGAACACTTGAGCCGAAAAACTTACTAAACTTTCTATGTGGGACAAAACTAACAAAGTAGTACTATTCATAACAACAGTACTATTCACAACATAAAAAGATAATAAATGACAAATTTTGGGCAACTAGAAAATTATCTTTAGGTGAGGATTGAAGCTCATTCTTGTTATAAACTTGTAGTATGCCATGAGATATTCGCAACCGTATAAAATACTCCTCTATAACACATCCATTCTTAAAGATTTAAGGCACCAAAGTAGGGTCTTGAGAAGGTTTAGTAGTTCTTCTTCTTGAGTTTGATTTTCTTTATTTTTTCATGAACTTATGTGGTTCATGTTCCCCATCATTCCCTCTTACTTGAGAAAAACTCGCCCTCGAGTTAATGCTTAGATACATCAGATCATCTTGCAAAAAGTACTCATACAAGTATGTGAAATTGAAGGTCCACAAGATATGACAAGATTTACATGCCACTAGTTCTGATTGCCTCCAAACTGTAAAACTTTTTAATCCATGTATGTGTCATTTGCCTTTCCAATTTTGACCATATGACCATCTTCGATATTCACCACTCCCGTAGAACTTTCCAAAGTAATAAGACAATATATCTCCTATTATTCTACTTTTACTTTTCTCTGTTTTTCACTCAACTGGATTATGTATTCCCATTGCAAAACAACTTGAAGCATCAGTCGTTAGTCCAAATTCTACATGTTTTCCTGTAAGCTGCTGACATTCAGATTCCTTCAATAATGATGGGAATTTTGCATCAGACTCGATTCCTTTCAGAGACACAATATGAATGATCTCTTTAAACATTTTCATTATGAGTTGCTCATCTTTTGGATTTTTGCCAATATAAGATTTTTCTTCTTTCTCAATAATAGGCAAAACTTCTCTAGCCTTCTTTGATTTCAGGATAAAATCGTTTGTTGAATTGGCAACATCGAGTAAAGATTTTTCCTCCACTTTGGAAGCTTTGAGTCGATTCTTATTATGAACTTGTAGTATGCCATAAGATCTTCGCAATCATATATAATACTACTCCATAACACATCCATGCTCAAAAATTTAAGGCTCCAAAGTAGGGTCTTGAGAAGGTTTAGTAGTTCTTCTTCTTGAGTTTGATTTTCTCTATTTTTTCATGAACTTATGTGGTTCATGTTCCCCTTCATTCCTTCTCACTTGAGAAAAACTCGCCCTCGAGTTAATGCTTAGATACATCAGATCATCTTGCAAAAAGTACTCATACAAGTCTGTGAAATTGAAGGTCCACAAGATATGACAAGATTTACATGCCACTAGTTCTGATTGCCTCCAAACTGTAAAACTTTTTAATCCATGTATGTGTCGTTTGCCTTTCGAATTTCGACCATATGACCATTTTCGATATTCACCACTCCCGTAGAACTTTCCAAAGTAATAAGACAATATATCTCCTATTGTTCTACTTTTACTTTTCTCTGTTTTTCACTCAACTGGATTATGTATTCCCATTGCAAAACAACTTGAAGCATCAGTCGTTAGTCCAAATTCTACATGTTTTCCTGTAAGCTGCTGACATTCAGATTCCTTGAATAATGATGGGAATTTTGCATCAGACTCGATTCCTTTCAGAGACACAATAGGAATGATCTCCTTAAACATTTTCATTATGAGTTGCTCATCTTTTGGATTTTTGCCAATATAAGATTCTTCTACTTTCTCAATAATAGGCAAAACTTCTCTAGCCTTCTTTGATTTCAGGATAAAATTGTTTGTTGAATTGGCAACATCGAGTAAAGATTTTTCCTCCACTTTGGAAGCTTTGAGTCGATTCTTATTATGAACTTGTAGTATGCCATGAGATCTTCGCAATCATATATAATACTACTCCATAACACATCCATGCTCAAAAATTTAAGGCTCCAAAGTAGGGTCTTGAGAAAGTTTAGTAGTTCTTCTTCTTGAGTTTGATTTTCTCTATTTTTTCATGAACTTATGTGGTTCATGTTCCCTATCATTCCCTCTCACTTGAGAAAACCTCACCCTCGAGTTAATGCTTAGATACATCAGATCATCTTGCAAAAAGTACTCATACAAGTCTGTGAAATTGAAGGTCCACAAGATATGACAAGATTTACATGCCACTAGTTCCGATTGCCTTCAAACTGTAAAACTTTTTAATCCATGTATGCATCATCTGCCTTTCGAATTTCAACCATATGACCATCTTCGATATTCACCACTCACGTACAACTTTCCAAAGTAATAAGACAATTATCTCCTATTGTTCTACTTTTACTTTTCTCTGTTTTCCACTCAACTGGATTATGTATTCCCATTGCAAAACAACTTGAAGCATCAGTCGTTAGTCCAAATTCTACATGTTTTCCTGTAAGCTGCTGACATTCAGATTCCTTGAATAATGATGGGAATTTTGCATCAGACTCAATTCCTTTCAAAGACACAATAGGAATGATCTCCTTAAACGTTTCCATTATGAGTTGCTCATCTTTTGTATTTTTACCAATATAAGATTCTTCTTCTTTCGCAATAATAGGCAAAACTTCTCTAGCCTTCTTTGATTTTAGGATAAAATCGTTTGTTGAATTGGCAACATCGAGTAAAGATTTTTCCTCCACTTTGGAAGCTTTGAGTTGATCCTTGTTTGTCGGAAGTATAGCAATCTTCTTTCCATTTCACCAGAAAATAAAGGCATTTATTCTCTCACGATAAGTTCCATTGACGTTATTTTGCCATGACCCTCCAAGTAGAATATGGCAAGTATCCATGTCAACTATGTCACAAATAATTTTATTGTGGTAAGATTTTCCGATAGAAATAGAAACTTTGCAAACTTCAGTGACCTTGATTGAATGTCCTTTCTTGACCCACCCAATCTTGTATGGTGTTGGATGAGGTTCAGTGGGTAACTTTAGGTGACTCACCAAAGCTCTTGAAACAATATTCTCCCAGCTTTCATTGCCAATAATAATGTCGCATACCCTTCCTTGAATGCTGCATTTCGATTGGAAGATGCGTTGTTGAGCAAAATCATGTTTACCAGGATGCTGAGATCTGTTACTGAATCCCACTTGCTCTTGATTGTATCTACGATAGTTTAAAGTCCCCTCTTTAAATTCGTCTTCATAAGCTGATTGCTTATGACGAACTGCAAGGTCGCATTGATTGATAGGTTGGCCACAGGTATCTTCTCTGGCACGATTGATCCCACCATCTATACAAACCTTGTTGGCGTTTAAGTTCAAGTTAGCACATGAGTCGCGAATCTCGCGGAGTTCACAGGTCATTTGTGCTTCTTGGGCTTCTAACGCCACCAAAAAGGCCTTCACCCTTCGATCACCGTCGATAGGATGGTCGTCTTCGCCTCTGCTATGGCTGCTACCAACAATATTGATGCCGACATTACCACCATTTCTGCCGCCATTGCCGCCGCTATCACTTGTGCCGCCATCGTTGTTCTCGAACTTCAACTTTTCTGACTTATAGGTTTGTAATTTAATCTATCGAGTTTTCTGATGCATAGGGTCCATTACACGTGGCAAGTGCAGAGCATACTGCTCAATTATAACTACAACCCTCTAAGCTAGGACTCTCGAACTTGGCTTTGGTGCCAACTAATGCAGAACGGAAGCGAAATACTAGATTCGTTTTAGCAAAATGTTCTTGATACAAGGAAAACTTTAAATATTACAACTCTAGAATGCTAGAGAGGAAGTATACAATACTAGTTTTTATATTGATTGAAGTGTATCTAATGAGCTTGGGGAGCTATCTATTTATAGGAACATTTGAGCCTAGGAACTTACTAAACTTCCTATGTGAAATAAAACTAACAAAGTAGTACAATTCATAACAACAGTATTATTCACAACATAAAAAGATAATAAATGACAAATTTTGGGTAACTAGAAAATTATCTTTAGCTGAGGATTGAAGTCGATTCTTGTTATGAACTTGTAGTATGTCATGAGATCTTCACAATCATATATAATACTACTCCATAACACATTCATGCTCAAAGATTTAAGGCTCCAAAGTAGGGTCTTGAGAAGGTTTAGTAGTTCTTCTTGAGTTTGATTTTCTCTATTTTTTCATGAACTTATGTGGTTCATGTTCCCCGTCAGTTTAGCATACTATTATGTTTTGGACTATTTATTTTTATTCAAATACTGTTAGATATTGCTTCGACATAGGAAAAGTTCTTGATCTTTACATCAAAACTTGCGTGCAAATTTTGATTTGTTTTGTAAGACGCCAAAATTAGTGGATTGGATCTTTCTCTGTGATCCTACTCCCATTGCTCCTCTGGCGAGTTAAATTGTATTCGTCGTGCTACGGTAACTCATATTAGGTGTGGGACTAGAGTTTCGACACCTCCTACCTTTTAGCTTGAAATTCTTGCACGCACATCCAACCACTTTGATGAACCATGTGGTCACAAACTCACGCTACCGAGCTTGGCAGATAAATAGTACTCGTCTCTGGTTGTCTCTTCCATCTGGCAAAGAGCAATTTGAAGAACGCTTACTCTCCAAAGTCTTACATTTCTTCTCCATTGATGCAACAGGAAAACAAAGTCAAGGCTAATGGAAAAGTTATTGAGACTTATGAATTGGGAGAACAGAGTCTTCAGATCAACTACTATGCTGCCAAAAGAATGATTGATTCATTTATTCCTCTCCTTCAGCTTTCTGATTTGCCAAGAATCGTAAATGTGACAGCATCAATGGGGAAGTTCAAGGTACACATATAACCAGTATGTTACTTAATGTCAATCTGGAACTATTTTTATGCAATTTTCGTCCAAAATCAAGATTTATTCATCATAATATTTTGAAATTGTATTCAAGAGCGATAAATTGATGATTTTCTCTCTATTGTGATGTTCAGTTCTTATCCAATGAATGGGCAATAGGCATGCTAAGTGATGTCGAAAACCTCACTGATGAAAGGATCGATGAGGTGCTGAATGAGTTTCTTAAAGACTTCAAGGAAGACTTCCTACAAGCTAAAAATTGGCCTCATCCTGTAGCGGCTTATAAAGTCTCGAAAGCAGCATTGAATGCCTATACGAGGATTATTGCCAAGAAGTATCCAACAATCTGCACCAATGCTGTTTGTCCTGGCTACGTGAAAACAGATATGACCGCGAATTCCGGGCAACTAAGTGTTGAAGAAGGTGCTGAAGGTCCAGTGAAACTAGCACTGCTGCCTGATGGTGGACCTTCTGGTTTATTTTTCCGCATGAAAGATGAAACTTCATTCTAAAATTAATGATCTATTAAATCTTCTGCATCAAGACTGCATATTCTATCATTTCTGCACTTGTGCCATCAAGTCTATTCAATGGTGTGAAGATCCCTGATAATATTTGGAGTGAATTTTGACAGTTGAAGCTGTTTATGTTATTCTTATATCAGGTTACTGTAATAAAGTTGGAGCTATGTTCGAGTTTGTGCTTTGTAACATGTAACATGCCCAATATCCTTTTATAGATAATCATGCTAAATGTGATACTGATGAATTGTATCTTGCTATTTATTGGAATTGTTAACCATAGGAAACTTTACTTTTTGTGAAAAAGACGGTTTTGTTTAATTACCTACATGTTTATTATATATGGATTTAGGGTCTGTTTGGCCGCCTAGTTATTAGATTTTTATTTTTAAGTTGTAGAGTTTTTAACAATAGAGTTTTAGTTAAAAATATTGTTGAACAAAAGCCGTTTACACAAGTTTAGAAACAAAGTTTATCAGGCTGCACAACAAACACTAAGACAAATCGAAAGGCTAACTTATACCAAAAAAATAGAATACTAAAATTCTATATATAAATTAAAGTTCTTGATTTGAAACATGTTATGCACTTTCACTGGATGTTAACGAAGGAAAGCCCTTCATCCTAATCTCATCTACTGAAAAAGGGGCTGGGAGTAGTGCATGATCTTTTTCAGGTAACATAGGTTATTAGATTACAATCGCATTATTAAAGACTTTTCGAAATGCAAAATCCTAGAATAGAATCACTGCAGAAAAAAAGTATAACAGATGTTGATTCATGAAACAGCCCGTTGATTCATCCATGCATATATGAATAAATCTCTTCATATGTTGCAATCATCTATTGAAAAAAAATTAAAAAAACCAATTGCATGAAAACATTGGCGGAATGTTACGGTTGGCACATCTAAATTAAGCGGTCCTTTCCGTATATCTTGTATAGTGGTTCTTAATGAAGCAAGCTAATTTTAGTAGGCTATTGTATAGACTAGTAATATTTGGAGGAGAAAGAAGGACATGATTTTTGGAATACTTTATTGCACCCCCTATTTAGCCAGTCCTACACTTTGCATATCATACCACTTCATAAAGATAATAATAGTAATGAGATGGTAGGCACAAATTGAATCACTATAAATTCTTTGTCCACTCTGTTAGTTTTTCAGTTAATTATAACGGAATTTTTCGATGGAGAATGTTGTCATTTGACACACTATTTTTATGGTATATAATAGGGTAACTTGCACCACAGATCACTGAACTTGCACAAAGTTTCAAATTATCTGCTAAATTTTTTCCATTTAAAAACACCCATTGAACAAATTTTTATTTTACATATTACACACTGTGCTAATTTTTCGACTATTTTTAATCAATTTCAGTTTTAGTTTGGAAAATTGTCATTTGCGATACCATAATTAATTAGTTGGGTAGATTATTCAACTTGTAAGATCATTTGTTGTTAAGTGTTAGATTATTTGTAAGTATAATTGTTTGAACCAGGGGCGGAGCCAGGAATTATTGTTAGTGGGGGCTAAAATTCTTAATTTTTTAATTATACGAGTATTTTTTTTCCAGTAGGGCTAATTAATTGTTTTAATTAAAAATACATAGATATTTAATTTTTTTCAAAAAATACATATAAATTTTAACATTTTTATGGGCTAGTGGAGGCTAAAATTCATAATTTTTGAACTATACGAATACTTTTATTTTTCAGTGGGGCTAATTAATTTTTTTTAACTAAAAATACATAGATATCTAATTTTTTTCAAAAAATACATAGAAATTTTAATATTTTTATGAGTCAATGGGGGTTAAAATCCATAATTTTTAAACTATACGAGTACTTTTATTTTTCAGTGGGGGTTAATTAATTTTTTTTTAACTAAAAATACATAAATATCTAATTTGTTTTTAAAAAAATATATAAAAATTTTAACGATTTTTATGAGTCAGTAGGAAAAAAAATACATAAAAATTTTAACAATTTTTATGGGTCAGTAGGGGCTGCAGCCCCCACTCGCCCTAATGTGCCTCCGCCAGTGGCCTGAACCCACAATTTTACTAATAAAGTATTCTCTTGTTTTGTGTTTCCATTTTCATTTTGTTGAAAAGTTAAGAAAGAACAGAAAAAAATGTTAGTAGTGCCTGTTCAGGCGAGAAATTTTGTATTAAGTGTTGCGGCAACAATTTTGTCCATTTAAAATAAAATTCCATTGAAACTAATAGGAAAAACTCATCAAGTTGGTAAAGTGAAATAAAAAAATTGTTTAGTAAATCTAATCTTCATCTTCATGAGCTCTTAATTTTTTCTAGCAAAAGTCCGCAAGCACTACTTGGTGTATATTTTTCTGCCCCACGATTTCTACCCCCATTTTATATTCCTGAAAGGAAAAAAAAAAATGTGCTGAAACTGTAAATGCTGCATCCTTGGGACTCTAAAGAGTGCCTTGGTGTACCATAAAAAACTCAGCCTCGGGGATTAAATGTTAAAGAAGGTGATGAAATTAAGTCCAGTGAAACTGGCATTGTTGCCTGATCAAGGCCTTCTGCCTCGTATTCCGCCAGGATATTTTATCTTTCTGAAAATAATGATCGTTAAAAAATTTATTATATAAAAAAGGATGAACGATGAAGGGAATTTTCTTTTAGTCGGTAGTTAATGAATAATATAGAGCAATGTTCTTTTTAAAAATTTTAAAATTTGCATTATCTAGTTATAAGGAGTGATAAATCTCATAAGGGTATAAACGACATTTCGAGCTATTAAAGACATAATAAGGCATGTTTCTGCCCCTACCTGGCAACTCTACCTTGATCTCCAAGGATGTCCGATGTACTTAAAACAACCATAAAGTAATACATGTGGCACCATATCCCTTCATGTGTGATTAGAAAAAATATAAGTGTACGTATTCCAAGAAAAGTAACTGTAGTGGCAAAAATTGGGCTTGGACCTATGGTCCTACCACAACGAGTCGTTTGGTCTCACCCAACTCATGATACTGGGCTACGGCCCATGTGAGGTCCGATTACTCTCTAACTACTTCTACGGTAGGCTCCGCTCGAGCCCTAGGCCTTTGAGAGAATCCAACGTTTGATACTACCACGTATGGATAGTTGACGAAGATCCGCCCCTACCGAGACTTTAGGGACAAGCAACTACGAGATAGCTCCACTATTCAACCCCTCGTGAATGGATGACGACGACAAGCTGGAGTAGGCTTCAGCCTTATCAGATCTTGAGGGATAGAGACAAGAGTTCTCCAGGGATGCGAGTCCTTAGGGCTCATGGATTCTAGTCTACCAGCAGTTATAAATAAACCGCACCTACTCAAGGGGAAGACATATAATATCAGACACCTTCAGCCATATTCACCCTTTTCCCTCTCTACTGAACGACCTCCGTATGTCCTGCCGCTCTTACTACAGTTGCTGGTGCCCACCGAAATTCGTAATTGTAGATTTCGGGGTCTACAATTTGGCACCCACCGTGGGGCCCTAACAGCTTAGTTACCAAATCAGAAAGCTTTTAATCTTCGGTTACTCCGATTCACGACAAAAGCCATGGCTGAAACAAGCACTCAAAATGATTTCCAAGCACAGATGGAGGCCTTGATGGCCGAGATAGAAGCATGCAAGGACAAGCTAAAGGAACTCGAGGCATCAAAACACTGTCGTTCGCCAAGAAAATATCAAGTTAGAAGAGAGGGTCAAGACCCTCATAACGGCCCCTACCCCATCGAGTCACGAGAAGTCAATCGCCCATGGTCAGAGAGTGGCACCTATGCAATCCCTCGGATCCACACCACAGCAAACACCTGGCAATGGAGACTACCTCTAAGCCACTGTCGCCACTGAGCAACTACTGATGCAACCAATGCAAGAGGGAGTACAGAACCTAGATCTCCTTCGACGATTTTGGGAGATGGAGTCTCTCATCCAAAGGATTCCCAGGGTACTTGCCCCCAACAAGAGGAGCGCAGGAAATAGCTTTACCAACTCTCCATTCATCGATGCCATCGCCATGATAGAAATGCGCGCTAAGTTCAACTTTCCTAACATGAGGCCCTATGATTGGACTACTGATCCAGATGATCACATAATGCAATACAAACAGAGAATGTTCACAGTAGCCGTCCCACGAGATTTGAGAGAAGTATGCATGTGCAAGGGCTTCGGCTCTAGTTTGGTAGAACCAGCTCTACAGTGGTACACGAACCTACCAAATAATCGTATCACCTCTTTGCCCAATTGACAGACATGTTCGTGGAGCAATTTGCGAGCAGTAGAAAGTTAGAGAAGCAGTTCGACGATCTCTACTTGATTGTGCAAAGGAAAGGCAAGCTTTTGCACGACTACGTGGGGAGGTTCGACAAGGAGAAGGTTGTTATCCCACACTACAACATGGACACGGCTATCTCCTCCTTCCGCAAGGGGCTACTACCTGAGTCCGACCTTTACAAGGAATTAACAAAATATCCGTGTAAAACCATGGAGGATGTCTTAGCCAAGGCTTGGGCCCAAATCAAGTAGGAGGAAAACGTGACCAACCACCACCCTACTGTTCCACGCTATAGTCGAAATGACAGTCGAAGATATAGCTGTAGAGTCAGTTCATCTGATTGATGCTCTATGAGGCACAAGCCCTACCCCACTGAAGACCGAAAAAGCAACTGCTCACACGATGACAGACGATCACTCAACCCAGAGCAAATTGATAAGGAGAGACAAGTGATGGCCCAAGGAGAAAGAAAGAGGAAGGCTCAAGACATCGCCCTACTAGAAACATCACGACACGAGCACGTTATTAATACTATCACTAGCAGAGCAGATATTAATGGGATCACTCACTCAATAGTAAGGAGGCGCACCCGCTCTGAATTCAGCCTTGACTCTAGGCTACAATAACCAAGGGAGTTCAAACTAGAGCATACCATCACATTCTCTAGCCATGAAGCAACCTACCCAGGTGGCCTGCACCATGATGCCTTAGTTATCACGCTATTGGTAGCCAACCGATTGGTCAGACGGATATTCATCAACAACGGCAGCTCCGCTAATGTTATTACACTAGCTACCCTCTGGAAAATGGGAATTGATGAAGCTTGTATCATGCGCTATTCGACCATATTAGTAGGCTTTAGCGGCGAGAAGAAAAACACCATAAGGGAAGTCATCCTCCCCACCTATGCAGGAGGTATAAACCTCTATAGTCAGTTCTTAGTGGTGGATTGTTAATCTCTTTACAACATCATTCTAGGGAGACCGTGGATCCATGAAATGAAGGCCATTCCATCCACCTACCACCAGGTAATCAAGTTCCCCACCAAGTGGGGGATTAGAGAGAAAATAGGGCAGCAAGGAGATTTTTGTGACTACTACTGCAGTATTTAAAGTTCCCGACTATGACGTCCTCTACTAGCTGGAACAAGTTACACAATAATCTCATCCCAACCAACCTACCTTGGATGCCACTCTGCCCAAATAGCTAGAATACAACTTATCTTAGAAAGTACTAGTCTTAAGAAATACATGCATGAATTAGCTTCATTTCATGTGTTCAATAAAATTCCATTCTCTTTAGCGATAGACCCACAGAAAAATTGATGTAGTAGGCTCACAAATGTAGTACGCCCACAAACACGACAGTATAGTTACCTTTCTAGGTGATAAAGATCAACTCAGAGTTTGATTCAAATTTTCAGCTTATATCGCACTTAACTTGATGCTAATGAGGCAAATACCCATGTATTCGAGCAACACCCGACGCGTTTACATAAAGAAGGGTCATGGACCTTCTAAGCTTACCATGCTCGCAAAAGAGGGGTCCTAAACCCTCTGAGCCTACTACGCATCTTAAAGAAGGGTCATGGACCTTTTAAGCTTACCATGCTCTCAAATGAGGCGTCCTGAACACTCTGAGCCTTCTACACATATCAAAGGAAGAGTCCTTGACCCTCCGCACCTACCGTAATTGGAAATGAGGAGTCCGTGACCCTCCACACCTACCGTAATTGCAAAGGATGAGTCCTTGACCCTCCGTGCCTACCGTAATTGCAAATAAGGAGTCCTTGACCCTCTGCACCTACCGTAATTGGAAAGGAGGAGTCCTTGCCCCTCCGCACCTACCATAATTGCAAAGGAGGAGTCCTTGACCCTCCGTACCTACCGTAATTGGAAATGAGAAGTCCTTGACCCTCCGCACCTACCGTAATTGAAAAGGATGAGTCATTGACCCTCCGCGCCTACCGTAATTACAAATGAGGAGTCCTTAACCCTCCACACCTACCGTAATTGGAAAGGATGAGTCTTTGACCCTCCGCATCTACCGTAATTGGAAAAGAGGAATCATTTACCCTCCGCGCCTACCATAATTGCAAAAGAGAAGTCCTTGACCCTCCGCGCCTACCGTAATTGCAAAAAAGGAGTCTTCAACCTTCCGCGCCTACCATAATTACAAAAGAGGAGTCCTTGACCCGCTGCGCCTACCAGAATTGTAAAGGAGGAGTCCTTGACCCTCCGTGCCTACCATAATTCAAAGCAAGGAGTTCAAGACCCTCCGCGCCTACATTAATCATAAGAGAGGAGTCCTAGACCTTCTGTGCCTACCGTAGTCATAAACGAGGAGTACAAGACCCTCTATGCCTACAATAATCATAAGAAAGGAGTCCAATACCCTCCGTGCCTACCGTGCTCATACGAGAGGAGTCCAGAACCCTCTGAGCCTACCAATCTTTTAAAAGAGAGGTCATAAACCCTCAGAGCCTACCAATGTCTCCCACAAGGTTGGTGCCTACCATACTAAAAGCATCTACATATTTAACCAACCATATATGGCCCCAAAGGTTGGTGTCTAATATCCCAAGGATTGGTGCCTACCAACCTAAGGGTACCTACATGCATATTTCAAGTCTACCAATACAGTAGGCTCCATGGACATGAATTTCACAATCCTCAAGAAGGCTAGGGGATGCATTGTTTCAAGCCTACTAACTCAATAAGCTCCATGACATACGTTTTGCAATCTTTAACAAGGCTAAAAGATGTATTTTTCCAAGCCTACCAACACTGTAGGCTCTGTGATACAAGTTCTACCAAAAGGGTCATATTATTATACACTACGGTGGACTCCGTCATAAGGGGCACCTGCCACACATTGGAATCATCACCTATGGTAGGCATCATCAAGAGCAGCCACTCTTACTTGAAACGTAACTTCTAAAAGCCTTACGTATACCATGCGGCGAATTCATTCTTTTCAACATCAACTTTGAAGATGTTCCATAGCCCTCGGCCATAAATGTGCATTCGTGGTGGAAGGCAGCGAGATGCTCTTTACAAGGTTTTACAAGTTGAAGCTTACCACATGGTAGGCACCGATGACTTCACAAGCCTAAGAAGTAAGCACCACAAAAGGCAAGAAATGACAGTAAGCTCTGACACCAACTCCGTAAATTTTGTGGCAAGAAGGTAAAAAAATTCTTTCGAGCCTACCAATAGTAGGATCCGCCATGAGCCTCCAATTTACGATATAATGGTGATCGTATGTTCTCTTTCCAGGCCTACCAACATGGTAGGCTCTGTCACCAATTCTATAGTATATGATGTATTAAGAAGATGCGTGCATGTGTACTTCAAAGCCTACCAACATAATAGTCTCCGACGCTACCTCCATCTTTTTGGATTGGAAGGGGAAACATTTTCAAGCCCACCAGCATGGTAGTCTAAGACTTGGCCTTGCAATTTATATGTCAGAAAGGCACATTTTTTGAGCCTACCAACATGGTAATATCCAAGACAAAGGCTACGCATTAATTAGTATATCAGGAAGGCGCGTTAATTTGTTCAACACTAACAGCATGGTAGGCAACGAGTTACCCTCAACAAAGCTTTAACAATTTGGAAGAACGCCAAGGTAGGCTCCGCATTGAAAAGAGAATACAGTAGTCTCCAAACTATTGCTTATCAAGAAGGCACAAATGTTTTTGAAGACTACCAATACGGTAGGCTTTGTGCACTTGCTTACCAAAAAGACGAAACATTTCTAGGACTACCGCCACGGTAGGTCCTATGATACTAGCTACATCTTTGCACGTAAGCGTCGACGCTTACCAACACAGTAGGCTCTGCAATAGCAAACCCATTCTTGCGGCATTACAAGTGCAATGACTACCAATGTGGCAGGCTCCGAGGCCAAGGCTACATTATTGACGAAGTGCGCAAGCTCATCTGGATCTACCATCATGACTCCACAGTTTGTAATATGTTAGCAAGGTGCACAAATTTATACGAAGCCTACCGATATGGTGGGCTCTGCGAAGATAACTCCATCCCCATGATGATATGAGTGCGACGCCTACCAACTTGTTACACCCCATGACAATGACTCAATGTCTACAATGATATGAAGTAAAAGGCCTACAAATGCAGTAGGCTCCAATAGAGAAGAACTACAGTTCTAAAAGAGCTTCACGGTAGGTGACAAGAAGTCAACCAAACACCTCTATCGTCCTGAAGTAATACGAGGCCAACCAATACAAGGGCAACAGTCTTGGACATATTGGGCTACTGTTTTATCTGGATGAGGTAGTCTATTCCAATGTCGCATGACCTAACTCGCATGAAGTATATCACGCTGCATACAACTACTCCCTAACTCGAAGACTCTTCGACTCAGGGAGTGGGGGACAAACTGTAGTGACAAAATTGGGCTTAGACCTATGGTCTTACCACGACGAGTCGTTTGGTCTCACCCAACTCATGATACTAGGCTACGGCCGATGTGAGGTCCGATTACTCTCTCACTACATCTACGGTAGGCTCCGCTCGAGCCTCAGGCATTTGAGAGAGCCTAATGTTTGATACTACCACGTATGGATAGTTGACGAAGATCCGGCCCTACCGAGAATTTAGGGACAAGCAACTGTGAGATAGCTCTGCTATCCAACCCCTTGTGAGTGGATGATGAGGACAAGCTGGAGTAGGCTTCGGCCTTATCAGATCTTGAGGGATAGAGATAAGAGTCCTCCAGGGATGCGAGTCCTTAGGGCTCATAGTCTACCAACAGTTATAAATAGGCCACACCTACTCAAGGGGAAGACATAGAATATCAGACACCTTCAGTCATATTCACCTTTTCCCCTCTCTACCGAATGACCTCCGTACGTCCCACCGCTCTTACTACGGTTCCTGGTGTCCACCGAAATTCGTGATTGTAGATTTCGGGGTCTACAGTAACTGGTATTTTATATTCACATTATATATAACCAAATTATTCAATCCCGATCTCGCTAACTTAAGTTTTGGAGGGATTTAAGGAGCGCAACTTCGAAGATCTTGTTTTACAAATGATTGAAGTTTATTCCAGCAGCAAGCGACATCACCAGATTTATACCTTAACAACTAGTTTTATCTAATGTTAATCTACTCTTTGACCCCAAAAGAAAAAGAATAAAAACAAACAAACAGAAAAAAAAACCCTCGCTTCCAGCCGCCATAAACCAGGTAAGTGGTGGTTCATGTATCTGTTGTTGGTGCTTTCTCTCACGTCATATGAGATTTTCTTGGTCTTCTTTTGTTTTTTGCCCTGTTGGTCAACTTTGGCCTTCTATTTTTTTTTTTTGTGGTCAACTTTGGCCTTCTATTTTTTTTTTTTGTGGTCAACTTTGGCCTTCTCAAGACGATTCGAATTGTTGTCCTCTTCCAAAAAATCGCAATATTAAAATAAGTAAAAAAACCTAAGATCGATCGAAGCTCTTGTTAGTCAAAGAAAAACAGCTCGATGAGCTGAAGATGATGATATTGATCTAAAACGGATGGTAATAAATTAAGGTTTAAATTTGAAATTTTTGAGTATTCGTCAGATAAAAATTTCATGATATATCTATTAGGGTTTTGGTTTTTTAAACGATAATTAATAAATAAATCGATAAGTTTTAATTTTAAACGTTAAAAAAAAAATCGAAACTCAAAACTCGATTATTAATTTAATAACAAAATCTAATATATATTTATATATACACTTAAAATAATAGAATACTAACTAAAATTGGTAATTAAAATGATTAAAATGTGAACTAAACTCAATTAAAAAAAATAAATTAAACTCAATTAAAAGAGATAGGCTAAGCACATTAGACTAATACTTATACTCTTAAAAATTGTCACATTTACTTGAGAATGAATTTTTTTTTACATAACTTCTTGATTTTGATTTTTGTTCATAAAATCATTATGTAATTTATTTCAAATTTTATCATTGACTTGAATTCTTTTATTTTTGGTTTCTTTACATTTAAATTAATTTTTTAAAACTTTTTTTAGGTTTTTTATTTAAACTAATTATTTATTTATTTTTTAATTAAATAGTTACGGTTACAGTCAAGTGTGATTTTTTAATCTTTAACGGTTACAGTTATGGTTACTGATTTTCAAAACTATTAAATTTTGGTTACAATTATGATTATTGATTTGCTAAATAATTTTAGTTAAGATTTTGTCATTTTTTTGCGATTATCTGTTGTAATTTTTAGTTGACGATGGTACTGTTACTCATTGATTACAAACAATGCGAATCTTTTTTCATTTTCTTTTTTTGTCGGGCAAACAATGCGAATCAGAGCGTCAATTTCTTCTTTTTTTGTTTTTTTGGCATTTAAAATAATGTATAACTTGTGATTGTGTACCTACTACTTTGCTAGGGACAAAACAGTATATATCGTCTTCTTGCAATTATTCAAATTCGTTTGGTACTCCCACTATATAATAATCCGTTAACATTTTCTATGACTATTTGGTGTAGAAAAATATGGGCGTGCTTGCAAGTCTCTTTAGTCTCCCTATAAAATTTTAGCTTCAAAATTAGAATTTTAGTTCGAAATACTGTTAAAGAGAAGTGTATAATTGTTTGACATTGTCATATCATAAGTATTGTTCCTTGTTAGTAAACATGCTTGGCCCGTTATCAAAAAAATGTTGTGCGCTATGAAAATGACCAATAAAAGAGTTTCTTGCATGATGTAAAAACAACTTCGCGAAAATCTTTTTCGAAAATGTCCCATTTTAGAGCTTCTTATAGTTTAGTTTTTCTTAACTTTAACTTTTACCTAAAAGTTTTTTAAGAAATAAACCAAATAGATTAATCTCAATTTCTAAATTCACTAAAAGTATTTTAAAATGTCTAAAAATTAAGTCAAATAAAATTAACGAAGATTATGTTTAATCATACAAGAGACCAATGAGTTAACTAAAAAACAAAATTGCAGGTGCAGGGGCAGGGGCAGGGGCGGGGTAGGGATAGAGGTAGGGGTGGTGGGGGGTGGAGTGGTTGACGGGGGTGGAGTTGAGGGGCTGACGGGGTGGGGGCCGATAAGGAAGATGATGGGTTTTTTTTCTTCTTTTTTTTAAATTTTTTTTTTTTTTTGGGTGAAAATTGGATTGAGAGAAAAAGAAAATAAAAATAATATATACATAATATAAGGACATTTTTGTCCGACTTAGTAACATTTTAAGTCAAAAAATATGAACAATCACACTTAGAGTGCGTGTAATGCATTCTCCGTTAAAGAGTAACAGGTTTTTGACGGAGGGTTTGTAGTGCTACATTTTTAAAATTACAAAGAATTTTGGTACATTTTTAAAAATATAAAAGAATCTTGTACACTTTCAACTAATCATGAGAAACTATAATACTATTTACTTTTCTTTTTTTTACATTTAAAATAATGTCCAACTTGTCGATTGTCTACCTACTACTTAGCTAGGAAACAAATAGTATATTATCTTCTTGCAATTATTGAATTTCGTTGGTAGTCCCACTATATAATAATCCGCTAACACTTTCTATGACTATTTGGTGTAGAAAATAATCGGCGTGCTTGTAAGTCTACTTAGTCTCACTATAAAATTTTAACTATTAAATTGTAGAGTTATCAATATTAACATTTTGATTAGAAATACTGTTAAAAAAAAGTGTATGATTATTTGACATTGTTATATTAGAAGTACTGTTCATTGTCAATAAACTTGTTTGGCGCGTTAACAAAAAATGTTGTGGGTTGTGAAAATAACCAATTGGTACACTCGACCAACATGTGAAGTCTCTGAAATCGTTAGACCAATGTTGTGCTTCTAAATATATGGAGGTTATTCTTTTACAAATAAAAGAGCTTCTTGCATGATATAAAAATAATTTCAGGAAAACCTTTTTCGAAAAGTTCCCATTTTAAAGCTTCTTATAGTTTAGTTTTTTTCAACTTTGACTTCTATCTAAATTTTTTTTTAAAAAATAGGCTAAATAAATTACTTTCCATATCTGAAGTCACAGAAAATATTTTTACATGTTTAAAAATTAAGCCAAATTAAATCTCAAACGAAGATATGTTTAATCATACAAGGGACCAATGAGTTAACTGAAAAATGGTAGTTGACACAAAAAAAAATTTAAAAAAATGGTAGGCAAATTTTGACCACATTGAAGACTTGCAAATAAGTGTACGAGTCATTACTAAAGAGTATTTTGACCAAAAAGAAGAATTAGTAAAGAGTATCGCCAATCGGTACGTAAATTTTGACCTCACTGGACTATTTTTATTCCTTTTCTGAAACTATAAAAAGCTGCATCATGGGAAACTCTTGACATCACACTAAACTGCAGCCTAGCTTATCTGAGTAGAGAAAGCAATAACCAATTCTTCTACCACTGTTGATAGCATCAATTAACATAAATGGCTGAAGTGATCACCACCCCATTCACAGGAAGGTGTGCGGTTGTCACTGGGTCAAACAAAGGTATAGGACTCGAGATTTGTAGGCAATTGGCAACTAAAGGAATCACGGTGGTGTTGACAGCAAGGGATGAGAAAAGGGGTCTTGAAGCTGCAGAAAAGCTTAGAGGTGAAGAAGGTCTCGCTGATCGCGTGGTCTTTCACCAGCTTGAGGTTACAGACTCGGCTAGTGTTGCCTCCCTGGTGGACTTCATCAAAACCAAATTCGGGAAACTTGACATTTTGGTACTATCCAAGTCCATCTCTTGAATTTTCTTCTCTTGGTTTTAGTCTCACTCTCTTCTGCGATTCAAAATTTTATTGCAGGTAAACAATGCAGGAGTTAATGGAGCAACCATCGAGGGAGATGTACTAATTTTCGAACAAATGGTAGAGGACCATGGTTACCAAATTGGAGTATTTGATCCTGAGGCAAGTAAAATTATTTTTAACAAAAGTGCCTCATCTCTTCACTCTGAATGAATGAGAGCAATTCGAAGCGAAAGTCTAACATTTGTCCTCCATTGATGCAACAGGAATTGAAAAAGAGAGTGAAAGCTGATGGAAAAATTATTGAGAATTATGAATTGGCAGAACAGTGCGTACAGATCAACTACTATGGTGCCAAAAGAATGATTGAAGCATTTATTCCTCTCCTACAGCTTTCTGATTTGCCAAGAATTGTAAATATGTCTTCAGCAATGGGGTTGTTGGTGGTATGTAACCATTGCCTTTGATCTTTATAGTCGCTGTTCGATCTGGAAAAAAATCTTTAAAACAATTATCTCCCCAAAACAAGCACCTGCATCACTGTTTAAGTTCATGCATAAGCTATTTTATTTAACAGCAACCACCTGTTGATTCTCATCGTATTATGTGTTGCTTCAGTTTCAAACCAATGAATGGGCTAAAGGTGTGCTAAGCGATGCCAAAAGCCTCACAGAAGAAAGGATTGATGAGGTGATTAATGAGTTTCTTAAAGACTTCAAGGAAGGAAACCTACAAGCCAAAAATTGGGCTCAGAGTCTTGCAGCATATAAAGTTGCAAAATCATCCATGAATGCATACTCCAGGATTATTGCCAAAAAGTATCCATATTTATGTATCAGCGATGTTTGTCCAGGCTACGTGAAAACAGATATGGGCGGCCATACCGGGCGGCTAAGCGTTGAAGAAGGTGCCGAAAGTCCAGTAAGGCTGGCGCTGCTGCCGGAAGGTGCGCCTTCTGGTTTGTTCTATATCAGGCAGGAAGTTTCATCATTCTGAAGCTAATGATGATTCGCCAAAATCTTCTGGATGAAGACTGTATTTTCTATTAATTATGCACTTTCGGCATCAATTCTATTTAATGGTGTTTAACATCAGCAATAATAAGATTTGGAGTGAATTATGATAGTTGAATCTCTGAGTTTTTAGATTTGTGTAATAGAGTTGGAGCAATGTTTCTGTTAAACCCCACGTGACCTTACTCTTTTCACAAAGCAGATATAGATAATGTTCTGTTATTTTTAAACTATTCTTGTAGATTTTGTTTGTTTGTTCAGCTTATCTATAGTCCTACTTTATGTAAAATACCCTTTGTACCAACTCATATATATATCAGTAAAATCACCAAGTTTGGTGTGTGCAAATATTCCTAACATGGTATTAGAGCCAGGTTTTTTTTTTTCAGCATCACTCTCATGACTAACAATGGCAACGTCCGCTTCTCCAGAGGTTTCCTCTCCCTCTTCGGCGTCGTCTTCTTTGCCAATCGTCCAAAGTATCCCTCAAGAGGTGTCTTTAAAGCTAGGTACAGACAATTTCCTCCTTCGGAAAACTCAGATTTTTCCTGTATTGCGATGCCATGGTCTTCTTGGCTTCATCGATGGCACCATTATCAAGCCAACTTCCCCACCCGATGTTATTGCGCAATGGAACAAACTTGACCAAATGGTGTTAGGATGGCTTCTTGTTTCTCTCTCGGATACGGTTCTCTCACAGGTCGTTGACAAACACACCGCTCGTGATGCGTGGCTGACATTACAAGTTCTCTATGGGTCTCAATCACGAGCTCGAATCCAACAACTTAAAACAGAGTTGCAGTCCCTCTCCAAAGGCGCGCACCCAGTCCACACCTACATCCAACATGCCAAGTCTCTCTCCTTGGCACTTGCTAGCGCGGGAAAATGATTTGATTTTGTGGACGCTTCGGGGTCTTAGTTCTGATTTTGATCCTATTGTCGCCGCCATCAACTCCAGGCCTACTTCTCGCTTATTCGCTGAGGTATGTGGTTTATTGTTGGATTTTGAGCTTCGCTTATCTGCCTCTGTTGCCGTGGTTGAAAAATCTGTAGCAATCACTGTCGCCGCACCAGTTTCGCATGGGTCCTTGCAATCTACTACCCAGTTCTCTAATGCCCCTAGTTCGCATTAGACGGGGCGTTCCAATCGTGGACGTCGTGGTGGTCGAGGTGGCAGAAGGGGTCGTGGCCGTTCATCATCTTCTTCGTCTCCAGAGTCTGACCCGTCTCAAGTCGTGTGCTACCGATGTGGATATCCATATCATAAAGCAAACAACTGTTGTGCGCCAGATGAGGTTCTTAATTCTGCCACTAAAGCATTTAACGCTATGCATATTGCCAACCCTGCTGATCCTCAGTGGTATCTTGATACTGGGGCTACTCACCATATGACTCCAGATGAATCTCAGCTCACTGGTAAGGTCCCTTATTCTGGCTCGGACAATGTAATGGTTGGCAATGGTGTTGGGTTGCCTATCACACATACTGGTTGCACGTCTCTTTCATTATCTAATGGTACATCTTTCAATTGCAAAGTTTTACTTGTTCCAACCCTTGCCAAGCGTCTATTATTTATCGCTCAATTTGCTCAAGACAATAATTGTTACTTTGTATTCACACCTTATGATTATTCTATTAAGGACATGAAGACAGGGACAATTCTTCACCGGGGCAAGCTTAATGGTGGTCTTTACTCCTTTCAGCAGTCTAATAAGGCATTATTCGTGGCTTATAAAATAACTAGGGATGTGTGGCATGCTCGGCTCGGCCATCCTGCAGACTCTATTCTTACTCGGCTTAGTCGTGTTCTATCTATCCCTCCCTTGTCCACTGCTTTGGGGCCATGTAACAGTTGCCAGCTTGGGAAAAGCAGACGGCTTCCTTTTGATAATTTAGTATCTCGTTCTAATCAGCTTTTGAACATTATTCACTGTGATGTATGGGGGCCTGCCCCGACTCCTTCTTTTGAAGGTTTTCGTTATTATTTAATTTTAGTGGATGATTTCAGCTGTTTTTCCTAGTATTATCCATTATTTAGAAAATCTGATGTTGCTTCTATATTTCCTTCATTTATTACTATGGTCGAAAATCAGTGCAATGCAAAGGTTAAAATTGTTCAAAGCGACTCTGGGGGAGAATTTATTAGTCACAGTCTTCGCAGTTTATTTCAATGCCTTGGTATTATTCATCGCTTGTCATGTCCAGGGACGCCTGAGCAAAATGGTATCGCAGAGAGGAAACATCGCCATGTTGTTGAAACTGGCCTCACATTACTTGCTCACAGTCATTTGCCACAATCTTTTTGGACTAGTGCTTTCTCAACGGCGGTGTATTTGATCAATCGAATGCCTTCGGCTATACTTAATCATAAATCTCCTTATGAGTTGCTAACTGGTCGTGCACCTGATTATTCGTTTTTCAGGACTTTTGGTTCTCTCTGTTATCCTTGTCTCTCGCCGTTTGGACGCTAAAAATTGGACTTCAAAACATGTCGTTGTATTTTCCTTGGTTATAGCCCCTCGCATAAAGGCTACAATTGTTATGATCCAACAATTGGGAAAATTTTAATCTCACGACATGCTGTGTTTGATGAGAATAATTTTCCAGCTGCTACTGTATTTCAAGCTACACCGAATGCACCTTCTTCTTTTCGGCTCCATCCGTTTCCGTCCAAATTATTGGCGAATGATGTGCCTAATTGTTCTTCTCTTTCAAATTGTGGACGTGACTTGATTAGTGTCTTGGATTCAATTCTGTCATCTGTTGCATTGCCACATGAACCTGATGCTCCTATAATGGATTCTACTAATTTGAATAATTGTTCTTCAAACTCAAACAGTGTACGTGAATTATTCCATGAATCTACTGCATTGCCACATGATTCAGATCCTCCTTTATTGGATTTTACTCATGATTCTCCTCAACACTCTCCTACAACAATGTGTCCTACTTTGGACGACCCATCTTGTCCTGCGCAATCTTCAACACATCAAATTCCTATTGTCGCTGCATCGGACCTTCCACCTGCTGATTCTTCTCGCACTCATCACATGGTTACTCGATCTATGGATGGTACCTTAAAGCCGAAAGCTTGGTTTGCCACGCGATATCCTCTGCCTTTGTGTTTACTTGCTCAATCCTCTGTCCTTCCTCTTGAGCCGACTTGTTTCACACAGGCTAATAAGGATGTCAAGTGGCGTGAAGCAATAACCGAAGAATTCAATTCTCTGCTCCATAATAACACTTGGGTCTCTTGTTCCACCTCCTCCTGATACAAATATAATTGGATGCCGCTGGGTTTTCAGGGTCAAACAAAAAGCTGATGGCACTCTTGAACGCTATAAGGCTCGCCTTGTTGCAAAAGGTTATACTCAACAACCTGTGCGAGACTATGGTGATACCTTTAGCCCAGTGGTTCGCCCAGGTACTATTCGCATGGTGTTAACCTTGGCATTATCTCGCAATTGGCCCCTGCGCCAATTAGATGTTAAAAATGCATTTTTACACGGGGATCTTTTAGAGGATATTTATATGCATCAGCCTCAGGGATTTATCGACTCTTCACATCCGAATTATGTTTGTAAATTGCATAAGTCTCTTTACGGACTCAAGCAAGCGCCAAGGGCCTGGTATCACAAGTTCAGTTCTTTTCTTTTCTCCTGTGGCTTTACCAATTCGCATCATGATGTATCCTTATTTATTCGATGCACCTCTGGCAATGTTATTATTTTACTCATTTATGTTGATGACATCGTTGTCACTGGAGACTCCTCTGAAGCTATCTCCTCACTCATTACTCTTTTGTCTAAACAATTTGCTATGAAGGACCTTGGGCCATTGCATTATTTTCTTGGTATGGAAGTGCGACCTCATAAGGATGGTATTTATCTCACACAAACCACGTATTCTGTTCAATTGTTTCAGCAATTCGGTTTAGAGGGCGTTAAACCTCTTGCTACTCCAATGTCTGGGTCACGATTGACATCCACGGATGGTGACTTACTCTCGGATCATACTGAATTTCGTCAAATGGTTGGTGCTTTACAATATCTTACAATGACTAGACCAAACATCTCTTATGTTGTTAATACAGTTTGTCAATTTATGCATGCCCCACGTATGCCCCATTTCATTGAGGCGAAACGTATATTACGATATGTCAAGAACACTCTTCAGCATGGTCTTCTTCTTCGCCCATCTTTGTCTCTCACGATCACTGGTTACAGTGATGCTGATTGGGCAGGGTGCCCTACCACGCGACGTTCTATATCTGGTTTCGTAGTCTATTTTGGTTCGAACTTAATTTCCTGGAGCTTAAAGAAACAATCTACAGTTTCAAAGTCTAGCTCGGAAGCTGAATATCGAGCCCTTGCCTCTCTTGCTTCGGAACTCTTATGGGTTTTGCATATTGTTCACTTCTTAGGACTTAAGTCTCTGGCTGCACCCGTGATTTTATGCGACAATATTAGCTCTATATATCTGGCTTCTAACCCCGTAATACATAGTCGCAGCAAGCATATAGAAATCGATATTCATTTCGTTCGGGATCGAATTGTTGATGGCACATTCTCCATCCGTTATGTTCCTACTGCTTCTCAAACGGCGGACATCTTTACCAAGCCTTTGTATCGTCTTCAGTTTGAACTTCTTCGAGACAAGCTGCTGGTGGTTCCTCCCCCATCAGCTTGTGGTGGGGGGGGGGGCGAGGGGTGTTAAACCCCACGTGACCTTACTCTTTTCACAAAGCAGATATAGATAATGTTCTGTTATTTTTAAACTATTCTTGTAGATTTTGTTTGTTTGTTTAGCTTATCTGTAGTCCTACTTCATGTAAAATACCCTTTGTACAAACTCATATATATATCAGTAAAAGCACCAAGTCTGGTGTGTGCAAATATTCCTTACAGTTTCAATGTCCTGTTATAAAATACTGGGGTAAAGTGCACAGACTCATAATATCCTATATAGGTTTAAAAGTGTACGATACCTCATGTGATTTATTAAACTAAGCACAATAGTTCTTTTTGTCAAAAAATTCATCTATTTTAACAGAAAGTACGATGCATGCGAGTCAAATGCGATTATTCAAGATTTTTTTGCTTAAATTATTAATTGTTTGGACAAAAATATCCATCTTCCCCAACCCTAAAGAAAAAAAATATGTGTCATATAAGGGTATTTTTATCTAAATAATTAATAATTTAAGTATTTTTTGTGTTAAATATGGTGATCAAGATTCAATTTGTTTTAAGTTGACTATTTGGTTCCTTTGATTTAGCTTATATATTGGAGATTTTGCTGCTATTTTAATCTTCGTACGTAATTATAGTTTATAAGTTTGATGTGAAAGAATTAATTTAGTCTAGTGATTGCATTTGTGACATGTGACATCATTTTTTTATTATTTTTTTAAGAAAGATTGGAAATTCATTAACTTGAAAGAGAGTTAACCTATCCCACTAGGGAGACGATGAAAGCAAGTTGGTTAGGCAAATTGCTAATCCAATCTACAGGAAGATGGCTGCACCTAATCTGCTTAACAACTCAATATGCCGTACAATTAGCATGTCTCCTAATAAGACACAGGCTAAACAAAGAATTAGCAGACAGTAGATTTCTAATATCATTACAAGTATGAAAATGCTTCCAATTCCTACGCTTGCCACTTATCACACCGTGATAAACACTTTCAGAATCTGTCTTAAAGATCACTCTCTCCAATCCTTGAGCTTGAACAAAAACACAGGCACCATGTAGAGCGAGTGCTTCAGCTTGACTGACATCCTCAACGGTATGCTTCCAAGCATTTCCAGTAACAACCCTTCCAACATGATCTCTGATAACCAAACCTGTTTCTTTACTAATGTCTCCAACACAAGCATCACAATTTACCTTGAGATAGCCACAAGACGGGATGACCATCTATTTGGAGGATTATGAAGTTGGTGCAGGTGAGAAGAAGATTGAACTGAATGAGTACCTGAATAAGCAGATATTGTTGCAGAATCACAATCCCCAAAGAGAGTTTGCAAAGCTTTGGCAACGTAGACTGGATCAGGTGGTATACCTTCAAAAACAAATCTGTTTCTAGTTTTCCAAATACCCAACATTGTCACGCTCCGAAATTTAACACATATACACTGTCTCGACACGTGACATGCCGTGTGCTAAAAGGAATAAAATCTATAAAGCTCGCTAGATGCACATCCATTAAACACTCAAATCAGAGCCACTAAAACCTCAAATATTTAAAGACTTCCAAACAAACCATACGTATTTGATTACAAACCAAATTTCCAAATAGTCACACAGAACAAATCCTTGAAACTAATATAATCAAATCCAAACAACAAAAATAAAGTTCCAATCCGAATTCCAATAACATTCAATAAGATAAATTTCATGCCACTAAATCATTGTGCTCGGGTGTTTCTACCCTGCTGACAGATGTAGCGCTTATTCTATTTTAATTGCAAAGAAAGCAATCGGAAGTAAAAGTGGTGAGTGAACAAAATTAAAGTTCAGTAAAAGAATTCGATCCACAATAAAATATAGCTAGAGGATTGACTCAGAAAATTTCTTTTTGGAAAACTCGGACTTTACAACACATGCGGTACATGTAACAATTCACTAATGATTGATAGGCTAACACATTCAGTATGTCATAAGGGAATAATTACTAAAACACCGTGTATTCAAAAAGAATAAAGGTAGTTGTGACTATATTTAACCCTAGCAGTATCAGTTCAGTAATAAATTAAGGCCCAACTCATATAGAGGAGGTATCAGTACCCGCTAAAACAATACAGTTACAGTTTCTGTATCGTAGTACCATAACAGTATCGGTACTACTAAAATAACACAACTACGAGAAAAAAAATTCATGACATAGATAATCATAAATAAAAGAACACGTGCGAAGTTAATGAGGGCGGAGAAGCTTTTGCACAATGATCAAACAATACAACAGAGCTTCTAAGGATTTCTCCTGACTTGGGGACAAAATTATAAAACGACTAAATAAAATGAGATTTTAATTATGCATTGAAAGAAATTTTATTTCACAACTAAAGTGTATAGAATAACAAAATAAACTCTTTAAATGCTATTTTTGACTCTTATAAAATAAATAAAGTCTACAATATCCAAAATATATATATATAAAAAATTAAAGATCAATATAAATAAAATATTAACGTCTCTGGTTGACTCACCAGAGACATTAGTCACTTACAATGACTTTCATTTTTTTTTTTATAAAATCTATCTTTTAATTTCAATAGTTTCAAAAATACTTATATTACTTTTGTAAATAAGATAGTAACACAATATTAGAACTTTTTAGCAATTGAAATTTAAAAGATCTAGCACTTTATTTTTTTTTTGGACCAAACTCATCTTCAGATATATAATGAAAGATGAAAGAGATAATCAAAAGTACAAAATCTAATAATTACATAATATTTTAAATTTGGTCATTTTAATAAAACAAAACCCCAAATAATAATAATTCTATTTAACAATTCCATATGAACTTAATCATTTAATAACTCAAAGTCATGAGTGATCATTGAAGGGAAGACTAACAATAAGAGATTTAAAGAACGGGATATCAAATTTACTTTTGGATTAGACATACACCAATTGAACAATATAAGAGGAAACAAATCTCAAATTTTGTAATTAAGATGAGCAAAGAAAATATTTGGAGAAGGATAGATGAATTCCACTTACTTTAACTAGATGCGATGAATACAAATCTACGGCACGCAATTGTTAGGTTTTTCCCACAAGCTTCACAATCCTAATAAGAATAATCCAAATATGGTAGCGAACACCATTACTACTACAAAATAATTCGTAGTTGAATAGATCTAAACCGTAGGGAAATTCTTAGATTTGCTTACCTATTACGTTAGTTTTATCGTCTGATATTCACTACTCGTTGCACCATAAAAACTACACAACTATTTTCAGCAATCTCTTACTGTAGAAGCGAAAACAATATATGAGCAATAAACTTCTTACGTTAAGGTTGTGTTGCATTTTTATAAGCTGAATGGTGGCTTAGTTTATGAAGTTTTGAGCATGGGTTTCAACAATTCACCCATGTGTGGACATGGGTGTAAAGCTGAAAAGTTACCCATATCCACTGCAAGGCTGAAATATTTCCATTTGTGGACATGGGTGCAAAGCTGACCCATTTTTTTTTTATATAGCAACCCACGTGAGGGGTATTACAAACATAAACATAGAATTAATTTCTCAAAAGCACCCTTCTTATATCCCAATTCACATATTGAGTGCAAGGTTACATCTAGAGGTTCTACATTAGAGTCAATCCTACTCGATAAGATTGCTTCGTCAAGTTTATGAACAAGTCATAAATACCACTCTTCATATTGTAATTGCCATCCTTGTTCACCGGCCAAATCAGCATATCCTTACAATCAGTTAATGGAAGAAACATATTCTGGATGTGAGCTGCAATGTGGGGTGAAAACAACTCCTGAACTAAAATAGTATTCCATGTATTTGTCTCGTAATAGATAAAGTCACAAACCCAAGTCAAATCACAATTACAAGGTCTAAGAATCTGTTTGTGATTGGGAACCCAGTAGTCCATCCAAGGGTTAATAGATTCACCATTAGCAACCACCCATCTAGCCTCCTTGAATAGATCACGCCCTTTCAACAAGCTAGCCCAAACCCAAGAGGAGCCACTCTTCTTATTTGTATTCCAGAATGAATCCTTGGGAAAATAAAAAATAGGGGATATATATATATATATATTATAGATCCGATCGTAACTTCGAATATGAATTCAAAGAATCAAATAGGAAAGCAATTGGAAAATGAGTCTAAAGTTTCTTTTACTGCCTTCCATTCTTAATGAGAAAAATTATCAAAATGGATGGAGAGTATGATACATAGATAGATTAATGGACATTCACTGACTTGACTATATGAGCTTGTAAGGCCCGAATAAACGAGAAAATGAGTGTTGTCATTCCTCTAAATTGGACTCTTCAAGGACGGGTCGGAGAGAAATGGTTAATCTTTGATCAGCTAAGATCATAATTGAATTGTCTTTGATAGAGTGACTAGACTCTCTTTTAAAGAGCCTGACCCTCTCTTCATAAAATAAAAATTCAAGAGTGGTATTTTGCTGATAGCTCGGGCTATATATGTATGAATATATATATATATATATATGTATCACTTTCTTGTACTTATCTATCAATAATAATCTTAATGCAAGGACAAAGGTTGAACTCTAATACTATGCATAATACTCTGAGATTTTATCTTAAAATCAATTCATTTTATGAGAAATAGCCCAAAAGTTTATATATTAATCTCAAAAATTTAAATTTATCTATGTGAAATAATTATATTCTTTAAGTAGATAATTGATATTTTAAACTCTTGCTAGTCCAAGAGAAATGACTTCTGTCGAGTCAATGCTTTACGGTTCCTAAACTGCAAGATACTAAAATAAGTTGCAACGACTAGTAGTTTAATTTTTATTTTTATTTATTTAAGAAATGCCTAAATCATAATATATATTAGATGATGTTATTCACAAACGAATAATGAAAGGCGTACTACTAAACCAAAGAGCCATTGGTCTATTAGTTTCATTTAATATGTATATGATGTACATATTTTATTTGATAATGACAAGCGTGGTGAGAGGTGACATGAGGCTGCTTCCTTCTGGTCAAGTTAGACAGACTGGAATTATTTTTTAATTATTATTTTTGCCATTATCTTATTGTCGACATTTTTGACATAAGGCAGCTTAAGCACTTCACCTCACATGCGAATGTAATTTTATAAATAAATTATAATAATTATCATTTTATTTAAAAATTTAAGCTGTTAGATCGTAATTTTTATATTTTATTTATTGTGTTTAACGACTTTGGTTCCTGAAAGAGAAACATTAGTAGCTGGAGCTATAAAAAGCTGCATCCTGAGACTCTCAAGAGCGCCTTGGTGCACCATACTAAACTGCAGCCTAGCTATCTGATTCTTCTACTGCTGTTGATAGCATTAAAACATGGCAGCAGAAGAGATTACCAGCCCTGTAACAGGAAGGTAAATGACTTCTTTGAACAACCTGAGATGATATATATCGACCAGAGTCTGAAAAAAATGTCCATTTATTATAGCTAGCTATTTGATCAACATTTTACCTTCTCAGGTGCGCGGTCGTCACTGGGGCAAACAAAGGTATAGGATTCGGGATATGTAGGCAATTAGCAGCTAAAGGAATCACGGTGGTGTTGACTGCAAGGGATGAGAAAAGGGGTCGCGAAGCTGCAGAAAAGCTCAGAGGTGAACAAGGTCTCTTTGGTGATGTCGTCTTTCAACAACTTGAGGTTACGGACCCTGCTAGCGTTGCTTCCCTGGTGGACTTCATCAAAACCAGATTTGGGAAACTTGACATTTTGGTACTATCCAAGAACAATTCTTGAATTTTCTTCTCTTGTTTTTCTTGTGAACTATGTTATTTCTCAAGCTTGAAATATTGCAGAGATTTCACAAAAGTAGTTGTATTGATGTTTTCGTGTTGGCGTCATAAATGGATTAACGGTTTGAAGTTTTTAGTGTTTGATTATAGTTAACAACGTAAATCTAAATTTCCTTGCAGATAAACAACGTAGGAATTAATGGAGCAATGATCGAAGAAGATCCATTAGTTTTCGAACAGTTAGTAGAGGACCATGGTTACCGAATTGGAGTATTTAATCCTGAGATAAGTCTTAAGTCTTCAACATGACCCGACTGGAAAATAATTTCTGACACGGTGCCTGATCTCTTCACTCTGACTGAGAGCAATTCGAAGTATACTTGCTACTCAAAGTCTAACATTTCTCCTCCACTGATCCAACAGGAATTGAAAAACAGAGTCAAGGCTGATGGAAAAGTTATTGAGACTTATGAATTAGCAGAACAGTGCCTACAGATCAACTACTATGGTGCTAAAAGAATGATTGAAGCATTTATTCCTCTCCTTTTACTTTCTGATTCGCCAAGAATCGTGAATATGTCTTCAGCAATGGGGTTGTTGGTGGTATATAACCGATGCCTTTGATCTTTCAGTAACATTTCAAATTGAAAACATCTCTGTTTTTAAGTTCATTCATAAGCTATTTTATTTAACAGCAATCACCAGTTGATTCTCTTCGTATTATGTGTTGCTTCAGTTTCAAACCAATGAATGGGCTAAAGGTGTGCTAAGCGATGTCGAAAGCCTCACAGAAGAAAAGTTTGATGAGCTGATGAATGAGTTTCTTAAAGACTTTAAGGAAGGATCCCTACAAGCCAAAAACTGGCCTCTGGAGCTCTCAACTTATAAACTCGAAAAAGCATCCGTGAATGCCTACTCCAGGATTATTGCCAACAAGTATCCAACTTTATGTATCAATTGTGTTTGTCCAGGCTATGTGAAAACAGATATGGGTGGCCATACAGGGCGACTAAGTGTTGAAGAAGGTGCTGAAAGTCCAGTGAAGCTGGCGCTGCTGCCTGATGGCGCGTCTTCTGGTTTATTTTACATCCGGCAGCAAGTTTCATCTTTCTAAAACTAATGATCCGTTAAAATCTGCTGCACGAAGACTGTATTAATTTTCTTTTAATTATGCACTTGTGGCATCAAGTCTACTTAATGTTGTTAAGATCAACAATAATATCTGGAATTAATTGTGACAGTTAAAGCTTTGAATGTCATATAATTTCATATCTGTGTAATAAAATCAGAGCAATGTTTGAGTTTGTGCTTTATGATATGCAACATTTCATAAGTTGATCACTGCATATTGGAAGAATTCAATAGAGTAATTCATAGGATAGACATATCTGTGAGTACACCAAATTTTTGGATTAATAATTCTTTTCTTTGAATTATAGTCCCAAGATGTAAACAAGAATGTTGATGGTGATTTCTACCTTCTTTTTGTTCAAGCAGATTTGATCAGCTTATGGATTATTTCTCTCTTGCTATTACTGGTTGGCCAAGTCGTCTTTAATCAAGACACCATTATGAATCAAGGATAGCTCGGTATATAAAGTTTTTCTAATGCATAGTGTCCGTAGGGAGTCCGATCCAAGATTTACCTTGCATCTAAAACCAAGATACCATTTATATAAGTTTCATTTTACATTTTGCAAAAACTGGTTCTACTTCTCGAACATACAATCTACAAATCATAGGTGACACCATTCTTCTTAGGCTCCGTTTGTTTGCTGTAAAATAACTTGCTGTTAAAAAATTAATTAAAATTATTATTTTGTTATAAATTATTGATAATTAATTAGTATTAATTAAAAATATTAATTTGTTAATAAAAATTTAAAATAAGTTAAAAACAATTAATTAATAAAAAATTTAATTAATACATATTAAATAAATAAATAAATATTTTTAATTAATATACAATAAATGAATTAATTAATTAATAATTTCATAAATTAATAATAATTATTATAATTATTATTATTATTAATTTATAAAATTTAAATTAAAACTATGTTAGTTGAGTAATTAATTAATAGGTAATAAATGAATAAAAATGTAAAATTAATTAATTAATAAGTCAATTAATTATTATTAAAATTAATATTAACTTATTAAAGATAATTTTATTAATTATTAATTAATTAATTAATTAATTAATTAGTTATTAACTTAAAATTGAATAATTTTTTATTATTAAATTAATTAATTTTTTACAATAATAATTAATTAAAAATGTGATGGGAGCGGGGTCGGGGTGGGGGTAGGGGTGGGGGTGGAGGGGGGGGGGGGGTTAGGGTGGGCGAAGGTAGTGTGGATTGAGTGAAAAATATTTTATTCTCCAAAAAAATATGAAAATATTTTTTACTTTTTTTTATTTGATCGGAAAATATTTTCTGGTTAAACGGAGCCTTAAACACAAAAAGAATAGTTTTAAACCATTGTAACGTACTAACGTCTAGGGATGGCAATGGGGATAGGGATTGCGGATACCCATCCCGTCCCCGCCCTGTGTGGGAAATGAGGAATGGGGCGGGGGATGGGGATGGGGATGGGGATTAACTT
The DNA here is from genome assembly GCA_037974665.1 of Ehretia macrophylla. Classification (NCBI taxonomy): domain Eukaryota; kingdom Viridiplantae; phylum Streptophyta; class Magnoliopsida; order Boraginales; family Ehretiaceae; genus Ehretia; species Ehretia macrophylla. The sequence continues at coordinate 32,437,736 of CM075766.1, forward strand.
TTAATCTATGCACGATGGTGGGGCGGGCCGGGGCGGGGCACAGGGATAAGCATTCCCCGGCCCATATAACCCGTCCCGTCTACATAGATAGTTTTTTATTATTATTATTTTAGTTTTATATATGTATTGGAATTTTAAAATTATAAATATAGAAGTATAATAAAAATGACATTAAACAAACTATTATAAAAATGGAGAAAAAAAATTAGATTATTTAAAAAGATTTTATAATCATTCTTAAGACCATTGCATGGTGTAACTTGATTTGGTATCATTTGACATAAATACTTCAATTTCACTATTGATCATAGTAAATTTAAGAGATCTGTTAGTTATTTCAGTTGTACTTTTAAAAAAAATCAAATAACTTAATTAAGGATGAATTTTAAAAATTTGCAACTACTATTATATGTGACATGTGATAAGAAAAAAAAATTATAATAATAAATGCAATCACAATAACACAAGAAAGTGTTTTTTTTCAATTATAGTTTTCATACACAATGGTTAAGTCAAAATTTATTTTAAATACATGAGAGTCATTACCATAATATTATTTTTACTATTTAATTGCAAACATAAGACTTTAATGTATAATTAATATTTAAACTTTATTTAAGACCTATATTTATATTTATCATTACTATAACTTTAATTTATATTTTAAAGTTAATGATTTAAATTAACTTTAATTCTTAAAGTCTAAAAGAAAAATAAAATCCCCGTATGTAATCCCTATTCCTCACAAGGATTCAAGGGCGGGAGACGGGGGTATAGAATGTGGGGACAGGACGGGAGATGGGAAAACTTTTTAAGTGACGGGGCGAGACGTATGGATAACTCTCTCCGCCCCTAACCTGTCCCATTGCCATTCCTACTAACATCGCCACTAGAATTCATTTCATAGGTAGAAATTTTAGCAGCTTTAAAGAATGGAATAGATCAAGGGAGGTTCGAAAATCAAACTCCCATTACAACTTGTCAATTGTTCCCCTTTTTGGACAAAAAAAAAAGTGCTTCCCTTTATATGAATACCAAGAAATTACTCCAATTGACACTCATACAGAGTCTAATATCATAATTATATTAATAATTTAATTATGTTAAATAATGTTATGAAAAGATGTACTCTAATTATTTATTACACAGGCGGCAGAATATTCAACTCAGTACACGTGCTTTGCCCTTCTTAGACAACTGGCACCAGCCTTTGATTGCTTACAATCTTGTACAATATAATATGTTACCACCGACCTTGGATTCCTTACAACCTTGTACAATATAAGGGTAAATTTCACACTTAGTCCCCATTGTTTGTTATTTTTTTTAAGTTGATCCTTAATGTTTTAAAAGATTCATAGAGGTCTCTAATGTTTACAAAGTGATTTAAAATGCTCACTATTGTTTAAAACTAACCAATTTAGTCCCTATTGTCTCCCATAAAATTTTATTTAATCTCTAAATAGGGATAACATGCATGGATTGGATTGAATAATTTTAGGAAATAACAGGGACTAAATTGAATTTTTTGAAAAATAATAGGGATCAAATTGACTAAGTTTGAATAATAAGAACCATTTTGAATAACTTTTGTAAACATTAATGACCTCTATGAATCTTTCAAAATATTAAGGACTATATTAAAAAAATCATTTAAACAATAGGTGACTAAGTGTGAAATTTACCCTACAATATAATATGTTACCACAAACTGAATATAAGACAGTAGGGATACATATATATATATATGTGTGTGTGTGTGTGTGTGTGTGTGTGTGTGTGTGTGTGTGTGTGTGTATGGCCTCGATAAAAATATGTCGTAGAAGGAGATAAGAAGTAGAGCCAAAGACCTACTAAAACTAACATATCTACAACTATATTCCCAAGCGGCAGTCAAATGGGAGCATAAATGCGAGATGCCAGCGGCATGATTGGCCTGGCAAACTTATTTCGCGATTAAGTAACTATCATATCTTTACTTTGAATTCATATATTTACTTTGAATCACGTTCTTCTACAAGTATAATACACTGCACCTTCAAATCGAAGCGGGATTAAGTTTTTCTAAATGTTTTATTTTGGTTTCTCTCCCTAGGGTTTTAGAAATGGGGAGTTTAGACTTTGGTAAAAGTGATTTTGCAAATGGTGAAAATGCTAGAAGTCTAAATGAGGGCAATTTTGTCTTTTAACAACGCTAACTAACAGAGTTAAACAAACTTAATTTTGGGGTGCGTGAGCAACATTTTTCGTAACATAGAGTTTATAATGGAACTTTATAAAAACATAAGTACTATGGTGCATTTTACTTGTTTCTGAAACTATAAAAAACTACATAATAGGGACTCTTAAGGCCATACTGAACTGCAGCCTAGCTATCTGAGAAGAGAAAGAAAGAGCCAATTCTTGTACTACTGTTGATAGCATTAAAAAATGGCAGATGTGATCACCAGCTCTGCCACAGGAAGGTGCATGCATAAGTTCTTTGAACAGCCTGAGACAATATATATTTACCATATATAGTCCGAATAAAATGTCCTTTTTTTAAAAAAAATTTATGGCTAGCTATTTACTCAACATTTTACCTTCAATTTTCAGGTGCGCGGTCGTCACTGAGGGCAAAGGTATAGGATTTGGGATATGCAGGCTATTAGCAGCTAAAGGAATCACGATGGTGTTGACAGCAAGGGATGATAAATTTCTTTTATAATTTGTAGATGAGATCCATATAACGCGACTAGAGATATTAGGAAATCACTACATGCAGGATATTTAGAGCCTTGGACAACTTGTGGAGAGATTCCGCCCAATGTGAAGGATAAATTTTTTGATTAATTTAAGGTTTGAAAAACGCATTCAATTTATATATTAGACAAACATATTATGTACTTGAGATGTATATCAGATGTACTTTCTATATTTTTATTATATGATTCACAGAGGAGTACAAGTGGTATCCCTGCGATAAAGCAACCGTTGCCTAGAGGTTTAACTTTTTCGGGCAAAAACGCGTAACTGATAACTTAAGCAAAGCCCGTAAACAAGATAAGAAGCCATCGTGGCTCTCGCAGGATGTATGGGATAGAATGAAAGTGGTGTGGGGTTCCCAAACACGGTAGGACAAATCTAAACGGAACTTTGATAATAGAAGGAAAAATCCGTCTACACACCATTTGGGATGTATCCCCGGACATGAATGGGCAAGGAGGATAGTAAGAATAAAGCTGATTGTACTGCATTAAGTGATAAATAATGAACAATATTATATTCTTCATTACATGTCGAGTTGTTTGTTATGGTGAATTATTAATGTAGGCCGAAGAACACGGGAATGAAGTGACTTTTGTTGATGTTTTCAACAAAGCTCATCGGAAAGGTGGTGATAGACCATACACAGACGCACGGGTTGAACAGACAGTGGTAAACTAGTTTCTTTAAACTTTATAATGTTTATGATTGATATACATAGAGTTTATACAAATGTTTTATCCACATTGACGATGAAGAACTCGAATTCGCTCACAAATTTGTTAAATTGTTGATTACACCCCTGATTATATGAAATGTATGCCAAGTACATGATTGAACTTAGGTTAGTGTGTTGAATGGAAAAAACTTCTATAATCTCGTATGATTGTTTCAAACTAAGTTAAAGTTGGTTGAACGATTTAAAATCTAAAAAAGTTTAGTAAAGAATATTATAGTGGTATGATAATCAGAATTATAGACATAGTATTTCAATAGAAAATAGAAATGCATGCATGAATATCTAATTTTGTTTAGTAGAAACAGTTTGATGGCCTTAGGAACTTGTTTAATATTCATTGTATTTGACTGTCAATGCTTGTATATTGGGTTGTGGCTATATCTTCAGATAATACAGGTAACTGGTTACTTCATGGTACATATGAGATTCTGTCCGTTTGTCGGGTCCGAAAATTTTTTAAAAATTTGTTAATTCTTGATTACAAGCTTAATTATATGAAATGTAACGATGGCAATGGTATTATTGCACTTAGGTTCAAGTGTTGAATAGATAAAACTTGAGTAATCTTACAATCTTGTTTGATATTAAGTTAAAGTTAAGTATGATATGTTAGAGTAATATGATAATCGAAATTATAGCGATATTATTGAAATAGATAGTGGAAATGCAGACATGAATGTAATATTTTGTTTAATATTTCATTGTGTTTGAGTGTGAATGCTTGTATATTGCATTGTGGCTATTTCTTCTAAGTGCAGGTAATTAGTTAGTCCACGGTACAGAGGAGATCCTGTCCGTTCTTCAGGTCCAAACTTACCCTTTTAGCGTGGGGTCTTGTCGGACCGTGACATTTTATGAAAGTATATGTATGTTTTCCCTAGTGCGTGTTTTGTTTGTTTCTCTGATGGTCTGTCAAATTATATTTTTGGTATTAATCCAAAATTGTCAATATTATTCATGTCTCTACGTGTTGATCTATATGCGTTACAGGCTCGATACAAAGAACTACTTCAACAGGCATCACAAGCATCAGAGGCATCTGAGTCCGATTCAGCTCCAACTCCTGTTGATCGTAACGCATTATTCTTGGAAACAGTTGGTAGATGACGCAAGGGTCGTTTATACGGGGTGGGATCATAGGTCTCTATGGCGTCTACATCAAATAGTTACCCTACTGCCGGAATCCACATCACGCAAAAAGATCTCCAGGAGGCAGTTGCTCGAGCCACAGCATCTTTGGAAAGCAAGCTGAAACAAAACAACGAGGCGTACTGCAAGCTGCAAGACAAGCTGGAAAAGAATAACGAGGCGTACAACAATCTGCAAGAGAAGTTGGATAAGCAAAACGAGGCATACCACAAACTCCAACAAGAAAATTCATCACAGCTGCATGATGTCCAAGCACAACTAGCACTACTTGCTTCACGGTTACCTGTTCCAACACAACAACAGTGTTCGTCATCTTCGTCTTCAACTTCGACTGATGGTGAAATGGAATAGAATTTATAATTTTTTTACTATTATGACATTATAAAACTTCATTACAATCAGACAGTAATAACTTTTAGGTTTAATTTGAACAATCTTTTTAGATATTTATTAGCTAATTCTACAAATATGTGCATTAGACATTATTTTGTAGTATAAAATATTTAATGGACAGGTTAAACAACTTATTATTATAATGGATATTTTTACAAATATAAATTTACATTTGTGCGAAGGATCGGCAAGGGCACGGCGAGGGACGAAAACGGCGAGGGCACGGAGAAGAACGAAAACGGCGAGGGCACGGAGAAGGACGGCAAATGCGAGGGCACAGAGAGGGACAAAAAATACGAGTGCACGGAGAGGTACGAAAACGGCGAGGGCTTGTTTCCCTTGCATAGTCATCGCTAAAATGGTCACTCGCCGAATCATCGCCGAATGGCGTGGGCTCGGCAAGGGGCCACAATTCACCGACGAAGGTTTCAGCGAAGGACGATTCCCCTCGCCGGGCCCTCGCCGAGACCCTTTTGGCGTCGGCCTGGCGAGGGGAATTGTCTCTCGCCGAAATCGATTTTTCTTGTAGTGAAAAGGGGTCGTGAAGCTGCAGAAAAGCTCAGAGGTGAACAAGGTCTCGCTGATCACGTCATCTTTTACCAGTTTTAGGTTACAGACTCGGCTAGTGTTGCTTCCGTGGTCGACATCATCAAAACCAAATTTGGGAAACTTGATATTTTGGTACCATCCAAGGCCAACTCTTCAATCTTCTTCTCTCTCTCTCTCTCCTTTTTTTTTTTTGTAAGTGTACTCTCTTCTATAATTTTTCTTTGATAATTTGATGCTTGTTAGTTGTTAATAACCCAAATTCAAAATTTATTGCAGATAAATAATGCAGGAATTAGTGGAGTAACGGTGGAGGGTGATATATTAGTTTTCCAACAGTTAGTAGAGGAACATGCTAACAAAGTTGGATATGATGATAAGGTAAGTCTCCAAGACAACCATGACAGGAAAATTATTTCTGCCATCTAATTGAGAGCAATTTGAAGAGTATATACTTGCTATTCAAAGTCAAACATTTCTCCTAGCTCCATTGACACAACAGGAAGAAAACAAAATGAAGCCTAATGGAAAAATTATTGAGACCTATGAATTGGCAGAAGAGTGCCTTGGAATAAACTATTATGGTGCCAAAAGAATGATTGAAACATTTATTCCTCTCCTTGAGCTTTCTATTTGCCAAGAATTGTAAATGTGTCATCAGGAATGGGGATGTTGATGGTACATAACCAATCATGACTTGGATCTTTAAAATCAAATCAATATTTATTCAATTCCTCATAATATATATTGATCTCTTGGTATTATATATGTGTTTTTCATTAGTTTCAAACCAATGAATAGGCTAGAGGTGTGCTAAGCGACATCAAAAGGCTTACGGAAGAAAGGATTGATGAGGTGTTGAATGAGTTTCTTCAAGACTTTAAGGAAGGATCCCTCCAAACCAAAAACTGGCATCAGGGTCTTTCAGCTTATAAACTCTCGAAAGTAGCTATGAATACTTACACGAGGCTTATTGCCAAGCAATACCCAACTTTATGTATCAATTGTGTTTGTCCAGGCTATGTGAAAATATATATGGGTGGCAATACAGGGTGGCTAAGTGTTGAAGAAGGTGTCGAAAGTCCGGTGAAGCTGGCGCTGCTGCCTAATGGTGCACCTTCTGGTTTGTATTTTCTCCAGGACCAAGTTTCTTGTTTCTGAAAGTAATGATCCATATTTTAGATAGGAATAAAAGGAGTGCAACATTCTCTCGATGGATTAGTTAATTACGGCTTCAGCCCCCTTGTAGGGAAACAAAAAAGTAATGATCCATCAAAATCTTCCTCATGGAGTCTGTATTTTCTATTTATTAATTATGCATTTCTGCGATAACATCTTTGTGGCGGTTAAAGCTTTGAATGTTAGTTAATTTCACAATTGTATAACAAAGTTTGGGCAACGTTTGAGGTATTTTTTCTTTTTTTTTGGATTAATATTCATTTTAGTCATCTATCTTTGATCTGATTGACAAAGTGGTCTCTTATCTTCAAAAGTAATACATTTCAATCCCTTATTTTTTATCCGAGTGACATTATTAGTCTTTCTTAGTGATTACGTTAAAAATTGATAGAAAACGCATGTGATTAGCATGTTTCTCTTATTTTTTCCAAATTGCACGTGATTAGCACATTCATTTCCTATCAATTTTTTAACGAAATCACTGAAAAGGACTAACGATGTCACTCGGACAAAAATAAGGGATTGAAGTGTATCACTTTTAAATATAAGAGACTACTTTATCAATTAGGTCAAAGATAAATGATCAAAATGGATATTAACCCTTTTTTTTTACATAAGAGAGACTTAAGACATATAATATATATTATTAATGAGAATTGATTTTACAATCTCTTACAATTACAACGAGAAACATATTACTAGAACAGAAGTTCAGTGGTATAAGAAATGTATTTTAAAGCTCATTGACAATAGTAGTTTATGGCTTATAAGCAATTTATGAAATCCGTTGGTACTACAAATGAGAATCCCATTTTTCTCCATGAGTTATTGACTAAAGTTCAAACTCCTCCATAAATATTTTAGGGTAAAGGTCTAGTTTAGTCCATTATGTTTGGTGTAAATGATACTTTCATCCATTATTTTTCAAAATGAACCTTTTAGTCCATTATCTTTGGTGTAAATGATACTTTCATCCATTATCTTTTGAAATGAACCTTTTAGTTCAATATGTTTCACATAAGTAACGTCGTTAGTCCAACTTCAAAACATATTGGAGGAAACATATTAGACTAATAGCGTCATTGATGTGAAACATATTGGACTAAAAGGCTCATTTCGAAAGATAATGGATGGAAGTGTCATTTACACCAAAGATAATGGATTAAAATATTCATTTTGAAAGATAATGGATGAAAGTGTCATTTACACCAAACATAATGGACTAAATTAGACATTTACCCAACATTTTATATTATTCAAATTCCCCATGACATTAAAACATGCCAAACAAAATCTTATGCTTAACGGCATTTTTGTCTTCACATTTTTCACAAAAAAATGACAAAAACTAAATTATTTCCCATCATCATCATCTTTTTCTTCCCACAACACATTAACAGGTACATGCCCAAATTTCTTTCAGCAAATTCCATTTGCCCCGAGTTGTACTGCTTCTTGCAACCAGTTGTATTGCTTCCTGACCATTCTCAAAATTTTAGAATCACGCACACAACACACAAAATTACAAAATCTCATATATAATTACACAACACACACCACACAAACCCAAACAAAATCACACATATTACTCGCACATGAGGCACACGAAGCTTTAGAGTCCAATCATAGTTCTCATGATATGAGAAGATAGTGCTTTGTGTGATGGGTAGGTCTATAGGTATGTGCCATGTTTATGGTAGGCGAGTGTGTGGGTGTATGGTGAGGTGGCTCTACCGTGATTTTGTAAAATTTTGAGCACAAGTGTGGAGTGTGATGAATATGGGCTGGTGCGTGTGCCAGTGTGTATATTGTGATGTGGGTATTGTGTGTGTATTGGAGAAGAAGATGGGAAATAATTTAGTTTTTGTCATTTTTTTTTTGTAAAAAATGAAAAGACCAAAATATTCTTAAGTATAAAACTTTGTTTGGCATGTTTTAATGTCATGGGGAATTTGGATAATATAAAATATTTACGGGGAGTTTGGACTTTATCCAATAACTCATGAGGAAAAATGGAATTTACTCAATGAGAAAAAATATACCACGCGCTTGTATCAATTTGTCCAACCGCCAAATCGTAGCCTTTCCCTAGGTAGCAAAGATAATAATAATAATGTTATCAATGCGGCTGAGAGATGGTATGTGCTCCACATGCATTACTGTAAAAAGGGGTTGTGGAGCTCTAGAAAGGCTCAGAGCTTTTTTTTTGGATTAATGACCTATTAGGTCCTTTATTTTTTTCTCTATTATCTAGTTGGTCCCTCATTTTCAAAATGACCATATGTCAGTCCCCTATTTTTCAAAGTTGTGCCGCCACCAGTCCTTCCATCACATTTCTAACGGAAATAGCAAGTGCAATGCATGTGATGTATTTTAGCAAGGGCAATGTAGTCTTTTGAGGGCAATAGCGTCTTTAATCTTTAGCCAAAGCCACGGTTGACCCGAATTCCTTTATTAGACCCAGTTGAACTAAAATCTCTAAATCCCATTTGACCCCAAAACCTTAAATGTAGTGACAGAGACTTGTCTCTTCTTTTACTTGTTAGAAAGGATGCCAAAATAGAATCTTAAATGCCGACTGATAGGACTTTTGTATACACCTTTCCCTTTTATGGACTCTAATATGATGTTCGGGTATATGTGAAAGAACCATATTTGTGACCTTGAATATTCATCAAAATATTTGCTTGTTATCTTAAATTTACTTCCCACTTGGCAGCCTTTTGACAATAATGGAATTGCTATTGTTGTGTTTGTATGGTAATATAATAGTGGCTTATTGAAGCTTTTAGGATTGGAAAATGCTTTGCATCTAGACTAGAATTCTCTTGAAAACTGGGGATAGAGATGAATTACTTGATCATCGAATATTTACAGATCATGAAAGAATTAGTGCGCATTTTCACAATGATTTTGACTGATATTGTCTTTTTAGGATGTCAACCCAAGCACAACTGATCCAGGCATTAGACGAGCACCAGAATCAAATTCATCACATTCTCTTAATGTTTCAACATCACCATCTTATCCTATTGATGATTACCCTGCACGTAACTATCATCAACCTCCTCCAACCAACAGATCGGGAAAGCTCCAAAAATGGTGCGGCTAAACAACAAAACTTCAAAAATGTTGCGAAAATGGTGCGACTAAACAACAAAACTCCAAAAATGGTGCGGCTGACAAGCTTCAAATCCGAAAATGGTGCTTTCTTCACGGCTACTGTGACGACGTTGGGGGATTTTGGTGAACTTTGACGATGACGTAGGGGGATTGAGACGACGTTGGGCAATTTTGGAGGACTGAAAATGGTGCTATAGTGGGACAACGATGACAGCAACGTTGGGAGATTTTTGGGATTTTCCAATGGGTTAGAGATTGGGAGCTTTGGTGATGGGTTAGGGATTTGAGTTTGGGAATCGGGTATGGGGTTAAATAAAAGAAGTAAAGTGTGTTTTTGTTGCTTTGACTATTTTGCCCTTGCTAAAATACATCACATGCATTGCACATGCTATTTCCGTTAGAAATTTGACGGGAGGACTGACGGTGGTACAACTTTGAAAGATGAATATCTGACATATAGTCGTTTTGAAAATAAGGGACCAACTAAACAATAGTGAAAAAAATAAGGAACCTAATAAATTATTAAACCTTTTTTTTTTTGTCAAAAGGCTCAGAGGTTTAGGTCTATTTAATTCCCTCTCTTTCAGCTTTCTGATTCGTCAAGAAATTGTAAACGTGTCGTCGGCATTGGGAAAATGTTAAAGGTACATAATTAACTAATTCATTTGATTTTTCCTGCTTTAAAAAGCTCGAGATGCCTTATATCAGCAGTAATATTTCATATTGAATACATCTCTGTTTGAGTTTATTGACAAGCTATTCTAATTCATTATGTTCAACATCACTAGACCGGATTCAGTCTATGGTCAATGGAGGGTGCAGTTGATTAAAAAAATTGTTATTTTTAAAAAAAAAAATTAAAAAATTATTTATTTTTAATTAAAAAAATTAATTAACTTTCACTAAATAAAATTCTATCTTTATATATTTTTGAAACTGACGTCAAACACGGATGGAAGAATTTCTCATCATCAACTAGTCAACTTTTGATTACATCCTGACAAAAAAGACTTTTGATTACACGAGCCATTGAGATTGAGACATTGATTTTTAGGCTTCTCTTCTTTTTGCGGGGTAGTGGATGGTGGGTTATTTATTGTTGGTGCTTTCTTTCACGTCATATGAGATTCCCGTGGCCCTTTTTTTGTTTTTTTCCTCTTTTTCTCTTCCTGGTCAACTTTGGCGTTCTTGGTTCTATTCTAAATTAATAATCGCTATCTTAAAATTAATAAAACACTAAATAAAATAGAAGCTCTTGTTGGACTATGCTTCACGGTTATATAGAAATTAAAAAAAAAAAGTAATTTAAAGCCAATTGTCAATGGTGGTGTGTCCCTCATGGCTTATAAAATATGCACCTTCTTCAAAAAAATTTCGCTAGGGACAAAATATGAGTAAATGCCATTTACCCTTATTAATTTTAACACAAAGTCCAAATTCAACAACATGCTACAACAAACTTAAAAATGAGATTTTGCTGCAATGAAAAACAAAAAATACACATTCACTTTGAAATAGACCAAAAAATATGCCGAAAAATAAAGAAATCACAAAATTGACAAACTCATTTCGTGATTAAGCAACTATCATACATTTATTTTGAATCACGTTCTTCTACAAGTATAATACACATTCAAATCGAAGTGGGATTAAGCTTTTCTAAGTGTTTTCTTTTGGTTTCTCTTGCTAGGGTTTTAGAAAATGGGAGTTTAGATTTTGGTAAAGGTGGTTTTGTAAATGGTGAAAATGCTAGAAGTCTAAATGAGGGCAATTTTATCTTTTAACAACGCTAACTAACAGAGTTAAACAAAACTTAACTTTAGGACGTGTGTGCAACATTTTTCATAACACGGGGTTTATAATGCGATTTTTGAAAACATAAAGTTTATAATGCAACTTTATAAAAATACAGGGAGTATAGTGCATTTTACTTGTTTTTAAAACTATACAAAACTGCATCTTGGGTGTTAAGTGTGAAATTTGTCACGTCTGACCCGAGTCGAAGATCTGCAAAACAAGGAAAAGGAACAACAGGTGTTATCTCCCGCGTACTTCCTCGGGTGTAAGAGTCAATAAGTTGGCTCAGAGGTAAATCTCAATCAGCAGTGACAAATTTAGTAATAGAATGTAAAAGTTACCTTTAAGTCATATCTCATGTGCTATTTATAGTAATGGTTAAGGAATTTTTTCTATGATCCCTACTCATCTTTGAGTCTTATTATTGTGACATGTGTCTAGATAAAAAAAATGTTCCTTTTATCCCATTGGACATTTTGGTAATTTCATAATTCCACTATTTTCTACCATACTGAACTGCAGCCTAGCTATCTGAGAAGAGAAAGAAAGAGCCAATTCTTGTATTGCTGTTGATAGCATTAAAAAATGGCAGAAGTGATCACCAGCTCTGTCACAGGAAAGTGCATAAGTTCTTTGAACAGCCTGAGACAATATATATTTACCATATATAGTCCGAATAAAATGTCCTTTTTTAAAAAAAATTTTATGGCTAGCTATTTACTCAACATTTTACCTTCAATTTTCAGGTGCGCGGTCGTCACTGGGGCAAACAAAGGTATAGGATTCGGGATATGTAGGCAATTAGCAGCTAAAGGAATCACGGTGTTGTTGACAGCAAGGGATGAGAAAAGGGGTCGCGAAGCTGCAGAAAAGCTCAGAGGTGAACAAGGTCTCTCTGGTGATGTCGTCTTTCAACAACTTGAGGTTACGGACCCTGCTAGCGTTGCTTCCCTGGTGGACTTCATCAAAACCAGATTTGGGAAACTTGACATTTTGGTACTATCCAAGAACAATTCTTGAATTTTCTTCTCTTTTTTTCTTGTGAAGTATGTTATTTCTTAAGCTTGAAATATTGCAGAGATTTCACAAAAGTAGTTGTATTGATGCTTTCGTGTTGGCGTCATAAATAGATTAACAACATAAATCTAAATTTCCTTGCAGATAAACAACGCAGGAATTAGTGGAGCAACGATCGAAGGAGATCCATTAGTTTTCGAACAGTTAGTAGAGGACCATGATTACCGAATTGGAGGATTTAATCCTGAGGTAAGTCTTCAAGTCTTCAACACGACCCGACTTGAAAATTATTTCTGACACGGTGCCTGATCTCTTCACTCTGAGTGAGAGCAATTCGAAGTGTACTTGCTACTTAAAGTCTAACATTTGTCCTCCATCGATCCAACAGGAATTGAAAAACAGAGTCAAGGCTGATGGAAAAGTTATTGAGACTTATGAATTAGCAGAAGAGTGCCTACAGATCAACTACTATGGTACTAAAAGAATGATTGAAGCGTTTATTCCTCTCCTTTTACTTTCTGATTCGCCAAGAATCGTGAATATGTCTTCAGCAATGGGGTTGTTGGTGGTATATAACCGATGCCTTTGATCTTTCCTGTGGAATCAGTAACATTTCAAATTGAAAACATCTCTGTTTTAAGTTCATTCATAACTCATAAGCTATTTTTATTTAACAGCAATCACCAGTTGATTCTCTTCGTATTATGTGTTGCTTCAGTTTCAAACCAATGAATGGGCTAAAGGTGTGCTAAGCGATGTCGACAGCCTGACAGAAGAAAAGTTTGATGAGCTGATGAATCAGTTTCTTAAAGACTTTAAGGAAGGATCCCTACAAACCAAAAACTGGCCCCTGGAGCTCTCGGCTTATAAACTCGCAAAAGCATCCGTGAATGCCTACTCCAGAATTATTGCCAAGAATTACCCAAATTTCTGCATCAATTGTGTTTGTCCAGGCTTTGTGAAAACAGATATCTGCGGCAATACCGGGTGGCTAAGTGTTGAAGAAGGTGCCGAAAGTCCAGTGAAGCTGGCGCTGCTGCCAGATGGCGCGCCTTCTGGTTTATTTTACAGCCGGCAGCAAGTTTCATCTTTCTGAAACTAATGATCCGTTAAAATCTGCTGCACGAAGACTGTATTTTATTTTAATTATGCACTTGTGGCCATCAAGTCTACTTAAAGTTGTTAAAATCAACAATAATTTCTGGAATTAATTGTGACAGTTAAAGCTTTGAATGTCATATAATTTCATATCTGTGTAATAAAATCAGAGCAATGTTTGAGTTTGTGCTTTATGATATGCAACATTTCATAAGTTGATCACTGCATATTGGAAGAATTCAATAGAGTAATTCATAGGATAGACATATCTGTGAGTACACCAAATTTTTGGATTAATAATTCTTTTCTTTGAATTATAGTCCCAAGATGTAGACAAGAATGTTGATGGAGATTTCTACCTTATTTTATAGTTCAAGCAGATTTGATCAGCTTATAGATTATTTCTCTCTTGCTATTACTGGTTGGCCAAGTCGTCTTTAATCAAGACACCATTATCAATCAAGGATAGCTCGGTACATAAAGTTTTTCTAACGCATAGTGTCCATAAAGAGTCCGATCCAAGACTTACCTTGCATCTAAAACCAAGATACCATTTATATAGTTTTATTTTACATTTTGCAAAAACTGATTCTACTTCACGAACATACAATCTGCAAATCACAGGTGACACCATTCTTCATAGGCTTCGTTTGTTTGCTGTAAAATAACTTGATGATAGAAAATAGGATAAATAGCATATTACTCCCCTGTGTTTTGCTAAAAATGTACAATACCCCCTGTATTTTAAAAATTAGCTGATTACCCTGTGTTTTACTAAAAGTGCACGATACCCCCCATGTGTTTTAAAAATTAGCTAATTACCCCTCTGTGTTTTATAAAAATAGCTAATTACCCCCCTGTGCTTTTTAAAAATTAGTGCTTTTGTTAAAAAATATAAGGGGACAATCAGCTACTTTTATAAAACATAAGGAAGTAATCAGCTACTTTTAGCAAAACACAGGGGGGTAATCAGCTAATTTTTAAAACACAGGGGGGTATTGTGCACTTTTAGCAAAACACAGGGGGTAATCAGCTAATTTTTAAAACACAGGAGAGTATTGTACATTTTTAGCAAAACACAGGGGGGTAATACGCTATTTACCCTAGAAAATATTTACCGGGAAAAATATTTTCTTGTAAAACATAATATTTTTCTATAAAACAGAATATTTTCTAGTGTTTGATTATCACACTGCAAAATATTTTCTGATGTTTAGATGCAATAGTAAAAAATTAATTAAAATTATTATTTTGTTATTTTTAAAATTATTGATAATTAATTAGTATTAATTAAAAATATTAATTTGTTAATAAAAATTTAAAATAATTTAAAAATAATTAATTAATAAAATTTTTAATTAATACATAATAAATAAATAAATAATTTTAATTAATATACAATAAATGAATGAATGAATTAATAAATAAATTCATAAATTAATAATAATTATTTGAATTATTATTATTATTAATTTATAAAATTTAGTTTAAAACTATGTTAGTTGAGTAATTAATTAATAGGTAATAAATGAATAAAAATGTAAAATTAATTAATTAATAATTCAATTAATTATTATTAAAATTAATATTAACTTATTAAAGATAATTTTATTAATTATTAATTAATTAATTAGTTATTAACCTAAAATTGATTAATTTTTTATTATTAAATTAATTTATTTTTTACAATAATAATTAATTAAAAAAGTGATAGGAGCAGGGTCGGGGTCGGGGTCGGGGTGGGGGTGGGCGAAGATAGTGTGGATTGAGTGAAAAATATTTTCTTCTCCATAAAAATATAAAAATATATTTTACTCTTTATAAAAAAAAAATTATTTGATTGGAAAATATTTTTTGATTAAACAGAACCATAAACACAAAAAGAATAGTTTTAGACCATTGTATCATACTAACGTCTCCACTAGAATTCATTTCATAGGTAGAAATTTTAGCAGCTTTAAAGAATGGAATAGATCAAGGGAGGTTCGAAAATCAAACTCCCATTGCAACTTGTCAAGTGCTCCACTTTTTATGAATATCAAGAAATTACTTCTATTAACACTCATACGGAGTCTAATATCATAATTATATTAATAATTTAATTACGTTAAATAATGTTATGCACAGATGTACTCTTATTATTTATTACACAGGGCGGCAAAATATTCAACTCAGTACACGTGCTTTGCCCTTCTTAAACAACTGGCACCAGCCTTTGATTCCTTACAACCTTGTACAATATAATATGTTACCACAAACTGAAAATAAGACAGAAGGTATACATATAAATATATATATATATATGAATATGGCCTCGACAATAATGTCGTAAAAGGAGATAAGAGGTAGAGCTAAAGACACGTTAAGAATAACATATCTACAATTATATCCCCAAGCAGCAGTCAAATGGGGGCATGAATGCGAGATGCCAGCGGCATGATTGGCCTGGCAGAGGCTAGGGTTGTTTCATTTCCACCGCATCATTCCTTGTGTATCAGAGATATAAAGTGAGTGCATTGAAACTGGGGCGATCTATTCTATGGTGAAGCATTCAAAGCGGAACTACACACTCACACGATCTTTGCCGAGAGATAGAAGCATTCGGCGCAAGGACAAATCTAGCTTAGGGCCAATAGGGCTTGCCCCCACTGACCCTAAGAGTAAGGTTATTAACAAGTGAGTTAAACCTGTATTTTTTAAAAATGTGTGTATTTTTAAAGTATTTTAGGTTTAAAAATTAATTTAGCCCTCATTAAAATTTTTTTTATCTATATATGAGTGTAAATTGTCTGCTCTTAGCATCACTGAGCAAAAATTCTGGATCTATCCCTAATTCGGTAAAATTGATTAACGACACTTGCTTTGGGATAATGTGTGGGACAGAGGGCTCGTGGTACCTGTTGCCCACCCTTCTTCCTCTGCTTTGAGAACCGTATGAACGTAAAGTGAGTAAAAAATAAATATATACATATAAATACAAATATATATATATATATGATAAAAAAAAAAAAAAAAAAATTCGACCTTATATACTTGGACAAAAATAAATTTAGGCAGTGATTGGTATGTGGGAATGAGTTGGGAATGGAATGATATTCTCAATTCTATTTTAATTCCCATGTTTGGTATGAGGGAATGAACTTGGGAATGTCATTCCCAAGGGAATCTCATTATCACATATATGGGAGTAGTCATTTCAGACTAAATACATGGGAATGGCTCATTCCCATGTATTTGAAAATCAACTTGACTAGTATACCCTTTATAAATAATTTATTTTACAATAATAATAATAATAATAATAATAATAATAATAATAATATATAATAATTATTATTATAAAAATAATAATTATTATTATTATGAAAATAAAAAAAATAAAAATAAATAATAATAATAATAATAGTGATTAAATAATAATAAAAATAATAATTATTATTATTATAATAAAAATAAAAATAAAATTAAAATTAAAATTAAAAAAGATAAAAATAATAATAAACAAAAAAATAAAATAATAAAATAATAAAAAATAAATATAATAATAATTATTATTATTATAATAAAAAATGATAATAATAATAATAAATAAATAAAATAATAAAAACAAAAATAATAAATAATAATAGTGATTAAATAATAATAATTAAAAATATAATAATATTTTGTTATTAATAATTATTATTATTTTTATTTTTATTTTTATTATTTTTATTATTTTTATTATTATTATTATTATTATTATTATTATTATTATTATTATTATTATTATTATTATTATTATTATTATTTATTGTTGTTGTTGTTGTTGTTGTTGTTGTTATTATTATTATTATTTATTATTTTTATTTTTATTTTGTTATTATTATTATTATTATTATTATTATTATTATTATTTATTGTTGTTGTTATTATTATTATTTATGTTTATATTGTTTCCAATTATGTTTATATCTATTCTTATTTTTAATACTATAATAATAAAAGGGCAATTATGTCATATTATACATGTCATTCGCATTACTACTCTTAATTCCTAGAACATACCAAATATGTCATTTTCATTGATTGTCTCATTTATATTCCAGGGAGAAGGTTTGATCATAGATTTTACATGACAAACAAAACTAATGTCCAATATAATCAGCGGTGGATTTAGAAATTTTTTGCAGTATGAACTAAAACATATAATCTTTTAATTATATGAGTATATTTTTTTTTCTGTGGTGCTAATTAATTTTTTTAGAATAAAAAATATATAGATATTTTTAACTTTTTAACAAATATATATATATATAATTTTTAACATTTTTCTGAGCCCTCACTGATCTTAACGTGCATCTACCAGTGCATATAAACGTGACAAAATCGTGATACTTTTAATTCAAATTATCAGAACACGAGCTAAAATGGATCTAGTGAAGTTGAACAGATTGAATCAAAATACCATGTCAAATGGTTATGTACCTTTAACATCCTTACTGCTGACGACACATTTGCAATTCTTGGCAAATCAGAAAGCTGAAGGAGAGGAATAAATGCTTCAATCATTCTTTTGGCACCATAGTAGTTGATCTGTATGCACTGTTCTGCCAATTCATAAGTCTCAATAACTCTTACATTAGCCTTGATTTGATTTTTCTCCCTGCAGCATCAATGGAAGAGAGTGTTAGACTTAGGATAGCAAGTACACGTCAAACTCTTTTGGGTGAACTACACACTCATATATTTTTTAAAACTGTACAAGACCCTTCTATGATTCAAAAATCACCAAATACTTCTCTTATAGCTTTTTAAATGTATCACACGTGTCCCCTCTTTACTTTTCCGTAAATGTGATTAACAGAATTTGTAAAAAGACATAAATGCCCTCAATTCTTTTTCTTTTCTCTCTTTTCTCATTTTCCCTTTTGTTTATTTATAAATATATATAATATACATACACATACTTAAAGTATTATGTCAGCAGACTTGAAATCACCCAACTCTTTATGAACTTCATTTAATCATTAGTATATGATTTCATATAATCGAAAAAAGATCAACATAGGCATAATCATATACTGTTTTGCAATGTTTTTTATGTTTTCTGCAGAATATGGAGAGTATATATGCTGATGACTACAACATATAGCAATTGTATGAATTAAATAATGTAACTTTTTAGGGTCAACAAAAAGCCATGCTTATCTTCACGGTGAAATTGTTATCTCATTTGAGAATCTCCCAAACATTGGGGTGGTGGCGCAGTTGGCTAGCGTGTAGGTCTTACACAAGAGAGAGAGATGGCAAGT
Organism: Ehretia macrophylla; assembly: GCA_037974665.1. NCBI lineage: Eukaryota > Viridiplantae > Streptophyta > Magnoliopsida > Boraginales > Ehretiaceae > Ehretia > Ehretia macrophylla. The sequence continues at coordinate 32,456,816 of CM075766.1, forward strand.
GTAATGCGTTTTTGAAATCACATAGGAAATTTTTGGACTACAGGTGGTCTTGTACAATTTCGAGAAAGCATTGGGAGGTTTTGTGTAATTCACCCAATTCTTCTCACTTGGATGGAAGAGAACATATTGTTGAAGATAATTAAATAATATAACAAACTACTTTATAACATATTAAGTTTTTGGATAAATTGCATACATCCCCCTGTGTTAGATCGAAAGTATGCGTAAAACCATGTGTTATGAAAAGTAGCAGTTACCCCCCTGTGTTTTACCAGATTGTTGCAAATTACACCCCGCCGTTAAAAATCCGTTATAGTTAACGAAAATGTGATACACGCGCGTGGCTCTCGTCTATCATAGATTTGATGGACAAAAGTACCCTTAAGTGAAATATAGTTTATCCCCTTGTGTTTTGCAAAATGTGCACAATAGACCATGTGTTATGAAAAAGTAGCATCTATCCCCCTATGTTATGACAAAACGTTGCATACTCGCCCAGGGGGTTATAAACTATATAAGGGCAAAATAGTCTTTCGACAAAATCTATTAACCAAAGTTGACAGAAATAAACTTTGGGTGAGTATGCAACATTTGATATTAACACAGGAGGTTATATGCTACTTTCCATAACACAGGGGCTATGATGTAATTTTTATAAAACACAGGGGGGTAAACTATATTTCACTCTTAAGTTTTTAGATCACGTTGTAATTTAACATAGTGTCAAAGTTTAGATACCAAAATATCGTGGGTTCAAAAGTTACTTTCATCCACTTATAAAATTATGTCCATGTGTAAACTCAATCAAAAACTATTTACTCTCGATCCATGTAAGGGAGCGTATTAAATACAATAAATAAATACAACAAATCATTCTCTAATAGTTTAATATTTTAGATGAGGAAATCATTCAATATAATATTAGATCCCAAATTGAGGAATAGGACCAGAGAGTACTTCAAGATGTGTTTGAAACCTCTGAAAAAAATTTGAATGATGTCTTAAAAAATATATCAAAATTTGCACACAAGTGTTAGTGTAAAGATCAAAAACTCTTCCTTGTCTATGCAATATCTAAGAGAATTTGGATCAACATAATAAGTCCAAAATATATGCATAAGCTTGTATGATCAACTTGCTAGTTGGTTATTATCTCCAATAGACCTCCCCAAATGCATTCGGAGTCACTTTTTAATATTTTTAAATGAGTGACAGTGAGTTTTGAACCTAGAATCTTTTGATATCGAAACTCTAATACTATATTAAGTGACTATCTCATGAAATATATTTGTTGAACGCTTACCTCAAAGTCACCATAAACTCCAATTCCATAAACTTGTCGCTCTAAGAACTCTTTGAGAATTGATACGTCTCCGTCAACCATAAGTCCATTAATTCCTACATTGTTTATCTGCAAGAAATTTTAAATTTTCGGTGTTGGGATTTCCAACGTGAAAGCGCAAAAACAAATACTTTTCGTTAAAACTCCGCAAATTTTCAAGCTCAAGAAATAACAAGGTCCATATGGAAATGGCAACCACTTTCACATTAAGAGAAGAGGAAAAAAGAAAGAAGAAGAACAGAACAGTTTTTGTGGGGACAGTATCTGCCCATACCACCCATTAGATAAGTTGTTAAGAAACATGACATTCTATACTAACACCGATTTTGTATTAGGTGGAGTATTGTCTTATATAGAAGTTTTGAACTTTATGATTTATCAATGTATCACGTTCCAAATTCAGAATTTCAATTTCCCGTGAAAGATTGGTATTGTAAGTATAAGAAATAATTACTTAAACCTCTTTTCTACTAGCCTAAATTAGTTAATTCAAATTATTCCTTATATCCACAACACTTATTTATAAACCATACATATATATTGTCTCTCACCGATGTAAATTATCACATAATGTAGGACAATTGTATTCTTTCACACTCTACTCACATATGGCGAGGATTGATGGAAATGGCTTAATTATTGTAAGGAGAAAGAAGCAAGGAGGGTTGTCGAAATAGGGTTGACATGGGAAGAAGAGAGGGCAGATGCACCAACGGTGTATTAGGAGCTGTAACTCCCACTGACTTTACAAAATAATTTAAATATAAATGGATATAATATGTATTTTTAGTTTAAAAATTAATTAATCCTCCGTCTTATGTTAAATTTGGTCCTTGGGAACCACTTTATTCCTGCGTGTCCACAAACTTTTTTTGTTTTTTTGTCGGACATGTCCATAAACTTTGATTCGTTATAAGGTTTTGCACATCTAAATCATATCTTGCAACTTGCTTCATTTACCCAAGTTAGTTTGTAATCTATTAATTATTTTCTTAATTGTTTTGGTAAGTTGTTATATATTGCATTTTATATTAGAAGATTTTTTGTTTAATAATCGAAATTCTATTGGTTATTGATTTTTGATTTTGTAAACTAAATATTGTACAAGTTTGATATTCATTTTTGTAGTATATATTGAATTTGTTTTCTTTCTTGAACTAAATGAGTTTATTTTATTAAAAATGAATTTTTTCCATTGAAAATTGTGAAAATCGATTACAGAGGCAAATATATGACTTTGACGATTGGCTATGTGAGAACAAATACAAAGAAGGATGTACTTTATAGTGCCCACTAAAAAATAATGATACGACACTTTCAAAATAAGCAATTTAGTGAAGAAAAAAAGCAACTAAATGAGTTTATTCTATCAAAAAGGCAATTTTTTCATTGAAAATTGTGAAATATGATTGCAGAGATAAAAAAAAGCAATTAAATGAGCTTATCTTTGTCATTATGGTCCATGTTTATCCTTCACCATTTTAAAAGATAAAGATTAAATTAGAACAAATGATACGAGACTAAAATAGTACATTTTGAAAAATAAGAAATAAATTGGAATAAATGATAAATATACATGATTAAAAAGGGCGGAGTCAGAAATTTAACGTTGGGGTGGCCAAATTTTTATTTTTTTGTATAGTAATTTTTACACTGTATTTTTTGAATTAGTAAAAAAGAGATCCAATACTAGCAAAAACCTAACAAAAAAAAAATGTAACTATAGTGACTTTAACCCACACCCTCAACATATTAATAATTATGACTAACCACTAAATTAACTCTATACTTTTGAAGATTTCTATACCTTTTTGACATTTTATCTGGGAGAGCCAAATCTTTAAAAAAAAAAAAATCATTAAATATTTCTTTGTTTTTTTTTGGAGGTTGGCCGGAGCCCTCCAGGAGCAAATTAAATATTTACCCTTTCAAAAATCAACAGAAAGTAATTATGCATATATACGAAGGAAAAAGAGAAGAAAATTCAAGAGATGGTCTTGCATGGTACCAAAATATCAAGCTTCCCAAATCTGGTTTTGATGAAGTCGACCAGGGAAGCCACGGTATCTGGGTCTGCAACATCAACTTGATGAAAGACGACATCACCAGATAGACCTTCACCTCTGAGCTTTTCTGCAACTTCACGACCCCTTTTTGCATCCCTTGCTGTCAACACCACTGTGATTCCTTTAGCTGCTAATTGCCTGCATATCCCAAATCCTATACCTCTGTTTGCCCCATTGACGATGGCGCACCTGACAACGTAAAATGTTGAATGAATAGTTAGCCATGGCAAATATATGATGAGAATTTGCTTGGGAAGTTATGATTATCATCCCCAAATGATCATGAGTGTATGTCTGGTACGTGTGCCTCAGCCAACACGCGCGCTCCAGACACAGACACCCATTATTGTTTTTAAGCCTAACCCGTAATATATGATGTCTAAGGCTGTACAAACAAGTTATGTACCTTTCTGTTACAGGGCTGTTGTTCGCTTCTGCTATGCGTTTATGCTATATGCTATAAACTGTAGTACAAGAATTGGTTCTTTCTTTTGCTTATCAGATAGCTAGGCTGCAGTTTAGTATGGCGCACCAAGGCACTTTTCCAGCATTTATAGTTGTAGAATTTGTAGTCCTGTGTTAAAGAAATATGGAGTTTTATCAACGATTAATTGATATTAAGCAGAGTAATTTATAAATTTATTTAGTGATTTTGAAATTTATAATTTATCAATAGAAGAATTATATTTTTGAGTACATTTTCTCACATGTGACTGTAAAAGATAGGACTAGAATGATTTCTACCACCGGCCATCTTTTTGTTGCCAATGATTTCTTATCCGTAAAATCAAATTAGTCAAAATAGAATCACTCACTAAACAATAAGGTTAAGATAGGACTAGGATTATACCGACATTATGTGTGGTTGTATTGAAACGCCAATTGAGTGGTTCTCGATTAGTGTGCGAGAGGTTTGGAAATTAATTTTTAATAGATATAATATTTTTATATTTGATATAATATTAATTTAATTCTTCTTTTAAATATAAAAAAAAATAAAAAGTAGGAGAGAGGGAGAGGGGTTAATAATTTCAGAGTCAATTCCTTTTATTTTGTCTAGTATTATCTCTCCTTATTTCACCATAATTATTGTCTTTTAAAATTTGTTATCTCGTACTGTACATTTTTCGTAAACTTACCGTCAGGATTAGAGCAACAATAGAGGAGAGTCAGAGATTCAAAAGAGTGAGATTAGAGAGATAGTGAAAGATTGACAATATTTTGCAATATTTTGTAATATTTACTAACGGGAAGAAATAATATAATTTTAGTATTATGAATGGTTCTTTAGTAGGAGAGTACGTTGAACAAATGGTTAATATCACTTCGCCTTTTATGTTATAATAAAGTATTACGTTACTCTTTTATGTTTGTAAAAATTCAAAAAAATATTATGTATTATTTGAAACATCTCACATTGCCCCCTCTATGTTTTTTTTAAATTATTGAATGACGTCTCTTCCCTTTTATAATGCATATATTTTTTTATTTTCTTTTCTTCATCTCCACCCGTTTACCAAAAAAAAATAAAGAAAATTAAAAAAAAAAAGATTATCTTCCCCAACCCACCTCCCTCCATCCCCCACCCCCACCCCCGTCAGCCCATTTCCCCCATCCCTTTACCCTTACCCCTGTTAGCCCCTCATACCAACCCAGCACCAACACCATAATATATATATATATATATATATATATAATAAAGAAATATACATACATACATACATATTATACATACACACACATTCAAACCCAAAAATAAAAAAAAATAAAAATTATGGGCTAAGGATTGGTATGGGTTGTGTTGGGTTGGGTTAGGTTGGGTTGGGTTGGGTTGGGTTGGGGTGGGGTGAGGTGGGGTAGGGGTGGAGGCTGACGGGGATGGGTGGGGGGCCTGATTGTGAGGCCCAACCCCGAATAATGTGTCTTACCTCGATTGGTGTGCTTTAGACCAAGAATTATATGACCGACCTTAGATTATGTGCCATGTCTTGGTTTACGTGCACCTATATTAGAGAGTATGCTTTCGTCTCGAAGCACGAGCCTTAACTTAGGATTAAGTACGTTAGTATTGGGTTACGTGCAATACCTTAGATACGTTATTTGGTTTTTGTGCATGTCTCGTCATACGTGACTTGACCTAGAATTGTGTGCCCTAATCCTCAACTTATGTGTGATACCTACATATACGTGCCTTGACCTCGATTAACGTGCAAAAACCTCGATAAATGTGCATTAACCCTAACCTGTGTGCCTTGACCTAGATCCAAGTGCCTTACATTAAAATACATGCATTACAATGATTTACGTGCATTGCATTGTTCTACATGCATAACCTAGGGTTACGTGCATTCATATAGGTATGCGAGTCTTAGTCTTGAAGTACGTGCCTTAGTCTTGAAGCACGTGCTTTAGTCTTGAAGTACGTGTCTTTTCTCATAGTTCGTGTCTACCTCGTAATTCGTACCCTAGAACATAAGAATTCGTGCCACCACGTTAATCTAGGAAGATTCCTACACGAAGCACTAAGCAATAAACTAATCCTAAATCATTCTCTCTCCTTCCACTAGCTCTTATTTTAATCCTAATTCAAATCATCTTCCAAACTCCCATGCATACCATTTTTTCTCTCCTAAAATCCATGCACCTAGAACCACACATATACAATATATATATATATATACATTATACAAGACTCATGGCCCCACAATTACACTTGCAAGTGCATGGCCAAGCTAGTACAAGGATTCAAACATTCAACTCAATATTTTAATGTTCAAACATTCTCTTACACATGTCACAACTTTTGCCTTATCCTAGACACTTTAACCTAAACCTATGCACTTCTCTTTCTCTCCTCACATGCCTAAACACTATTTTAATGCAACCAATTCAGATTTGTAGCATACCACACTTTTTTATACATTACATACACAATTCAAATTCAAACAAGACAATACATGCATATAACTATTCATTTTATATACTAAAACATTCCTAAACCCTAGACCACCTTTTTGCTAACTCCCAAGCACTCCTCTTGCACTCCTAATCCACCCAAGCACCCTTAGATTATATTATATTCAAGGCAAGGCAGAATTCTGCCCAAAACAATAAGCACTACACGGCTAAACCTAGTCAAACCCCTAGACAAACTCTTACACACACTCTAACCCTATTGCCCCTTTTCCTAAGCCCTAAACTACCCCATGCTTATTCCCTTACACCTCACACACTCCCAAGAAGCATAATCTTCAAACTTGAAGTCCCAAGAATCGTTACAAGCAAGGCTAGTTCAGCCAAGGCAATACAATCAAAACTAGACAACAAAAATCACTAGTTTCATTATTTTTTGTTGTTTTCTCTCTCTTTAGTCTTAGCTCTCAAAATATCTCTCTCTCTCCATGATTTCTCACTGCCTATTGCACTTAAGAGACTGCCTAAACCATTTAGCCAAGGTAGAAGGCCTCCAAGACCCAAGCAAGCAAGCTACTACACGGCACAAGCTCATCTAGGGCTATCCACGGCTTAAGTAAGGTTTCCTTATTTCCTTTTATGTTCCTTTCTATTTCTCTTGGATATAAGCCCATACATGTCTTCCATAGTCATTAACAAAGCCAAGGACTAAGGTAGAAGAAAGGAAAGGCACGGTCAAAGCAAGAACCAAGCAGTTAGGGCACACCAAGCCATTTTCACAAGCGTTTGTGTACTATCTCTCTTGGTTTCACTAAGGTGAGGGTTTAAATCTTTTCAAATGCTTCAAAAACTCACATGCATGCACTTATATGACTGTATTTACTCTTGAAGTCCATATGCATGTGTTTATATGAGTATATCTACCATTGCATGCCTTGAAACTTGATAGAAATCTTGAAGAATGAAGTTTTGCTTTTTGGCAGTGCTACTGTCTGTTAGATCGGAACCCTTTTGACCTAGTAAATGATGTTAAAATGCATGAACCTTGGTGAGTCACTAGATTTTTGAGTTCTGAACAAATCTTCCAGAGATAGGAAAAATGTAGTTTGAATGTTTAGGCCCGAAAAAATGGCAAAAATCGTAATGTGTCTAAATTTGGATAGCTTTGCGCGATCTCACGGTAATGGTCATAACACCTAAGTCTGAACTCAAAATGCAGTGAGGTTTGTTCCTAGATTTAAAGAACTCGTTAAGATTAGATTTGATATTTGATTCACTGAATTTGGAGATTATTTTCTTGGTCAACTGAATGAGAAAATTTAGGCTATTGTATGAGGGTTTTGTTTGGAAACTTGCTTTAAATTATAATGTATTGTACCTTGAAGTATTGCATGCTTGGATTTTGTGGAAATTAGGAGTTGCATGGACTGTTTTGGTTGGTTGAGATTCCTTAAATGAGTTAATGCATGACTTAGGTTCATTTTATGACGGATACTTATTTAATTGTATGTGTAAGCATGAAATTGAGGCCCTACTACACATGCATGCTTCCTAAGTGACTATCCTATGGTTAAAATAAATATATTTGAGTTGTTTATAGGCTGTCCAATAATCTCCAAGTATGTATGAAATGGTTTAGATGCTTCTTGTGGCTCTTAGCTAACTAAACTTACACCCGAGCATGATTTTTGTAAACCCTAATGGCTACATAGGTTCTCAAGTCCTAAACCATGCATATGTAACTTATGATTGATGTTTGGAGAATATTGGTTGGACTGCCTGGAAAGGTTAAAATATCCTCATGTATGATTTATAATAGCCATGTGGTCATACGTTAACTATTTGTGTACCCAAGCTTGTATATTGTGTTGAAATTACTTTGTTTACGTCCTATGCATTAGTTACATTGATTGCATGGCTTACATTGTACGTGATTATGTGACTGCCCGTTAATGTTTAATTGTGCTTAAATTGATTTATGAAGCAACTATACGTTCTTACGTTACCCTGCATGCTTACATGTCTATACGTGATCATACACTTGCATGAAGGCAATCTACTTTGTTGACCTCCTATTATGACTTGTGAATTGGCATAAATGTGCATTGCATACAAGGTTGCAACCTTTCGTTGTGGCATGGTAGCGTTTCTCGCACGTCGGGCGGCATCGGGCTTACCGGTGCTACCGTGACTACCATGATCCAATTCCCTTTCTCGCTTGGGGGCTAGACTTCCTCGGAGAATTGGGTCGTAGGATTTGGTGTACAATCCGGAGTACACCTTTGGGGAATGATAAGTGGATGATTGATGACGGCTACAACAATGGTTATTGGAAATGATCTTGAGAGCGAAAGTTCACCGTATCCTTGAAATGATTGATAAATGTATCTATTGTTCAATCTAATTCTTATACTATTCTCACATACTTACTTGTATTACATGACATGTTTTCAAAAGGGATTTTCACAAGTTAACCGAAAAAGAATTTCAAAAGTCTTGTCACTTTTTCCCCCCTTGCTGAGTTCATAAGGACTCACCCTCTTTTTGTCATTACAGGTGAAGCAGAATTGGAACAGATGCCCGAAGAGAATGTGCTAATTAATGAACCTTTGGAATGACTATGTGCATTTACGTTATTTTCATGAACATGGATGCTATTAGGGATGTTGTGTTTGATTGCAGACTGTTTATTTTGTTGTTGTAAATGACCCCCATTGTAATTTGGGGTCTAATTTTGACTTGTACTAACTATGAACCAGATGAACTCTTTCATTTCGGTCGTTTGCTTTCATCGTTATGGATAGTAGTTATCATTAGGCATTTGAACCAATAGATGAGGAATTAACTAAACTAGCCCTACCTACGCTCACATAGATACTCATTTGTAAGCTAAAGATAATAGGTACTTGCATAAATAGGAGTTTGACAAATAAATGGGATGTAGTTGTCATGATAGGCTTGTTAATTCAGATGGAACCTTCAAGATAAACTAGTAGGCATATCAATCGATGGTAGAACAAAAGTTTTAGTTGTAAGCAAATTAATGATTCGGAATTTTTGAGGTGTTCTAGAAAATAGGTCAAACCAAAGGTCCTAAATACAGCCGTTATGCTGCCGATTTTTCGAAAAAACTTTTGGAGTTCTAAGCTAACGAATAAACATTAATTATAGTCAACCGGTTAAGGTCATAAAATAACGATAATGATTTAGGTCATACCCTAATCTAGCCTCTATAGATTGGGTTGGGGCGTGACACTGACGGGGGGTGAGGGTGGAGGGGGCCTGACGGGAGAGGGCCTGACTGGAAGGGGGTTGGGGGTTTGGGGAAGATGGTTTTTTTAAAAAATTTTCTTTTTTTTTTTGGTAAATGGGTGGAGATGTAGAAAAGAAAAAAAAAAAATATATATATATATATATGCATTATAAAATGGTAGAAATGTCATTTAATAGTTTAAAAGAGACATGGAGGGGACAGTATGAGACGTTTCAAATAATACATGGGACTTTTTAAAAAATTTCGAACACAAGGAGGTAGCGTGATACTTTGCCGTAACATAGGGGGCGGAGTGATATTTCCTCATATTATTATTTATTAATCTTTATGAATGACTCTTAAGTGAGTACAATGAAGGATAATATTTTAATATTTATGAATGATCGACTCTTTAGTACATCGGTGGAAGGAATCGTAATAATATAATATAACGTGAGTCTTTCTATTTAAATTTGTTGCTTTAATCTTGTATGGTGAGCAGAGTTTCTATCTTAATTATTATTTTTCTAATTTTTAAGATAGTTAATGTTTTGAATAGGAGGAGAATTCAAGTTGTCATGAGAAGACCAAAGTATCAGCTCTTTCAGCTTCTATTTGTACAATGATCTTCCTTCTTAAGGGGTTGGTTAACTTTAGTGGCAATCTTTTTACCCAGAAATATAAAAATAATTAATGGCTATTTTGTATGCTATTAAGAAGTTACAAGTTATCTATTTAGTCAATGTAGAGGAGTATAATGTTTACAAATGGCAAAATTAAGAATTAATCATGCTTAACTACATTTATAAGAATCTCATGTGAATCAAGAAAAATAAAATAAATCAAGTCATTTACTTTTCAGTGTAGATATCGAATCTACAATTAAGATTCTGAATCTAGAACTCCAAGATCCCCCATTTGTATTGGTTGCTCACTAATAATTAGGGGCGTTTGGTTCACGGATAGATTTTTTATTTTCGGGAATGACATTCTTGGAAATTTCATTCTCAAGAATGTGATTAAAAGTGTTTAGTTTGTTAAAAATATTCTTAAAAATATTTTGTCAAATTATAGGAATGTTATTTTATTATATTTAGTCTATACTCAATATTTCTAAGAATGTTGAGCAATATTTCAACAATACCCCTAACTCAAAAAATATATATCAAACAAAGTATACAAATAACGATCCATTTTCTATACTTTTGCTAATACTCGAGTTAAAAATATTTAACGTATTAATACAACGAATGTAAATTTATTGTTATAATTTATAAAAATAACAGAGTTATAATTCTCTATTAAAAAAATGGTGAAATTACTGGTGTATCATTTTTTGCTTTATTTTTTCTTCTTCATTTTCTCTTATTCTTTTTCTTATTCACACACCAACCAAAATATATATATATATATATATATATATATATATATATATATATATATATATGAGTTGCAATTACTCGCTGGCAAAATCATTTTAAATCTAGACACCATTATGTATAAAGAGCAGTTCAGTTCAAACTGTAACTTTAATATATTTTTAAAATTAAGTCACAAGTACTTTTTGACCAAGGATTAGAAGTGGAATTTGTTATGAAGAAAAGGAGTTTGGATGAGTTTTGCCTAGGGATAATAGTTGGCATGTCTTGCTTGATGCATACGAGACCAAAGGATTTTTTTATTATTATTATTTGAAGGAAGGTCTGGCCGATTAATGTTTAAGATACAACAAAAGAATAATCCCTTTAAATAATCTACCATCATCTTTGGGAATATATTTTGCCTTTTCTTTTCTTTCCTGTTGATTCCCCTGACAATCAAGATATGTGTGTGTATTTACACATATATATGTATATGTATATACATATATACATATATATACACAAATACATATAAATATACACACACATACACATATATATATATAAATATAAATACACACACATAAATAGTATATATACACATTCACATATAATATATATATCCGCAAAAATATACATATATATGTACACATACATATATACATATGTGTATATACACACACATATACATGCACACACACACACATATATATATATATAAATACATATATGTATATATACACACACATATATACAAACACATATGTATACTGTATATATATGTGTGTATATACATGATACATCTATACCCCATCCCCGTACAGTATACATATGTGTGTATATGCATGATACATCTATACCCCATCCCCGTGCACAAAATTCAGGTAGTCATTTTCATTTACAAGTATATGTGTGTGTGTGTGTATATCCTTTTTTTCTCAGGATCCTCTCAAATAGAAATAAAGAACGAAGTAACTAGAAAGATTGTTAGAATCACCCCCTTCTAAAAGGATCATCTAGAAAGTGATTCGTTTTGTTTGTATTCGAACAAAAAGCCAACATAGATGTTATGGGTAGAATTTTTTTGTCATTTGGTTCAAATCTTAGATCTAGAAATTTGCTCATTTTCCATAAAGCTTAGTTGTTGAGAAAGTTGTCCAAAAGCGGTATATAAGGTATATTAGTTTTGAGTTCAAAATATCCTAAGAGGAGGGGTGAATTAGGATAAAAGGACAATATTATTACTTTTTTTGGATATCAATAAAACAAGTAAATTCTTTGAGACAATTTATCAAACACTGTGTACGCGCAAATAAAAGAGGTAAAGATAGAAGAGAGAAAGAGATGAAACCGTCTATTTTTAGGTGGTTCGCTAATCTATTCCACCACCCAAGGTCTTCCTCCCCTTAGACTTTCCACTAGCTCTACTAGTAGTGCTTTTTCACAAATTGGTGAAGCACGAACCAACACTACAACACCTCTTGACTCTACAAGAGTTTGTACAAGCCTCTTCACTTCTTTGAATTCATAAAAAAGATTTCAAACACTCCCTATACAATGATTCTTTCAAAACTATAGTAGTGTTTATCTCACAACAAGAGTGAATAAATGATTAGTACAATGAGCTCGCTTTTAGAGTGGATAGATACAATTTAATGCTCTTGAATGCTCAATTGATTTGCAAGTTAAAGTTCAATAAATGTTCAAGCAAATGTGTTTTCTATAAACACATGCTAGCCATTTCTTTATAGAAAATATATAGAAAACGCTCCCAACGGATATAAAATGACTATATTTTTCAAATACAGCGATCCGGTCGAGTGACATGACTAGGTCTTTTGCCCGAATATCATTGGCAAACATCCGATTGAATGGATCCAATCGAGTAACTCGACCGGGTCACTCACCCGAATATCACTGGACGAGATCTGATCGAGTGGATCCGATCGACTTACTCGACCGGGTCACTCGCCTGGATCACCCTTTTTTTTAGCACAAAGTTTTTCCATGATGATTCGAAAAGATTTTCCCAAAATATAACAATTTTAGAAACTTCAAGAGCACTTTTTAAGATGAGTTTTCAACCTTTTAAACATCCCAAAACATTTTCTAAAATCCAAATAGTAAAATTAACACGGATTTTGCAAAATGATTTTTGAGTTTTGAAATGAATTCAAAGGCAAACCACAATTGTAAAGTCAGTACCCCTTATGTCGCCAATTCTCCACTTATGACTCCCTCTTCATCTTCCACGATCTTTATTCTTCTTTTGAAAGATCTTCATGAATATTAATTCTTCAAAGCTTCAATAGATCTTCACCAATCATAGCACTTCAAACTTGATTTGCATTTGAAAAGCACATGCTAGCCATTTCTTTATGCATGAGCAACACTTAAGCATTTCCCAATCTATGACTAATCTCAAATATATATGACTTATACAAGCACAATTAGTCATTAAATAAATACTTAATTAAGATTTAGTTATAATATATATATATATACACACATACACATATATATATATATACACATATATCTCTACGCACACACATATATGTATACACACACACATATATACATATATAATATATACATATACCTATACATAAAATTTTATATACACATACATATATATACACATATGTGTTCTCACTTTTTTTTTGGAAATATATATCTCATAACGGTTTAAAAACAATTACCAAAAATAACTCATGACAAACAAGCTTTTTGATTTTTTTTTTTCAAAGACTAAAGTATTACTTTTGAAAACACTTCCAATCAAGCCTCTAGAGCTAAAGCTCATAGCAAGAATCACCCCAATATATATACATACATATATATTTACACACACATACACACACATATATATATACGTATACACATATATACATATACAAACATATATATATATATATATATATATGTACATATATATGTGTATACTCATATGTATATATTATAATATATAAATATATTTTATATACTTGTCTTTGTGCATGCGTGTGTATATACATATATACATATACATGTACACATAAATATATACATGTATGTATACACACACATATACACACACACATATATACATATACATACGTATATATACACACACTCACACACACACACACACACACATATATGCTTACATCTATACCCCATCCCTGTGCGAAAAACTCGGGAAGTGATTTTCATTTGACACACACACACACACACACACACATACACACACACACACACAGAGATATATATGTGTGTGTGTGTGTCCGTATATACTTACATCTATACCCCATTCTTGTGCGAAAAACTCAGGAAGTGATTTTCATTTGACACACACACACACATATATATATATATATATATACAAGTATACTTATATATATACATACACATATACATACATATATACATACATATATATATATATACAAGTATACTTATATATATACATATACATATACATACATATATACATACATATATATATATATATATATATGCATATGTATGTGTCGTATAAACACATATACACATATACACATATACACATACATACGTACATACATACATACACACACACACACAAACATATATATATGTGTGTATACACACATGTACAGATACATATATATATATACACACATATATACATGTATATACACATTACATATAATGCATACATGTATATATACACACGTGTACTCACTTTTTTTAGTTTTTGGAAACATATATCTCATAACAGTTTAAAAACAATTACCAAAAACACCTCATGCCAAACAAGTTTTTCGGTCTTTTTATTTCCAAAAACTAAAGTATTGCTTTTGAAAGCACTTCCAATCAAGACTCTAGAGCTGAAGCTTGGAGCAGGAATCACCCCAATATCCCATGCCCCAAAAATACGAGAGATGAGAGAGAGAGGATTCCTAAAGAAATTACTTTCTGTCCTTTAATCAATGAGGTGCTTGAATTTTTTGTAAATAAATGTCAAGCGTATAAACTTCTATCTGGAAGACAGTATATCCAGCCATCTCTTTGACAATATTTTGAACACTTCTACACAACAAAATCTGACACTAAATAAACTTTGAAAAAGGAAATGAATGCAGGTAGTAGTTCATCCCATCCGAATGAGAAGTATTTAATACTAGAGCATTTACATGCAAAAGACTCGTGCCCGCGGATGCTCTGTACCATATAATTTCCCGTTCTTGCACTGTATAGAGGTCCATGCAACTTCAAATAGCAACCTCCCATTATGATGATGCTGATTCACCAGATGCTTGACATTCCTATTTTTCTTGAATGGTTCTGCGTAACCACTGCCACGGCCTTCTTATTCTATGATGAGGACGAGGTCCCACTCCCCTCTGTATTAGAAGGGAAAACTGAAAATGAAACCAATCTCCTTCCTAGTTTGAGCACTGACAACGAAGATCTCACTTGAAATTGTGAGCTCTCTTGGCAGATGTAAGAGTATTTGAGAGAAGCATTGCTATAGTCATGGGGCCAACTCCCCCGGGAACAGGTGTGATAGCTGAAGCAACCTTGCTAGCCTCCTCGTAACAAACATCACCAACCAGCCGATAACCTCGAGGGCTTCCAGCATCCTGTCACAATATGCACATAAGAAATAAGTTGATTTGACAGAATAATTGATGGTAAAATGAAACTTTGCAGAAGGATGTGTTCTATCATTGCGTGGAGACCTTAGACCGTAGAAAGGTCTCGAGAAATCAAAATCAATGCTTCACGTATGCAATTTACTGTTCTTGAAAATATGAATGCCAGAAATTTTATATTTTCCCCCACGAGGTGATTTTTGGGGCGCTGGGGAAAAGTGCACGAGAGAAGTGTAAGCACGCAAGGGGAAAAAGAAAACCAGAAGGAAAGCTTCCAGACCTCAACTGGATTAATTCCCACGTCAATAATAACTGCACCAGGCTTGATCCAGCTACCCCTCACCATGTTTGGTTGCCCCACGGCGGAAATTATTATATCTGCCTGACTTGTGATCTCCTCAGGATTCTTTGTTCTGGAATGGACTATACTGACAGTGGCATCCTCCCTCTGGCAGCCAAATGACAAGAATATAGGATTTTGAAAAATGAATCAACAGAAAGTATATCAGAAGTGTAAAGCAGGTTTACTGGCTTTCGTGAAGTTTTTGAAACAAAGGATTATTGACTATTAGAAAATTACTTGCAGCAAGAGAGCAGCAGGCATTCCGACAATGTTACTTCTGCCAATAACAACAGCCCTCTTTCCTTTGATCTCAACACCATATCTATGCAACAACTCTATGCATCCTTTAGGTGTGCAAGGAACAAATAGTGGTTCTCTACCTCGCATGGCAAGACGGCCAATGTTCAATGGGTGAAAACCATCCACGTCTTTCTCGATACAAACAGCATTCAAGATGTTCTGCTCGTTCATATGCTGGCCAAATTCCATAAAAACAATTAATATGGAGTTGGAATTCTAATGCCATCCAGAAAATTAACTAAAAGCAAGATATATCAACAATCGTAAATATTCAAGTAAGCAATTTTGCTCAACTGCAACTTAAGTCATGCAAGTTTTGACAGTACTCTTTTCATATACTTGCCTTTTGGCATAAAAAATACAGCAATTTTTGCATTTTAAATAGCTAGACTCTGAAAACCATGACATATGGCTCCCTTACTACATTGATCTGTAAGATCTTTTTTTACCTTAATGAAGTAGGTAACTTTCCGGTCCTATTCTTTTCTTCTTGAAAGTAGCACAAATAAATCCAGTTATAAGACTACAATAAGTGTCCACTCAACAGTTAGGATTATTTTAGATACAAAGAACAATACAGAGACATCTCAATATGCAGAAATGATGGTAGAAAGAACATATAGCACGACCAGACAAAAACACTCTATTGCTTTTACATAGGGCTGAAACTAGTAGCATTACAGATAAGCAAACAAGCATGTACCACACAAGATATGTAAAGTTAGCTGATATTAGAAGAGATCCCACCCTTTTCTAGATTTTTATGCCTAGATGAACAACTACATAATTTATTTACTTTCACTTGGTATCTGTTTGTCGTAAATTCACTCACAAATGTGTGTTTGCGTGTGTGTATTAAACAGTTTTCAGCACAATGCAATTCATCAAGTAGAATCATAGACAAATGAGAGACATACAGAAGGCAGAGGTAACTGAACAAGTATGCCATGAACCGAGTGATCATCATTGAAGCTGGATATATGCTTAAGAACTTCTTCCTCTGTTGCAGACTCGGGCAAATGCACTTCATACGAATTGATGCCTACAGATTCACAAGCCTTCTTCTTGTTGTGCACATAAGTTGCTGAATCTTTCCTTTCCCCAACTAAAATAACAGCAAGCCCAGGAACGACACCTGTTGCATCTTTCATCCTAGATATTTCAGCAGATATTTCCTCTCTAATATCTTTTGCAGCTGATTTTCCATCAATAACCTTTGCAGAAGCATCAGTAGCCATGGCAGCTGTAAAAGGACCGATCAACAACATTTAAGCACCAATTCAATGGAGACAAAATTAGGAAAACAGCAAAAATATCACATTGCAATATTTATTATTACTATTTCATTTTCTTATTTTACTTTTCACGAAAAGACATGCACATAATGTTTCAAATTTAAGTTATCACTACACAACTTCCGCTGTCCAACTAAACACATAGCATCTTTGCATCTTGGAATAGCATCCTTGGAATTGAAAGAAACATAACCAATCAGTACTTAAACAAATCTCTATCTGGCATTGATATCACAACCTCAAATCAACCAAGCTAATCGAGCATTTACTAGAATACTTATGCAACAACGTACTATCCCAGAAATGAATACCATCATAATTGTTTAAATACATCTCCAATTTCACCACACCAACTTCTTCTCTGACTTAACTATGTTAAAGTTCCAGCATGTCTAGTCAAGTAAAGGTTTTAAAACCTTCTTTTTATTTTCTTTTCCAGGATAACAATAAAATCACTCCATTGCAAGCCACATTGGATCCATTCATGCGATGCAATCCCAAGTAGAGCTAAGGATATCCCCATTCCCCACCACGAGTTTCCAACCTTAAGCACAGAATTAAGGTCGACACCGTGTTCAGAAGCACAGTTAAACCCCTGGACCTCCATCGCATAACGTCATTTCCATCAAACCACCTTCCATTAAATTTTATTTACATTAAAGCTTCATGTTAAAACAAGTCCATGCTTAAGGTTGGACACCCCTGGTCCAATACCAACTGTCCTTAGCTCTCCTTTCATACGCATATACACACACACATACATACATACATACATACATACATACATACATTCCTACATGTAAAAATGAAAAAAAAAAAAAAACGGTTGTTAATATAATGATTACCAGTGATGGGAGAGGATGAAGAAGAGGCGCAGGTGGTGATGGGTGTTGGAAAGATTGGATTTTGAGTGGGACCCAGATGGTGGTGGAAGTGGCTAAGACCAAAGGTGGCGTGGCGGCAGCTGATGCTGCTGAAGAGCAGCAGCCGAGCTCCAGCTCGAGCCTGAGAACCAACACCAGCCAAAGAAGAAGATGATGATGATGAAGAAGAAGAAGAAGAGTATCTCATCATCATCAACAATGATGATGTTGCTGCCATCTTTCGGCCAAGAGAATGGAATTTGATTCTTAACCCTATTATGCTTGCTTTCTACTACTCTTAACCCCTCCTTCAATTCTCTCTTTGCTTTTGCTTTTGCTTTTGCTTTTTTATGGAGCTTTTGAGCCTTCAGCTAATTGTTCTGGGCAACATATACACATATAGATATATATATATATATGTGTGTGTGTGTGTGTGTGTGTGTGTGTGTGTGTGTGTGTGAAGAAGAAAGAAAAGGGTTTATGGAGTCAGCTGCTCTTTTTTGACTAACAACAAACACCTTTCAGTGTTGTTTGACAAGACAGAGGAGGAGAGGTGGCGAAGGCAAAAGAGAGGGTTCACGTCGCTTTGACTTCAACGGCGTCGTTTGGTGGTATATGGAGAGTCAAGTCTCTGATTAGACTATTCTCTTCTTTTTTCTTTTTTTCTTTTTTCTTTTCTAGGTTTTTTTTTTTCTCTTTTCTAGTTTGAAAGAAATTGTAGTCGATAAACACCATTAAGAGTTTGCATAAACCATAAGTTATCCCGGAATGTATCACTTCTTTTATCACTCTCTAAGAAAAGGTGGAGGGTGGGAAGAGCTTACTCAAACACACACAAAATTAAGAATTGTTTAGTGTCAAATTTGACAAGCCGCGCATTTCTTTTATTTATTTTTTGAATCAAGGGGTGCATTTAATTTTTTCCTATAATCAAAATGGGGTTTATTTAGTTGTTTGTTATTAGTAGGGGTGTGTATGGGTCGGTTTGAGTGGTTTAAAACATATCTTTCTACCCGAACCAACACATTCAGTTTAGAAAATTTAAAACTATAACCAACTCATACACCTCTCAAAACCATCCAAACCAAACTAATACATTTGAAGAAACCAAACCATTCAAACCAAGTCAAATCATACATTCGGTTTAACTTATAATTACATTTGAATAAAATAATTGTATTATAGAAATCTAAAATATGGAAGAGTTTTTCATGATATCTTTTGTTTTTTTCAATGAAAGGAGAGATATATATGTATGTATGTTTATATATGTATGAGTCGGTTTGGATTTATGATTTTGATTGTAAAAACCATAAACCAAACCATGTAGTCGGTTTATATGAAAATTTAAATCATAACCAACCCAACTTTTAAAAAACTGCTAAAAATGGATTGAGTTGGGTTGGGTTAGGCGGTTTGGACGGGTTAGTAGTTTCGCTACACACCCCTAGTTATTAGTACAAACATTTAGTTGGTTTCATTTTAAAATTTCTAGAAAATTAAATATTGGATGCTATATTCAACGATCCCTAAGCTTTTAAGTCTTTGTAATTAACTCGATTTCGACATTTCAGAAATTGCAAAGAATAACACTAGGCTTTATTTTAACTTCTTCTTTTTTTCGTTTTTTGGGCTGAAGGTTTTATTTGAACTAATGGAATTGATTTGAGGGAAAAAATTTTGAATTTTGTAAATCTCAAATCCCTTGCATCTAAAATTAATGAACTTAATAATCCTTCATTTTATAATGACACAATTTAATTGAGTATTTGAAATTCATCAACATAAAAGAGAGACAATACTAAGTATGGGCTTTAAACGACACCGATTTAATGTAAATAAAATAATTAATAACAGATTTAGCTAAGATTTGAACCATTAAATCCACCACAGCTACAAATCTCGTAGTGCAACGATACACCTTAACGCATGGGAGAACACGGATTACTGCAAAAAACATAGAGCACGTAGTCCTTTTGTATAGGTTAGGATTAATCAAAGCTGCTGTTGAAGAAAATGCTAAAAGTGTAATCTTTCAACTATCATCCATAGATGAAAGTCTGTGTGCTACTGTGACTTCTGCTATCATATTTCTGTACACTTACATGTTGCAACAATGGAAAAAATATTGTCAGTCTTGGATCATTAAGTTAAAATCTAATTCAACCTTTCATAAATATTTCTTTCAGTGTTTTTTTCTCTTCTTTTTCCCCCCATTTTCTTCCGGGGAAACAACGATCTCTTCTTCACCCTTGCTTACACCGGGCGATGAGTTATATTGCCAGAGTTCCTTCGCTGAACTGATTTTCATCTGATGCGTCTGAGGGCGAGGATTTTGGTTTGTTTATGACCCGATTAAACCCGTATCCAAGAGAACTTCCGCTAGCCTCACACAGCTGCACAAAGAGAACAATTATGTGAACTACATGCACAATATGAACATATTCAAGCTCCAGGCCCAAAGCCAATTAAGACTAAGATTCAAGATTTGCCATATACCTCAGTAAGCTCTGACAGGTGGCGCGACCTGAACTCGTTGATTGTTGCTGCTATTTCCGACGCTGGAAGTTTAGCCTGAAATAGAACATGACATTCAAAACTCCAACGAATAATGCAGAAGGAGCAGAAGATATAGCAAGTATGCTGATAGCTTGATTCTAGTGAATCGGCTACTTTATGCTATCATTAATTACTTAACGATAGGGTTGAGAGTCCTAAAACACGGGATCATCGATATCATCAGAGTCAACTACCTTCAACTTTATATCAGAAGTGAAACTGCAGACCTTATCAGTTACCACTAAGAGCAAATTCTTTGTGGTTTAACACCACACATCAGGTTAATAATAACCTAGTACCGTAAAACTAGTTTCGTAAACTACCATCAGGTGGACAACATCACACTTCTAGACACAATTGCAATAATTATCAATAAACCAAAACATGAAAGAACCAGTTTAAAAGCCACTAATTCATCTTAAACTTCCTTTATGAAACTTAAGAAAAACATGAGAGACAACGCAACAAGGAGCTATGAAAAATTATTTAAATGATTAAGGGCAAAGGAAAATATCAAATAACAGTAGATTATTTACTTGAGGGCATTCAAGTACTTTCTCATCTGTATAATGACAAAAGCTGGCATTACAGCTTCACAACGAGAGAGGAAGCAAACAAGAAATTATGATACATTATTCAAAATTCATTCATGACGAGAAAATGATATGTAACAAAACTTTATTTCCTTAACGCCATTCAACTTGTGTCTATACATCTATACAGTAAGTTAATCAAACATCCGGACTAACCTCTCCCGCACTGAATTACAATTTAGTAAGTGTTATACATGGACCTATATCGTACTGCATGTATCAAAAACAAATTCAATTATATTGAACAACACAAGGCCAAAGCAAAGGTCAAAATTATGCGGCTGTATTGTCATAAATAAAATCCAACAAGGCAACTAATAATCCACTTACTTGTGCAAGGACAGCAGCTGCTAACTGCAGACTTGGTTCCAAGGTCTCTGGAACAACCTGTAAAATTTTTGTCTCGGAAAAAGTTAGGGTATATTATGTCTCCACTTTCAGGAACAAACAAATGTTCAAACAGATACAAGAATCATGTCAGTCTTAAAATGCAAAAAAAATGAATATATATGCAAAATAAGTGAGAGAAAAAAATACCGCTGTTGCCCCAGCCTTTTCCAAGTTGAGGCCATGATCAACATCATGAGCACGGACGAAAGTTTTAACATTGGGAAAATACTTGCTCAGAGCCCAAACTGTTCTATAATTTGCACCAGGAGTATCTAATGTTATAGCTGCAGCACATGCTCTTTCTGCACCAACTTTATGGAGGACCTGTCAACCAGAATATATGAAGTTTTCGAAAATGGCTGTGCAACAACACAACTGATTATTGTAATTGGCTTTACCTCTCGACTACCAGCATCACCAAAATAAACGGGAAGGTCAAGTGCGCGTCCAATTGCAACCCGATCACTGAAAGTTGAAAAAGGAAAAGTAAATATATAAATAGCAAATTACTTTTCTGGGGTTAATAATAATCTTTGATATGTACACATGACAAATTTTACCTCCTCACATCAAGAGCAACAAATGGAATCAATCTTTCAGAAAGAAGCTGAGCAATGATCTGTAGACGCACAGGGAAAAGCAACTACCATTAGAGGCAGAAAGTGTGCAAGTTCGCTTCACTCACTAGCTTGATATAGATCCTAAACACAAGTTGTTTAAACCAGATTCTTGCTGCTATAATGAAGGTCACACATTACCTGGCCAACACGTCCAAATCCACAAATGATTATGTGATCTTGTAAATCATCTGTCTGAGCCACAGAAGAGAGAAGACAAAGCAAAAACTCAGTAGAAAGTTCACAAACATCATATGTTTCAATACGGAGATCAAGATTGCTAGTTTTGCTCATCAAGTACTTCAAGCTATAAATTCTCAAAAGGAAGCTGCTACATTTTTCTATTGACATTACACATCATAACAACAAACTAAGATTGCCAACTCATCCCCCAGATTTTCTTAATCATCGGTGATGCTTTTGAGCCCTCAATCCTCATCACGAAAGTACTGTTAGAGTACTATGACTCATGTCATAATCGGGAAAGATACGAATGCTATCAGTTAAGGGCAGCAAACACAAATTTGTTCACCGTACCTCGCTTTCTACAGGTAATAAACTTCGGACATCATGCAGCTCAAAACGAGAGGCTATTAACTGGCCTCCAGCAGCTAACCATGGTGTGAGGGCCATTGATATGCCCACCACAAGAAACAATAAAGATGACAATTGAGGAGACATTATACCCTGCAAACAAGGCATATTAGCATATAGTCAGGAGTACAAGAAAAATAGCACCAAAACTTGTCTGCTCCACTGCTGATAACTGCAGTTAACACTTTTATCTACCATGCCAACAATTTTCCTGACAACCAAACTTCATTAGTAATCCTCATAAATAAGTCCAAAATGTGCAATAGTGAACTTGATTGAGGCCACAAGAAATAAGGAGGAATAGTGTCATCAAACATACAAAAAGCTAAATATATAATTTCATGACCTGCTCATTCTAGTCTAGGATGTCATAGACGAATAAAATCTATTGCAGGTAATGCAAATTTAAAAAATAAAATTAAAACAAAATAAAAGATGACCTGAGCATGAAAAATCACAAGATATTGCTTCTCAGCCAAAGAGGACCAATTATATAGAAATCAAATACCCCTTATCCTTTCTTTACGTGTCCTCAGCTGAACCTAAAGAGAGAAAAACCAATAAAAGTTTCTCTTGACAAACCTAACACAATATGTTCATGCAAGAGAGCATAGAGAGTTTAAGAGGAAAAATAAAAACCAAATTCTCTAGGTCCCATAGACCACGCATCATGTTAAAAGCCTAAGCCTCTGATCATAAGGTACCAAATAAATTTAAATTCCAGATAATCTCTTCCCTTTTTACTCCGCATGCCATTCTTAAGCACATTCCACCATACTTCATGCAGATAAAGCTGTTACTCAGATAGTCCAAAAATTTTGACCTCCACTTTCAAAGACCTTAGGCTTCCATTTTTTTGTTTGTTTGTTTGTAAGTCAAATCCTAGACTTAACATGTAAGTACACAAAATTCCAAATCCTTTTCCTTGTTTGAGGTCAGGTTTTGAAGCCAAATGCGATAAAAAGCCTGTCACTAACTTGAAGCAGCCAACAATTTTGTGGCCCTCCCACCTTTCCGTTTTTCTTTTTCCTTCTTTGCTACATCTAATACAATTTCCTTCAAGAGCTTAAGGTTCATAGTGAGAGGCAACTACTGCATCACTATACTTCAAAGTCCTTAACATGACATCAAGAATTGAACCGTAAGCATCGTACATGATCAGGATCTTCCCCAATGAGTGCGCACGACACATGAATATATCATCACTGTCAAAATGAGGAAAATAGGTATAAACAGGATCTACAGCTCCAACACAGTACCAGCAACATCATTGTAGAAATAGACTGCAGGAGATTGTGTATCATAAGTACTACATTATAAATGACCAAAAGAAAGGTAGTACATTATGCATCAACAGATAAAAAGATGGATTTCACAACATACAGAGACTCAGCATTTATGCCATGAAACCTTAATAAAGTGAAAACCTTTACTTTTTGCTTACATATGAGGGTTTCTACTTTGCTAGTATAAATCAAAAACCAAAATTATCCATGAATGATGAAACACTGAAGAAACTATGAAGTCAAGAACCTTCGGGTAAAGGTTTATTATGAAGCTCAGAGACTGAATGGGGAAAAGAGGGGAAAAAACTTCGGATTTTCAACAAATCAATGAAGTAATAAATGAAACATCTATACACGTGAGATCCAGAACTTTCACATAGCAGAAAATATAGCATCACAAGATTGTGCCAGATTTTCAGACCAACCAGTAATCAAGCTAGCAATTCCAAAATTACTAGAGAAAAGATCATTATAAGATGTGAAAACCTGATTAACAGCTTCACCAAAAGCAACGAAGGCGAATTCTCCACCAGGAGCAAGTAGAAGACCAACTCTAATAGCTGAAATGATTGAGACACCAAAAAGTCTACCAACTAAAGCAACCAAGAGAGTCTTTCCACCAATGAGAGCTCCTAATGCTCCCATTATAACTGGAAAGTTCGAAAGAAGAAGCTTTGGATCAATGGACATTCCAACCTGCAAGTCACACCAATTACTATTAATTATGAAATACAAAATCAATATTTAATAATTCACCAAGAAATCAAACTATTTGAAGGTTTCATCGCCTAAAGCTAAACCAACTGCAGATAATTACACTTCAGTGTTCAGTCAAATAGATCAGACCACTTGTCAGAGTAGAAATAAAACCAGTACAAGAAAAACTATCTTAGATATCAAGAATGTGAGGCCCAAAAGCTTGTAATAAAGTCCCAAATAATATACCAAATATCCAACAGAATCCCTATACCAGGTGCTCAGAATCAACATGAATATATAACTCTAGAATAGGAGAAGATGCTAAGATGTTTTGAAAACGTCGAGCAAGAAATGCAGGGCCTACCGTCATGAAGAACAGACCCAATAAGAGGCCACGGTAAGGAGCTATATCAGATTCAACCTGCAATGAAAATTCAGTTTCTGCTAGAAGCAAACCAGCCAAAAATGCTCCCAGAGCCATAGACAGGCCAGCCTGTTCCATTCAATTGAAAACAAAAGAAAAGAATACATATGTTAAGATATAAAAGTTATATATCACCATGAAGAAACAACTGGTACTAACATTGGTTGCTATGCGAGAATAAATACGAATAAAATGAGACTACTTACCCTAGCAGTCAGTAGACTAGTACCCAATATAACAAGAAGAGTATTTGCAGAAAATATTTCTGCATTTTGATTCTCTGCAATTTGCTTATAAATTGGCCGAAGTAGCTGGAAGGCCACAAAATAAGAAGAAACAAAATTACTTGTTGCCCAACATGGATTCTTACACTTATAGAATTAAAACCAAAAGAACTTTGAATGATAACATAAAAAATCTGTGGATGTTTTTCCACCTACAGACAACAAAATCTGCTGCAGATCAAGTAGCAGCAATAAAAATATGAGATAATAATTGAAAAGCGATTTTAAAGAGAACCATATATAGCTTACCAAGCGTCCCCCAGCAATGATGGCCGTAATAGCAACAGCAGCCTTCACAGCAGCCAAGCCAAGGGCTTCAGCAATGGCTTGGAAACCAACCTGAAATGGACACAAACTTTACTAAATATGATCATAGCACATGAAGTAGCACTAGCAATTATAGTTTCTGGCAATAGAGGTCAAAAAGCTATAAGCAAGCCAACAAACAAGCAATGGCCAAGTAATATCCTGCTAAGCATTTAAGCAAGTCAAGAACAACTTTGCTTGCTATTCTGCAGCAAAAAGTGAAGTATTGGAAAAAACAGTGAACGTACAATTAATCTATATTATGACATCACAAATAAAATATCAAATAAAACAAGAGAATTGTGGCAAAAGAATGTTCTTGAAAAATATGTAAAAATAAATATTAGAGCCATCAGCATTAATTAGTACCCCTCCTTTAGATGAATTTGGTGAAATAAGAGGTATCAGTATGAGCAAAACCACCACAGCCAAATCCTGAAAACGACAAAACAGAGAGACATTGTCAGAAAAGTTCCGTCACACTTTTGCAGGGTAAAAACTTACCTGATCATGTCAAGCAATGGGCATATAGTGGCATCACAAGGTAATGGCAAACAGAAAAGGAAAATTAATGGCAAACAGAGAAGGAAAATTTCTATCAAGGCAGCCCACTGACACACACACACACAGAGTCTTCCTCCACAAAAATACCTGGAAAAGTAATACAGAAAAGGTAGCTCGTCCGTGGCGGGATGTGCTCTCACCACGTTCCTGCAATACCTGCATACACAACTCTGAGATCAGTTTTTATATCTGTAAGGTATCAAACCGCACACACTATATTTTGACAATACAATAGAGCAATCAGTATATGGTTAATCAGAAAGAAACAGAGAAATTTTAATACATAATAAAGTATACCACCATAAGGTCTTTTCAAAAATAGGAACAAGAATCTACTTTCTTCAACCACAAAGCAACACCATTAGACAATAACAACCTAATATAAAACAGTCCAATAACTGTAAGAAAACATATACCCATTGCGCACGATACATTACAAGTTGAAGAAACATACATTGGTTCATCATCAATGATCACTTTATGGCACATACTATTATCTAATTGCAAACAAATGCAAGGCTATGTGAAGTGGTGCAAGAGCTAGACGTGAAAGAAGGCAAAGAAAGGACCAAAACAATGATCCGGCTGGACACAGACCTAGAGCAAACTTTACAAGCAGAAAATGTAGAACTTTCCATGATAGAACCAACATTACTGATTACAACCAGTCAAAAATATATTACATTCACCGAAAGTAAACTGATTTGCATAACTGTATAACTGAGAGTACCTGGAGAACAACAGCTGTGGAAGATAATGCAAGGCCATTTCCAACGACGAGTGCAGCAGGACCAGGTTGCCCAGCAACAAAATGAACAACCAAGCCAACTACTGCAGCTGTCACCAAGACCTGCATTTTGTTTTTGCACATTAGCAATCCAGTATAGAAGAACTCATATATGGAGACCACGCCAAGAGGCACTCCTCCGATCAAAAAGAATTGAAATCATAGGCATCTGGCATTTTCAATCACCTGAGCAGAGCCCAAACCAAAGACATATTTCTTCATGGAACTCAGTCTTTCAACTGATAACTGCCACACGATAAGATGATAGAAGTTTAACATGTTGCTATAAAATCTAATTGTATAGTTACATTCAAACTTAATAAATCCCACCTCAAGGCCAATATTAAACAGCAAGAAGACAACACCAAATTCAGCTATTGCCTTAGTCCCATGTACATGACGAATGATGGAGAGGCCATAAGGTCCAATCAAGATGCCAGCAGCCAAATACCCAAGAACAGGACTGCCTAAAAATAGCAGCAAATTGAAGCCGCATCACCAATAGAACATCAGAACACACATAAGAAATTTCCCCCGAAAACCATAGATCAGAAACGAAGCATTTGATAAATCAATAGACAAAGTTGGTCACCCAAAATGCAATTTGACAACGTGAAAGGGACAAAAGCAAGTGGTTTTAAATTACCTCCAGGAATTTTCTGGAAAATAGGCACAAATATAACACTTGCTAGCAGTAACCATAACATGTCAAAGAGGGAAGCTTCCTCCTCGTTTACCTAAGAAGCAGAGAACTCAATTAGACAGTTGAAATTAGTAAGCAAAGACACAGAGCAGAAAACTCAATCAAAACAGATGGTTCAAGATAAAAGCAGTCTGATGTAGAGGAAATGTGCATGCCTCTTGATGCGGAATTATCTCCATTAGTTTCTTTATTTTCGTGGGTAGTTTTCTTATTTGTCTCACAAGAGGCTTTGCATTTGTTGAGACTTCATCAACGCTAGTAGTAATGACTTCAGGTTGCTGAAATAGCTGAGTAATCCTATCACCACGCTTCACATAAAAGGTGATCCTGTAACAAATTTCAGCAGCATATTAAACACCTGCATCCTTCACATCAGAAGCAGAAAGCAACAAGAAAAAAGCATATACTGTCAACAAAAAGAAAACCTATACATCTTTCAGTCTCAAGCAACATTTATAGCACTACAAAGCAAATAAAAGAGAAGCACATAGAAAGAATCTAATCTAATAGTAATGCATACCCTGCTCCTACAAGCAATGAGCCAACCACCAGTTTAGGTAATTGCTTCTTTGCTGACTCCATCAGATTATAAAAAACTGAAGCTGGCGTGAACTCATCCCCATCTGCGGCAGAGAAGAATGATGCAGAAAAGAAACGGGAAGACTTTTTCAGCAATGCTTTTGGAGCATTCAGTGGAGAGCTATCCCTTGAATCCTTCTGCACTTCCTGCTTCTTACTTTGAATACTTTTTAACTTTTCCGCATCTACTTCTGCATCTTTTGATGAGTCTGCAATCAGTTTTCCATTCTCTTGTTCACTCTCATCAGATAAACTCAACTCGCCAGACCTCTGGCTGTCGGTTAGAGGCCCTAAAAGAACTCCATCAACTCTCACCTCTCTGTCACTTTCACCAGTGTCATCAAGCGAACGTCCTTGATTCACCTCATCCTCAAAAACAGCCTCCTCACTGACTAACATTCCTTGAGATGATGATCCATTTTGGCCAGCTGTATCCTCGGGGGCATCAACATGGGAAGCAGCAAGACTCTTCTCGGCTTTCTGGAGGGCAATCTCTGCATCATTCACGCGCTGAGTAACCTCAAGTTCAAAAGCAACAGCTTGCTCTGCCAAAAGCATTATATTTGCAACATCTTCCTCTGCTTTTAGAGCATTCATCTGTGCTTGCTCTGCAGCCTCGTTCAACCTGTCAACTTCCTTTTGCAACTCTTCTTTTCTGTGGCGTAACTGCCTCAGCTCAGCCTCACACTTTGCTAAGTGGTCCTGACATTCACTCATATCTTTTTGAGCAGCCAAAAGTGCTACCTCCTCTTCTCCTAACGAACTAGAAATTTCCTTTATTTCTTCACTCTCTCCAGAAGGCTCCACAGAAACATTCTTCTCTCGTTTTTCCACTGTATCAACTGCTAGTTGAAGCCTAGCCTCAGCCAAAGACAGGGCCATTGTTGCTTTTTGAACAGCTTCTTTAGCAACAACCTCTTGATTTACAATCTCTTGAATGTTTACAAGGGTATCATTAACATTATTCCAGGCATTTGCTGCTTCATCCCTTAATGCAATAGCAGCTTCTGATATCCTCTGGGCCTTTTCCTCAAACATAGTACTATTAAGCCGTGCAACTTCCAAATCCTTGAGTGCCTTTTGCAGCAACCCCCTCAATTCTTCCAAACTAGGCGTCTCTGCATCCCCATCATCATCTTCCTCTACTTCACCTTTTGGACTACTAGATTCTGCAATGACATTAGTCGCATTTCTCGAATTCTCATCGTCATCGCTCTCAGCAAACTCCATATCTCTCCCGTTACCGTTGACATAAGCTAAAGAATCATTTCCTTGACAATGGGACAAAAATTTCCCCCTTGATGGATTAATACATGTACAATTCCCACTAAGAGAACCACAGTTCCACGAATGATTATGCAAATTGCCTCTCAATAGCAACCTCGAATTAACGCCATTACCACTAAAGGAAACAACTTTCTTCAACCTTTTCGTGGGGCATGATATTTTGATCAAAAGCCTTGAATGTCCAAGATATTTACAATCCAAATGCTTGAAATTCAAATTTGACCACGCGCTAAGTCGATCAGACACCGCATGACCCACATTTGGATGGCAAAAGGTACATGCATAACCCATACCTAGTCCAGACTCCCAAACCACAAGAAATGCACACTCAATATCAACTAGTAAATTACCAATACAAAGCCTTTACTTCTCATTGACCTCTAGTCAAACACCTGTAGAAAACAAGCAAAAAAAATAAAAAACTTAAACATTCCACAATAGCTTAGCAGAATATCAAATATATGTGTGGTGTTTATTGTTTGAGCTTCAAATTCAAATGATAGAGAGCTGTATGTTGCAAAAGCTCAATTCACCAGCATATATACATACATACATATATATATATACACACACACACACACATACATACGAGCTTCAAATTCAAATGAGAGAGAGAGAGAGAGAGAGAGGGATATGTATTTAAGCAAAATATCAATTCACCAACAAATTCATGATACACACTACACACAGACACACACATATATATATATATGGTGCGAGCTGCAAATTCCAATGAGTGTCTGTGTGTAGTGTGTATCTTGAATTACAATAAATTCAAGGATAAAAAATTCGAAAATAATAAGCGCGCGGTAATGAATTGGAAAAAGAAAAAATGTAATAAAATAGAGAGAATATTAAATCAATTAACTAACTTATTTAAGTTTTAGTTTGAATTTGGAGCTGCAAATCGCAATTTCGAACTAAAAAATGAAAATTAATTAAACAGATGGAATATATTTACTTGTACACTATATATAGAAGAACACAGCTACAAATACGTATATGCATAAATGGAAAATTGAGAAAAATAATAATAATGAAAAACGGGAAGGAGAAAATGGAGAGCAGAACTGACCGATGATGACTGTGAAGAAGAAGAGGAAGAAGCATTGGAAGCCGAGAAATATCAAACCAAAGTGGTTCGTTCGTTGGTGGGTGGTATATTCGATGGCGTCAATTACGTAAATAACCCTGCAACGTTAGTATTTAAATTATCAAAATGGTCGGTCATTTACCTTACTGGGCTGTCATAAATACGTCCTTCATCTTCAAATCCAGACAAATTAACCCATAATCTTTCAGTTTATGAGGTTGTTGGTTCTTTTTGTAAAAAATATTAAGAATCTAAATGGAAAATTCACAAAAACTTCATGTGACTACCATTTTTCAAAAATAGCATAGGCAAAGTTGTCATTTCATGTAATGATTATGTACAACTCATGTGAGTTCTCTGAGTTTCTTGTTAGATTTTTTTTATTTTTTTTACAAAAATAACCAACGACATCATAAATAAAAGATGAATGATCAATTTATCGTGATTTAAATATGAAGGATAATTTATCACAAACCAATAAGATAAGAGATTATTTTGATAACTTACCTTTTTTTTATATATAATAAATGTTGAAATCGTAATTTAAACTTTGAAGATCTTAATTTTTGTTATAACTTCTTTTTCTTTTCTATTTTCGGCAGATATTGGTCACAATTATTTTTTCGTTTGCTTTTCCTTTTTACCCTTTTAAGGATATTTTGATCTTTTGTGATATTGACAAAAAGAGAGGATATTTTGTGATCAATTTTTCCACTTGCCTTGAATAAGAGAATAAAAAATAAGTTGCTTGAAAGCTTGGAAAACTCGAACTAATTGCTTGCTACAATTTTTCTACAGTTTTTTTATTTTATTTTTCTTACCGTTGAAGATGACGAGGGATACCCGAGCTAGAGGCACTACCAACGGATCACTCTCGACCTGAAGTATCTGACCCGACCTGAACTAGACCCTAGTGAACCCTAATGGCTATGTCAGCTAATTCGATAAGACATAAAGTAAGGTGCATAGGTCGAACCAAATGATAACAACTTTATCCGCTGGGATTATTTATCCATTGGTTACACAGTGCAGGTAGTCGGTGACGTGTCGGGCAGCATCACACATTAATTGCTGCCCGAACCCAAATTAGTATAAATAGAGTATTTTTTCGCATTTATGAAGGTAACTCGTACATTAAATACTCCCAACCACCGCATTCATCTCAGACAAACTAATAACTCTCACACCCAATGGAAAAATACGGGTCATCACCCTGCATTTTCCTTCTCTTTACTTGTGCAAGTCAAGAGCCCAGTTAAAAAGTCCAGCTCGGTCTGTCAAAAATTGTCCAACCTCAACTGTTGAAGTTCGAACCCTTAACATAAGATTTTACATATTAAATACTTGATCATGGATTCAACCATTTGTGTTTTAGTTGTGTTCAATTATTCCGAGCTCATTTACATGTCTTAGAAATAAGAATTAACTTGTAAGTAACTTGATTCTACAATCAATGTTATGCTTAAAGTTTTACTTAAAATTATAAACAAGTTTTTATTTATTAAATACTGGATCACGGGTTCAAATATTTAAATTCTGGTCACATGTTTAATCATTTCAGGTTCATTGATTTATGCAGTGATTGGTACGTGCGAATGAGTTGAGAATGAAATGAAATTCTCAATTCTATTTTAATTCTCATATTTGATACGAGGGAATGAAATACATGGAAATAACTCATTCTCATGTATTTGATAATAGACTTGACTATTAGACCCCTATTATATAACATAACTTTTATAAATAATTTATTTTACAATAATAATAATAACAACGAAAAAATATAATAATTAATAATTATTATTATAATAAAACTAAAAATAAAAATAAAAACAAAAAAGTGATTAAATAATAAAAATAGAAATAATTAAAAAATATATAATATTAAATAATAATAATAATTACAATAATAATAATAATAATAATAATAATAATAATAATGATAATAAATAAAAATAAAAAATAATAATATTGATTAAAAAAATAATAATAATAAAAAAAACTAATACAAATAAAAAAGAAAAATAATAATGACAAAAATAATAATAAGAATAATACTAATAAATAATGATAATAATAATATATTATTATTATTATTCATTGTTGTTGTTGTTATTAATATTTATTATTATTATTTTATTATTATTATTATTATTATTATTATTTATTGTTGTTGTTATTATTATTATTATTTATGTTTATATTATTTACGATTATGTTTCTATTTATTCTAATTTTTAATACTATAATAATAAAATAGCAATCATGTCATTTTATACAAGTCATTCGCATTAATACTTTTAATTCCTCAAATATACCAAACATGTCATTTGCATTCTCAAGTTCATTTCATTCTCAGTTTCATTTCATTCTTTGACTCGTTTCATTTCTATTCAAATTCATTTCAATATATCAATCGCTACCTAGAGTCTTAAAAATAAGAATCAACTTATACACACGTGACTCCACAAGCACTCCTATAGTTAAGTTTTTACTTGAAACTATGATTAAGATTTTACTTATTAAATACTTGATCACAGGTTCAAATGTTCGATTTTGAATCATGTATTGCCACAAATATTTCACTTGGAATTATGGTCTAATTTTTTCTTATTAATATTTGATCGCAAATATAAATATTCAAATTTTAATCACATGTTCAATCGTTTTGACTTTTTTTATTTATTTATTCAAGAGATGTCTATATATAACAGGTGGGAATTGATTTCGCAATTTATCATAAATAAGTGAGTAACTTTACCATCAAACCAACTAAGATACACTTGACTTTATTTAAGAAAAATTTATGACCGTACAACAGTATATTTTAATCACGTGTTCAACCGTTTTGAATTCACCAATTATAGTTTGAGATTTAAGAACCAACTAAGGTACACCTAACTTTCACAATTCTTTCAAAAAAAAAAAAAAACTTCCACAATCGCTCCTATTTGTACAATTATTAGCACATATATAATTTATTTACTGAAATACAGAATTGGTCTAATAGGTTACTTAAACATTCTGATTTTCTTACTTTTTACTTTTTGGTTGTTTTTCCACTTCTTCTACTTCATAATTGGCCGACCCTAACAAGAATGGGTGTAGCCCCTGAGCAGGAGGAAAAGCCAAGAGAAGAGAACCACAACTAACGAGACATATATAATATATATATATATATATATATTATATAGCCCAAAACAGCAGTTTTTTTTTTTTTTTTTGGTAAAGAAAAACAGCAGCTTTATATGGCTAGTGGATACGATGTAGGGTCCCAAAGTGACAACCCCTGAAACATTGCCAGTATCGTAACGTTGCAAATTGTCTTATTATATTCAATGACGCGTACTGGATTCAGCATTTTTTGACAAAAAAAGAAAAAGAAAAAGAAAAAGAAAAAGAAAAAGAAAAAAGATTCAGCATTTATAATAGTCTATTAGGTTTTAGGCAAAAATAAATAAACGAATAAGTTTGTTAAGTTGATCCTAAAACGGATAGGAAATGGAAAGACGAAAAAGGAAAAACCCTCCTCATGCTCGGATTGAATTTTTAGAAAGGGAAGAAAAAAATTTCTTATTCCGATCATTTTGGTTTTCTTCAATTTGGGAGAAAATAAAATGAAAGATAGTGATGGATTTTAAAAATACAAAAATACCCGTATAGTTAACTAAAGTCCTCTCATTGGTTTTTTATGTGTATCTTAGGCTTCGTTTGTTTACCGTAAAATAATTTGTTTGTGAAAAATATTTTTTAAATAAAATATTTTTTTGAACTCTATTTGTTTGTCGTAAAATAACTTATTGGAAAAAAAATATTTTCTTGAAAAATAGATATTTTTCTGAAAAACATTTTAGAGTATTTGAGTTCTGAAAAATATTTTTTTCTCTCAAAGAACATGGAAATATTTTTTCAAACTTTATACTAGCCGTAATATTTGATCGAAAAATATTTTTCAGTTAACCAATATTTTAATGTTACCAAACACCGAAAAATTGCATAAAAGTAGCCATTATTTTTTATTGAAAGATATTTTTCAATTGATCGTAATATCAAAAAATTGAGAAAATATTTGACGGCAAACAAATGGAGCCTTAGTTCATTTATGTCCAAATTAGTTTTTCCACTTCTCCAATCAAAATAAAGAAATACCATCGAGGTAACAGTAAAACAGCACAAGGTGGGATTGCAGCCACCATTCTCATGCACTAGCGGATATAGGTGGGTGTCAGAGAAGAAGTAATCCCACAATACACGATAAAAATTCTAATTATGCAAAATAATTTTGTCAATTTGTATTTAATAAATCCCTCTCAAAGAAATTAGAAATTTGAAATTCGAAATTCCCCCTGTCCTCATGAAAAATGCAAATAAGTTTGGCAATGTCACGAAGAAATTTCAACACAGAAATGTACAGAAGTTTTCTTGTGGTTTTGGCCAGTCAAGGAAAATAGTACATGATGTTGCCCAGCGGCCAAACTGGGCACATCAGCATTGTCGATCCGCATTCAGTCCTCAGCAACCATACCAGGTCTGAATATCTTGATGCTACCAGAATCGAGTCGATGCAATTCAGACGCAATGCTAAAAACACGAGACCGTCTGCACTCGCGCCTCCTATGATGCATTCGTTCTCCTGTAGAAATCAAAGCGACGTTGAAAATGTACTTTATAAAAATCTGGAAAGCTCGTGACATGAAGTACATGATAAAACACCACGAAAGTAATCAATGACTTATATAGCTTATCACAGAAATGATATCAAAGGAGGAAAGTTACACGAAGAAAGAAAAGAAAAAGGACTGGAAGTTGATGGAACCACTTATGAAAATAGGCTGCAACATTGTTAATCAGACTTTGAATGAATTCTTAATGTTGCAGAAAAATGGAGATTGTATGTTACTTAAACGTAATCAACAGACAAACGAGTGATTACAATAGATAACGACATACATGAAATTATACCTCTTTTCTCAAGGTGAGCATTTGATCTGCAACAAAAAACGCTACTTGTGCATCACTGACAGATACTGTAGCTGAGGTGCCAAACAAGTGGAAGACAAATTAAAGGGAAGTAAAGAAAGGCCAAAAAATGCAAAATTTTCCTACACCCACAAATTGTACCTACTGCTATGGATGCTTTGATCCTTTAATCTAAAGATTTTTAACCAGGCAGATAACAAAAAACTCCCGAGGCCAATTGCAATGAGACTATGAAAGAGAGAATTACTAGATGTCTACGCATCACTGCAGTGCTATCAACAGATAAAAGACAAATTGACTTAAGCATATAGAGCATAAGGCATTAACTAATTTAGCTCAGTTCACCATGATCATCAAGTATATATCAAATGTGACAATGAGAAGCCTTAAGAATAGTGCATCCTTTTCATCTCTGCATTGCTATCTTGGAGCTTACAGTTGGTTCTGCTTTGGGGAGTCCCTAAATAGTCTATTGCTGTAACAGGTCCTTCAAATACCATATACTGATGCAACACTGAATTGAAGAATTTTATGTGTTTATGTGTGGATGCTTTGATCCTTTAATCGGAAGATTCTAAACCAGGCAGATAACAGAAATCTCCTGAGGCCAATTGCAACGAGGCAACAAAAGAGAGAATTACTAGATGTCTATGCATCATTGCAGTTCTACCATGAGTATAAAAGACAAATTTACTTAAGCATATAGAGCACAAGGCATTAAATAATTTAGCTCAGTTCACTATGATCATGAACTATATCAAATGTGACAATAAAAAGCCTTAAGAATAGTGTATCTTTTTCATTTCTACATTGCTATCTTGGAGATAGTCTATTTCTGTAACAGGTCCTTAAAATAAGAGATAGTGATGCAACACTGCATTGAAGAATTCTGTGTGTGTGTGTGTGTGGATTTGGGACAAAAGTCTTGGCACCAAAAGCATCTACTCCTAAAACTTAACAAATATCCAAGCAGGCAATTGCAGAATCTTAACAGGAGCTAGTGAAAGCAGCATTCGAAATTAGAATCGGCTATTCTCAAAGAGGTTCCATGAGAAGAGAACCCCGGAAAATATATTCGCTTAAATTACAAAGATTTTTGTACAAATTAAAACATTCGAATAAGAACGTGGTAAAGTCCTCTTAATTAGTATAAAAAGCATCAGTCAGAAGTTGAACTTAGTTACCTGCTTTTCCAAAGTGATTCAAATGTGTCAAGATTTGACGAAATGTCTCTGAGTTTATTCCTACAACCAAATCGTAATTCTCTAGTCCCACCTCCATCTCCCATTGTTCTTTAGCAGGGACATTATAAATCTCCAACTGCGCACTTCTTACTCTCCCGTCATTTTCTGAAATGTAATCTACAATTCAAGTTATTGTAAGCGAACCTCAGAGCTTTACAGAGAGCATTATCAACCAAGATAAAAAGAAAAAGAGAATTATGAATTCAAGCACATGAAGGAATATAATCATAGTTTCATCATATCCTAGAAAATATTAGAGGTAAACAACTAATTAACAACAATGCACTATAAAGACATCCTTACCAATTTTATGGTCACTTGTTATATATATAGTCCAATTGAATTTCATTCAAACTTCACTTCTTAATTGGTATCATGTTAGATCACGTGTAAAACGTATCCACGTACAAAGTAAAAAGTGAATATTACCGCATAAAAAGTGAACATTCTCAATTGCATATAACTCCCTCCTTAACACCCAACCCCACGATGCGCAACACCCACCGCCACCCCCCCCCCCCCCCCCCCCCCCCGACCCACCAATAATGATATATATCTATACTAACGTCTTTAAAGTAGATAATATATATATATATATATATATATAATTATCTCACATCGAAAAATCACTAAATTCAAATCCAACATATAAGATCCCAAACTACTCCTAATTAATTTTAATATGGAGTCCATGATTCTTAACAAATACTAAGGTCTTTAAAGAATAAACAGATCTGTGTTTATCTAGATAAGCTTAAACAATTGAACGTCAAATGCATACTAGACGACTTGTGTTTCTTGAGCTTCTGTGTTGCAGAATATAATCATTTTCCAAGATAACAGTCAAGAGCAACATATATCACACAGCCATATATCTACATTGAGAAGCAATAGTATAAGCATGTTCAGAAATTGACTATTACATGCTGTCACGTATCAAGTTAATCCCGTACGCTCACACGAGACTCATAAATATTTATTTCCAAGGAGGAAAACCAAGAAAACATATATAACTTGAAAAGCCCATCATTGCAAATACTAGTTTATATTAATATACATGCATGCAGTGAAAGTTAATTTACCAGTTGTATCAGGAGCAAATATGAAGTGAAGGAATCTATCTGTGGAAAGAAAGGTGACACAGTCGTCATCGTTAATGATGTTGAGTGCCTCGTCCAAGTCGTTGATGTCAGCAACAATGCATTCTATACCATCATCAGCTAAGCATAACTTGAGGGCCTCTCGTTTGGATATGGATACTTTACTAATAACTTCTACAGTGTCCCATCGTTTTCTTTTATATACGACATGCATGCTCTTATCATGATTAAATTATGAAGCAATGGTGTTACTCACAACAAAAAAAAAAAAAAAAAAAAAAAAAGATTAACTTGTGATGTTTGATATTAAGACCATAATCGTCGATATAATTAAGTTATATATTAATTGCTACACTTTTTCAGAGCTTATGGATCCATGTTATTTGGTCTAGCGATAGAAATAGTAACTAATAACTACACTTCAAATCTATATGAATAATCCAATATATTTATACTAATTGTCGCGTATTCAACGTCACTCTTCTGTGTTCATTGGCACCCAACAAGATCTACTTTTAGTTAACATCAATTATGTGTTATTTGGGATCAAGTGGTAAAGAAGTGTCAGCTCCGAGCGAGTGCATATATATAGAAAACCTCTTATTATGGTCCTTTAACTTTTATTTTCACGCTTATAGTTTCTATATTTTCACAAATTCGCACAAAGTTGATTCTTTATATGAGAATCTATTAACTTTTATTTGGATGAAAAAATTCAAGGGTGACACGTGTATGCCTACCCTTCTTCGCTTTTCCTCATATTTTAGTTTTCGCCCATCATGCTTGATTGATTTTCCATTTTTATCACTCTAGGGACTAATTTCGTGCATATATGAAAATCTTGGGGACTAAAATGTAAATCCAATAAACTTTGAGGACTTTTTGGTAAATCATCCAAAGTAATGTATAGTCTCCTTTTCAAGGTCCGAGAGAAATATATAATCATCACTTATTTTTTTTCTCAAAACATGCCACTAACTCTAATAGCAATTGTTTTCAAATGGTTTCAACATTTTGATTCATAATATATAGTGTTGTTTTCTTCAAATTTGTTAATAAGTGTCGAGAGATTATCCTAATTAACTCTGGTACTAAGGTCAACTTCAATGGTTGGGTTTCATTTTCAATAATTGATGTTGATAACAATGATGAAATATATTAATTAATCTTTAGCTCTATCGATGATAACACTTACAAGACAAAGCGATGTAGAGGCTATTTTAAGAACTACTCCTGTTAAAATACAAAAATTTTCAAATTTGTCTAAATTGAGTTGATTGGCCTCTTCATGATTTGATTGGACTTATTAATTTGTATCCCATTAAATGGACACATGGCTTTAATGAACTGAAGTTATTATCGACGAATAACTTACTTATAAAACCGTTATATACACGTAACACTATTATATTAGTAAAATTATAAAGACATACTTTTACAAATTATATAGTGAATAAGCTCATTACTTAATACTAATGGGCAGTATTTCTCCAAGTAATCTTATTCACAACATAAGCTTACCACGTAGACACGAATCGATAATCATAGAAAATGTCTCACAATGATAGTTATAGAAAATGTCAAAATTCGATCACTACATACTAGTTATATACCAAAACAAGTACCTCATACATAAAAACTGAATTGTGGTGAACTGGTGATCGAGTGACACTCATAGCTCCTTTAATGCTGGGAATGCAAAAACAACCAGCCCAAAACTAGAGCGCGTGGAGCTTCAAAAAGATTTGAATAATGAAAATAGATGGTTGGTGCCTCATTGAACCGATCAGGTCAAGGTTCAAGTCTATCCGTTTGTTATAATCCAGAATTCAGAGGGAACCAACATTGAATTCCTTCAAAGGACAACTAAAGGAGCTTTCAGTAAAAACAGGAGGGTATATGTTATATTGATCATCACTGTGTGCTAGAAAGCTCATGTCATAGTTACTGGAGAAATCCAAGAGCAGCTGTAATGCTGATTCTGAAGAAATTTCCAACTCATCGGAGCTACAGAAATCGGATCCAG
Source organism: Ehretia macrophylla (assembly GCA_037974665.1). NCBI lineage: Eukaryota > Viridiplantae > Streptophyta > Magnoliopsida > Boraginales > Ehretiaceae > Ehretia > Ehretia macrophylla. The sequence continues at coordinate 32,497,286 of CM075766.1, forward strand.
GCGGCAGAACATCTTCCATGAATGATTTGTTGCTTTTACAATCTGCATAATCTTCACTTTGATGGCTACCATCAGCTGAAGAGCCTGAAATAATCAGGAGCGGAATCAAAAATTTAATATTGGGAGAACAAGATTCAATTGGGGGCCGTTGACAAATAAAAAGGGGGGAGGGGGGTCTGTAATCTTTTTCTTAAAAATAATACATAAATTTTCGAAAAACAGTTGGAGGCTCGGGCGCCTGGGCTCCCCCAGTTCCCCCTTCCCTCTACCCCTGGCCACAATAAGGTCCATTTCTGTTGTGGTACCTGAAGCTGTTCCGCACATTGTTGACGAAGATGCTTGAGTGGCTGGACTTTGAGAAGCAGCCATGTCTACTTTACCAAACTTCCGAAACGCTTCTCCTATCTCCGAATTCCAAATGCGTAGAAAGTAGTCAGAATCGGATCTCGCCCCGGACGATGAGCACAGGGGTAGTGATTCCCTGGACAGACGGGCCTCGGCTTCAAGCCTGGCACTCTCCCACTGGGCTAAGTGACGAGTTGAAGGCGATGTAGATGTACACAGTCTCGTCAGCGGATTAGAGGTTGTAGTGGAGGGCTTATGAGTCTGTGGATCAATGCCCATGTGAAGCAGGCGCTTCTTGAGATGAGTATTCCACAAGTTCTTGATCTCGTTGTCCGTTCTTCCAGGTAACTGAGAGGCAATTGCTGCCCACCTGGACATTTTCAACCAAGAATCGTTAGAGTATGAACGATTGTGAATATGTACTGTTTTTTTTTTTTTTTTTTCTTTCCCGGCCCCTAATTTCTCAACTGTCAGGGGAGTATTTTACCACTAAACTACTCCTAAATCTTAATTGTGAATATGTTCTTCACAATACAACGTACAAACAGAAACAATAGTGATCACGTGTAAACAGGTATGTGAGCTTGGATTTAATTTGTTTTGGAGTATTTGGGGAAGAATAATCTCTCTGGCATTACTTATCACTAAGGAGCTCAAATTTGTAAGTCTAGATGGTTTTTTATTTTTTTTAAGGCTGAAAAATCAATTTAGCTGCCATTGAAAAGAGTTATTGATATAGGAGTACTAAATTGTGTATTTTTAGTCATTATTAAACAATAATCCTGAATCCGGTCCTCTTTATGGCATTGGAAGAATTCGCAAATATTGTGCTAGAGAAGACAGAAAACAACCTGTTGCCAAGAATGCCATGCAACTGTATGACAAGCTTCTCTTCTTCAGGGCTAAAAGGGCCACGCTTGATGTCTGGCCTAAGATAGTTTGCCCATCGAAGCCGGCAACTCTTCCCGCAGCGAAGAAGCCCTACATTAGTAAATCATCCATGATCTACAATACATTTAAGAAATAATACTATGCACACTTATGCAGCCACATTTTCTCAATTATAGCACACTATAATATTGTTGGGTTGTGGATCAAATTTCAATTCTAAGCCCAAATCATTATTGAAGATAAGTTGTAATCTTATGCTAACTTGAAAAAGAAAAATACATGTATCATTTGACAAATATAGTTCCCTATTTATCTTATAGCTTCTCGTGTTAAGTGTTTGAAAATTATTTTTTGTACTAAGAAGGTATAACGGATAAAGGGGTGACTGAGAGCGTAAGAGAAGTTTTAGAAAAGTCACTACTGTATAACCATTATTAATGATAATCAATTTTAATCCGAACCACGTTAAAATTATTTGTCTTGTTTAGAATTTTCTCATACACAATCTCGAATAATAGGAATAGATGTTATTCTCAACAAGTCACACCTATTGATCAAGAGAACTACATCTATGGTTTTTTAGATTGTAGCTGGAAAGCTTGATGGATGCAAAGAGGAAAACATAGATATGTTCACAAGGAACAAAATGCCATACAAAGAGAAAAAAAAAAAAAAAAAAACACACACACACACACACACAGAGGGTACCTGCTAGTTTTGGTAGAGAACGCCAGCTACCATGGCCATTTTCTTTGATATACTCAGTAAGCTTCTGATCTTCCTCAGGCGTCCATGGCCCTTTCTTCAGCCCCTTTTTGTCACAACAAGGTTTTCTCCCCATTCCCACCTAACCTAACTCTCCAAAACACACACACACGCTAAAACATAACTTACAATTAAAGAAGATGATCATGAGGGTGGCTTTATTATATTAAGGAGAAAGAGAGAGAGGAGTGAAAAGACCTGTCAAGTAGATATGCAAGCCGGATATGCATTTATTACCCCCTGACAATATATTATGTTATATCCATTCAATGCATATATACATGCACTTATGCATGTAAGTATATATGTATAGCCATGGACGAGGATATATATTTGATTTATTACAACAAGAAAGTTAGATTTCATGTCCCTTCTTTTCTTTTCTTTTCTTTTTTTAATGTTTTGGATTTTTTCTATTTTGGATATGTATAAATGTACAAGTATATATATGGAGTAGGTGAATAAATGAGCATCCAAAGAAGGGATATTGCAGACTAGCTTTTGAGGTTAAATGCACAGTACAGAGAAAGATACGCGAAGTAATGCAAGTGTTTGCTCGTCTTATGATGAGAGATGAAGGCCAGCCAACTGTTCTATGCAGTTTTTAATGCCGAGTGATTCGTTTAAGTAGGATTATATTGGATCCAATCACATGTTATGAATCTTATAGTGCAGCGTCATATCCTAATAGATGGGAGAATCACATGTTATGAATCTTATAGTGCCGCGTCATATCCTAATAGATGGGAGGATAAAGGTTCACTGCAACTTTTTTGATGTGGTGTAACATTTTGAAATCGTTGCAATAGAAATTTTGTAACGAAACCACATACAACCATTGCTATGAGTTTTTATAAAGGGTAAATAGCACCACAACCCCCTATGGTTTAGCAAAAATGTACATTACCCCCCTGTGGTTTAAAAAGTGCACCAGAACTCCCTATGGTTTTCAAACAGTGCACACGCACCCCCTTCTTAATTTTTCGTCAACAAATTTAACTGAATTGTATAAAAAGACTAAAATGCCCTTCAATTTTTTATTTTTTATTTCAATTATAAGGGCATTTTTGTCCAATTAAATAATAATTTAAGCCTAAAAACATGAAAAATCGCACCAAACGCGCGTGTAACGCACTCTCCGTTAAAAGTAACGGTTTTTTTAACGGAGGGGGCTGTGGTGCTACACTTTTGAAACCATAGGGGGTTCCGGTGCACTTTTTAAACCACAGGGGGGTAGTGTGCACTTTTGCTAAAGCATAGGGGGTTGTGGTGCTATTTACCCTTTTATAAATAATAAGCAATAATTTAGAAAATCAAACTGTTGCGAAAAAATAATCTCATGAAAATTTATTAATAGAAAAGTTATAAAAAAAGTTTTAACCCTTGCAATTTTTATTTTTATTTTTACTAGATAAACAAATACTTGTTTCATTCTCTAAATGCTTTAGAAAGAGTCATCAAAACCAACAAGAAGTCGGTTACAAAAAAACAAACAGCCCTATACAGCCCGTTCTAATCTAATAAATTTCTATCCAAATTTCAAGTTTTACAAATATACTTATTTATAGCATAATTCCTTAACTTCATACCGTTAAAGGTTCTAAATCTAAACTCTTCTTGAATAAACCCAAAAATATGTTCCTCCTTATTCGTAGAATTGTTGTGCCATCTATTGTTCCTTTCCTTCCAAATATAAAAGGTGGAAGCATCAAGCCGCAGACAAAATGTTTTAGTTTATACAACGATTCTTTTTATTTTTCAAATAGTATTACAAAATAACTAACGTGTTTTATTGATTCAAACTTGAAATGCTTGGCTATAACAAGACGCTCCCGATGACTCTACCAAACCCTTGAAGACTTGTGACAATCTTTGGATTTGTTTGTGTCTGCCATGAATTAAATGCAGAGAAAGAAAATTCAACGACTGGACGGTAACAGGAGATGCAGTGAGGGACGAGAGTAAATGGGCAGAGCATTTAGTTGCTGGATTGAGTTCAACTTCGAATATATTTCCACGAGGGCACATACTTTATACATACGAATAAATGCTATGCTATATTAAGGATCTATATTAATCCAATTTTTAATGCACTTTAACGTATATAGGATATAATTCACTACAAACAATGTTTATATTCCCGGCAGTCTTTTCCGGCGCTTTAACGCAATTGCCAGTGTAAAGCTGCATTTTAACGGCGTCTAATTAAGAATGCTGCTAAAGTAAGTTACATCGACACTTACAAAAACGCCTTCATTGGTGATAAGGTAGAAAATTTCATAGTAAAAGGTGATAAAAATGGGATACGAGGTAGAAAATTTCATAGTTGACACTCAACAGTAATAAGTAGAGTATATTTATTGTTTTATACATTTTTTTTTATTTAATTTAAGAGAGCTTTAAGTAATTTTACATCACTTAAAATGTTACATGCGATAATTATTCTTGAGACCTCTTACATTTAAAGCGAGAATCATACTGTTATACCACTTATAATTTAGTTGTGTTGAGTAGTTGAAACTTCATTGTGTTGGTAATTGTGTTGGATACAAATTACAATTAACTTTTTTAAGTTGTTTGTGTTAATTCTATATTTTTATGCTTTCATTTTTTTGGTATAATTGAAAATTATTATTTATATCCTGTAATTTCAAGATTCGGATTCATATTGGGTTTCTTTGTATTCCTATATTTCTTTCTTTTTTGCATTTTGACAAGCATATTATCATACCATTTAATTCTCTCTCATGTTCCTAACTGATCCAATATAATTTCGAGATTAGGAAACTGAAATACCTCAAGGCATATATTATCATACCTTTTAATTTCGAAAAGAGAGTAAAAATTATATAAATAGTTGATTAGATAAGGTATAAGATAAAACATTGAGGCCAATATATATAAGAAAGAGCTTTTGATCTACCCTATCGTGTATCTGCTCGTTCCTAATTTTAATAAATTGAATTCTTCTGTCGTAATTATATCTACTTATCTAACTCTCTTTGCCTCTCTTTATATACACATGCATAGAAACATAAACACACACAAATATGTATACAAATTCATAGTTCCTTTTTTATTTTGATAAAGGTCTCTCGTTTAATAGAAGTCTAAAATTTTGAGTTACTACCAAGCTTTGGAACATACTACAACCCCAGTGGCGATCTCCTTTTGTGTTATCAACTTAGAGGTGGTTTTACAAATTCTTCATTTTTTAATATTATTAAAAAGACTCTTTATAAAATTTGTGACGCTCCTCACAAGTTAATTTTTTTTCAAAAGAAAAGGGAAAAAATCTAATAAACTAAGGATCCTTTGCCTTTGTTTGCATGGAGAGGATGTTCGCATATTTTACATCCGAGTAAATTGCTTGCCTCCTACCTGTGTTTTGTCCGAAATACTCATTCATTCCTTGTGTTTTTAAAATAGGCTCATTACCCCCCTGTGTTTTTTTGATTAAGCTGACGCACCCAAAATCTCTTATTCCGTTAGCAAACGTTACCAAATTAGTTAATTGATCGTTATACCCTTACATAAAATTAAAATCGAAAAAAAATAAGGGGGTAATGAGTCTATTTTAAAAACACAGGGGGTGAATGAGTATTTGAGGAAAAACACAGGGGGGTGGCAAGCAATTTACTAAAAGGGTATTTTTGTCCAACAACGAATTTATTTTAACCAAAAATATAAAAAAATCGCATTTTAAGCGCATGTGTTGCAATTGCTGTTAAATTAGACGACTTTTCTAACGGAGGGGGGCGGTCAGCTACATTCCGAAAATCACAGGGGGGTAATGAACCTATTTTAAAAACACAGAAGGTGAACGAGTATTTCGAGTAAAACACAGGGGGACGGTAAACAATTTACTCTTTTACATCCATCCCTAATTTCCTATTATTATTATTATTATTATTATTATATTTTCTTCTTTTATTACATATTAAGTAAGTTTGACCAAGTAAGTTACAAATTATCCTCTATTCTTTAGATCTACTTTAAGGTTAGCACTTTTCAAGAAATACTAATAAACGATTGTTTATACATACATGAGAGAGTGAATATGAATTCTAACCGCAATTTTCTTCAACTCAGTCAGCACCCTCTGCATTAATTTCGAAAGAAAGAGAGATGGGTAGGCATATTAATGGTGGTGGACAATGACTATTGCAAGACAGGAAGAGGTGGGGACGAGTACGAACTGATGTTGGCATAGTAATGGACCTTTCTTGTTTTCTTGTGATTTATCTAAAGAAAATTCTTGAATATTAATGGGTCCATCTCTTAAATAATTGATAAAATTTACATTTATAAATTTATCAATATATTAGAAATTAACATCATATCGAATTGATTAAAAAATTTTGATTAAAAAATTTTCCTTATCTATCGCCTTTGTCTCAACTCTGCTTTTGTTCTCTCTTTCTCTAGTCTCTCCCTCTAAAAGTAAGGTTTCTTTGCATCATGTGTAAACTTCGATGTGTGTGGTGTGGCATGGTATGCATTGATCTAAAGGTCTAATCGATGCATTGAACCAAACTAAGTCTTATTTTATTAAGTAAGATCGATTAACTAGTTGATTTACGTAATGAAATAAAAAAATTATTCGGTCAATTCAATTTGTTATTAAACTTTTACAACTAAACTTATCTAAGAATTTTTTATAAAAGAGATCCCAAAAAAAAATACACTTTTGTGCTTCACTCTACTAAATTAATTTGTCAGTTGTGTTATTCGTTACAAAAAAAATTAATAGTGTGGACAATTAAATATAATGATCAAGTAACTACATTATAATTTATAACTTCTTGCTGTTGATCTCCGTCATTATAATGGAATCCAAATTCACCGTCAAGTCTTCTCTGCTTGTGTTTATTTTCTCAAATATAAGACGAAAAATCGTTGCTCAGAAACTGGCAGTATTTCTTCTACAATGAATGCATGTCTCTCTCAGTCTAACATAGCCAGGTTCAATTATTTGACCATTGAATATTGCTGCTTTTCCATCATAGTCGTGCATCATTGGTTCAATTATGGATCACCCAAGAAATGTTCGTTCTATCTCTTGGGTTTTGGTCTAGTGGTATGCTACTCGGACGGTTTATAAGAGATTGGAAATTTAAATCTCGCTAACTATATTTATGATATATGTTATACGATATCAAACATTTTTTAAATAAAAAATAATAAATAAATGGTCGTTCTCCCAATTTAATAGAACTAGGTGCAATTACTTTGGCGTTGCTATTCTCTGATCATGGTCGAGCAATATGTGTTTCAAACTTATGTATCACTTAATTAATTATAGAATCTGCTTGTCCCCTTCTAAATACGGGTAAGGATCATCTCCATTATTAACTTTTTTTTTTTTTTTTTTTAGATAAAATGTGTCGTGAATGATCAAAATGTTTGATCCTCTTGAATTTTTTTTTATTTTTATTTTTGCTGAAATTGATCCTCTTGAATCTCAATTATCATTTTTTGAGTAATAAATAATAGAAGTAAACGACTTAACACCTCATGTGTTTTGTTAAAAATATATAATACCCTCTTGTGTTTTAAAACGTAAATGATTATCTTCTCTGTATTTCATAAAAGTAGTTGATTATCCACATGTTTTATAAAAGTAGCTGAATACCCCATGTGTTTTTAACACTCTCGCTTCCATTAGAAAAGTTATTTATTTTAATAGGAAATATTCAGCTACGTTTGTAAAAATACAGGAGGGTAATCAATTATTTTTATAAAACACTGGGAGATAATCAGTTACGTTTTAAAATATAGAGAGTTATTCACCTATTTTTATAAAACATAAGGAGATAAAAATATTTGAAACACAAAATGAGAAAATAAACAAAAGAGAATATCCAAACACAATAAATAACAGGGGCAACAGGGCCTCCAATGTAAAACAACGGTGATTGGATAACCTTACTCCTTATCTCATTTCCAAAATGAGACGACTTATGAACTGGAATCTGGGAGACGGGATTCTTAATTAATTTAAGAGTGACTTCCAATAACATGGTAAAACTCACGGCTATTTTTGAAGATATGAAGTGAACAATATCTATGAACGTTAAATATTTTTACATTGAGATAGATTCACAATTGATGTTTCATCTCTTGAATGAGAATATTAATAATTATTCTCCTATGAAGACGATGGTGGACAAATGCAAGAAATTTCTTTTGAAAAACAGTGACTTCTAATTACAATACGCCTATCGCGAAGCAAACAGCTGTGCGAATTGAATAACCAATCTCCGGCCTAAGAAAGAAACATCCCCTAAAAGTGAATTATATAGTATTCTGGCCTTCGGCCTCCTTTATAAGGGAAAAAAAAAAAAAAAAATCTCCAGGCTCAACACTGCAAAAAAACTGATTCATTCTAAATTCAACATGCTTCATTAGGCAGCCTCACTTACAATTTAGGGCAATACTTTAAGTTACACTTTTTCTTCTTTTCTTTTTCTTTTTCTAAATTGGGAGTACATTTAGTAATAACACTTGGGATTGTTATTATAGTTCATGTTGCAACAATAAGCAAACCTAACCATACCAAGCTTTATCCCACTAGTTGGAATCGACTATATGGATATGACGACCCCATTTATTTCATGTTGTGCAACAATGGGAGCCTTTTATGGTTAAGAGATAATTGAACATGCTACACGGTAAGTGATTCTATGTCCTTTCTCAAGGTAAACAAGATGACAGAAATCTAACAACTCCGAGCTTCAAACATACTGGATATTCATAGCAAATAAACTCGTTCGTAAGCAAATACTACTGAAAGTAGATCATTAACTGAATATACGGCACAGAAAAGCGAACCCAGCATCAACCGAGATGTATTTACTTTTCCAAATTTCTTTAGGGTCTTGCCAAAGTTTTAGAGCCATGAGAATCTCAACAACTGAAAGAACTTCTTCACGGTTTTCTGAATCCTGAAAAGACCATAGTCTTTCAGGTACAGGGTGCCACTTTGTATAGCCGCTGAGATGCTGAATTTTGCAGCGGACCAGAAGGCAGCTCAGACATTTCTGCAATGGAAAATGCAAATGCAGACGTATAAGACAACGAAGTTTTTAAAACAGATAGTTGGATAACACTACTATCTTCACTTTCTTTTTTATCACTGCATCTCTCAATATCTGTACACACTATCATCTTAGACTTCACTGTAATCTCAAGCAAGCCTCTCCAGCAACAACAAACCAGTTGCATTTAAGTGACCTGATTCGTAAAATCCCCATATGAAGAGTAAATGCAAGTAGTAAGAAACAATCCCATAGAATATTGAGATCTTCAATACCTAGCATTTTCTTTTGGCTTTAGTCTTCTGTGACTTTAAGAAACATATTGGATCACTACTCAATATATGGCTAAAACTAGCTTTTATTGACATTTTAACTCTCAAAGTACTACCCCCTTTTCAATCTCAAACCCATCACACAAAACTTTTCACATCCCAATTTTAAGTGAACACCAGGATTGTGCCCTAGTCTAAAATTAGCATACAGAATTACACAAATCCATCGTATATCAGGAGGAAGGTCGAGCATTCTAATTGCAACAAGAAAATCACAGTAAGATTGCTTCAAAACCATCCTTTTCGCGTTCATAACATTTATTATGGCAATAGATACACTACCTACCATATTTTAAAAATGGTCTTTGTTGGTGCATAAAACTATATTTGACGGAAAAGATTCCCAAAAGCATGTCAACAAAACTATGGTATCACTCACCACAGGTACCACTGCCGCTCATACAGCATTGTCTCTACCACAGATCACCTGCAGTATATAGCCTGATCAATATGCGGGGGAATCTGCTTGATCTCCGTCCCAAGTTCTTGCTCAATCCTATACCTGCCGATATGGTCCAAAGAACCTAAGCAATGCGCAACTACAAATGTACTGAAAGCTCATATTTCAAAGTAAGGATATACATACAAATTGAAACGATCCTCATAAGTGATAAGATTCACAGCTAAACCCAGGTGCCCAAACCTCCCAGATCGACCAACCTACATACAAGGAAATATAGTTAGCGAATTAGCGAAATTAAAGAATGCAGCAACAGATATCTATCTTTATTTTTTTGAAAAAAAAAAAAAAAAGAAGTTGAATACCCTGTGTAGATATGTTTCCGAGTTCTTTGGAAAATCAAAGTTGATGACAACATTGACAGCTTGAATATCTATCCCTCTAGTAAATAAATCTGCCAAGCAAATAACATTAGGAGAAAAGAAAAAAGAAAAATCGATACACCAATAAGGAAAAGAACAGGGCACGACTACTAATAAACTGATACAAAATGACCAGCATCATTCAGATAGGGTAAGTTTCTCCTTATATAAGTACTAAGATCTCTGCCACAACTATAATTCTCCTAAAGAAATCTTAAATGGATTAAGATTATGCCTATCCGCCCAAGTTGCAACAATCTTGAGCCTCTAGAGGACACCAAATTAAGGACTTCATAGACGGAACTAACTATTACCAAATTTTAGAAGTCCAATGATCAGTTCCAACATAGTTATCGCTTCAGATGCAGAGCACATGTCAAAGACTGTAATGTGAAAGAGTTAATATGGCAGCCCAGACTAAAAAGTTAATATGCAACCTCAAAACATCAATGATGACTACAGTTCAAAATAAAATATGTAGCAAATGCAAGAAAGAATGCACAAAAACATACCTGTACATACTAGATTCCGGCATGCACCATTGCGGAAGTCATGAAATACTCTGTTGCGGTGATCTTGAAGCATCTTAGCATGAATGTAGAAGCAAGAATAGCCAAGCTCCGTTATTTTCTTGGCCAGAAGTTCAACCCGATTTACAGAATTGCAGAAAATGATAGATTGGTTGATTTGAAGCTGTAGACAAATACATTAGGATACATTATTAATAAAAATTGCAACAAAGTTGGCAAACTTCAGCCAGGAGCCTAACCTTTGAGAAAAGAGTGTTAAGGCAGTGAACTTTCTGTCTTTCTTCAACAAATGCATAATATTGCGTTATACCCTTGAGTGTGAGCTCATCCATTAGGTTGATTACATATGGCTTATGCAAGAATTTATCTTTGAAATCCTTGACTGTAACTGGAAAGGTAGCTGAAAACATTAGAATTTGACGATTTGCTGGCATAAAGTGAATCAGCTGCTCAACCGAAGGCTGGAACTCTGGTGACAGAAGTTTGTCGGCCTGAAACACATCAGTGCATGCACAATTAGACTAAGACTTTGTTAAAAATGAAAACCAACTAAATATCAGACGATTATCATGAGAAAATTCTAATAATTATATCTACCAAGTAGACATATACGTGATCTTCGAGACACTTGGAAGGCAAGAAGTTCCCCAATTATATTTTTCTTATGGTCACATACGGAATAATGGATGTTATTTAACAAAAGATTTTAACTATTTTAAATCTTAATACCTTTGCATTTAAAATCCATGATTTTAAGAGTCCTTTATTAAATGACACCAATTAATGACTATTTGAAATCTGATTGATGGATTTGAGCAAGGATTTGAAATCCAAAATAAAGCAAAATTTTCAATACAAATTCAACTTTGAGTTTTGTGTAGCCAGCCCTCTAATTTTCCACAGCACAAACAAACACCATATATATTTCAATAAAAACCTCCATTTTTGCATTCTAAAATTGATTTCATAACTTGCCCAAACTCCCCCTAGCACCAAAACCAAAATAAAAATAAGAATCTGATTAGAACACTTCTTATGAGAAACAATAGGAGGGAATGAGGATAATATCAAGATAATACAAGGTGTCATGCATTGACAGTGACATTAACAAAACTAAAGGATATATCAGGATATAATACTGTACCTCATCCATTACAAGCACTGAGCAATCTTTCAAGACGCAAACTCCCTTTTTCGCAAGATCTAGAATTCTTCCTGGAGTTCCAACCAGTAAGTGAACCGGTTGGTAGAGTCGCATTATGTCATCTCTTAAACTGGTTCCACCGGTAGTAACCATGACTTGAATTTTCAAATTCTTGCCAAGTTCTTTACAAACTTGTGACGTCTGAAGAGCCAACTCTCTAGTTGGAACAAGAATAACAACTGAAGAGGTAGCATAGCAGTAAGAACAAAGCAGATTGCAAAACTAAGAAACATAAAAAAAGATCAAACAGTGTGACATTTAAGCCTGATCAATTAGAACAAATAAATAAAATTTGTAGCATTCTAATGCTATGGGAGAAACATAATCCAAAGAAAGATCTGAAACAAGAGGCAACTACCTAGCTATTACAACCCTGACTGGAGCTCATAAATTTGCATCCTAGGACTGTACACGGCTTCTTATGTGATCATTTGGCAAACCTTTGAATGTTATGTTCTGTTTCTTCATTACTCTAGTGACAAATTAAAGTTTCCTAGGATGAAAGAAAAGGTTCATTACAAGTTTTCGTTTCAGCTCCAGAAGAAGATTAACACTATTCCAGAAAGGGACCAATTCAGTTCACGTGGAAAAAAATGTTGTCTCAGGAACAGTACATCCACTCCTTTTCCTTTACAAAGCATGGAAGAGCCTATGCCTTGTCCAGTTAATCTGAAACCCGATACAAAAACCGTGTTCCTTATGTCCCTAGATATTAAAGTTGCAGGGAGAACCCCAAGCGCAAATTCACATACCCTATGCAACATATTCATCTTCCATGTGTAATGCATTGAGAACAGAGGAACATATAAGACTCAACACAGTTAGACAGATAAGGACAAACCTTGAATAACATTGTTATCTTGATCAATCTTTTCTAGGGCAGGAATACAGAAGGCAGCGGTTTTCCCTGTTCCATTCTTAGCTCTAGCTAAAATATCACTTCCAGTCAGAGCAATAGGAATACTCTCCTCTTGGATCGGAGATGGTCTTTCAAATCCCTTCTCATATATTCCCATAAGCAACTCACGCTTGAGAAAGTAGTCTTCAAATTCGTTTCCCTTGGTGGCTGTCACATCCTGAAAGGAAATGCAATTAAATTCGACTAAAAGATACATGTCCAAACAAAGTAGATTCCATGAGTCCAACAATTTTAAGTACTAAAAGCACTGCCGCAACAACAATACTCAAATAGACTAACAAAGCATAAGCCACGTTATCAGAAAATACGAGGAATAAAATACATAAATGTACAAAATCATGACTACAATTCTACAAAACAAACATAAACGTACAAAATCATGACTACAATTCTACAAAACAAGCTCAGATTATGCAGACTTCACATGACATTTAAATCATTTAAAGTAGGTCGTGGAATACCATTGCTTACATAATCTTTGTTTTTGGACTAACAGCTCTTGTAAAGTTGATGTTGATAGGATCCTTGATTGTTTTGATTCTATACGTAGTTAATGTATAAAGCCGAGTATATATAGATGGTTTCATAGTTTGATGTATATATTTTTGGGTTGCACCCCCTTGGTGCATAATTAATAAAATTTTTCACTTCTCCCAAAAAAAAAAAAAAAAGTACAATGAACAAATACTATTTAATTCTGCAATCTCAACATATTGGTTCAGATCTCCATAAACAAAATTAAATACTTCATCAGCTTACACCTCATTATTCCTGTTGATTCAAGTTTACAGACATTAGTTACATTCACTGAGGAGATCATCCAAAGATGCCCATGTCTTACAACTCGAAACAGATATCACAAATAAAATTGTAAGACAAACTTAAGGTAGAAAGGTAAGCTATGCAAACTAAATCTTCATTGAAATGCTAAAAATAAGATGCCATGAGTCGTGAAACCAAACAATGGATTTTAGCCAGAGCTTAATTAGAATAAAACCTATTTGACGGGAAGTAAAATATCAAATTCATGAGGTAAATTGGCATTATCATGTGATTTTGATTGAGCACAAACATATGAAGCAGAAAAAAGACAGAAAATAGCAACTTCGAGCACAGTCAACGAGCATGAATATCTATATGGAAAGCCTGGAATCAGTGCAGATACATATGATTTTCCTGTAACAAAGCCTAAGGTTTTACACTCTGAGTATGCATAAATTTTAAAAACAGATAACTTAAACATACTATCTAAGATCTTACCTCCGTTCTGTACCGAGTATCTGGTGGTGGTATCTTCAAACGAGCCTTCCAATCTTGTGAACTAAAGGGAAGCAACAAAAGGGAAAATGTTAAATAGGTGTATATTGCATCAACTAATCAGGCATAATATAAAACACAAAATGAACACAAGTTTGTCCTTCATTCTACAGTTATTTTTTTCTCTCTCTCTCTTTTGTAAGTAGTAAAAAGGAAGAAAGTACCTTTTCCTGTTTTAGGTTATACATGGTAGAGAGAGGGAGTAGAGGGGAAGAGTTAGCAGGTGGAGGAGAATGAGCACAAAAGCACAGTTGATACACAATTTCTAATCATATTGACAGGGATGCAAAAGCATCTAGTTTCTTATGTCACCAATAAAGGCACATAACTGTGTAAAGATGCAACTTGCAGTCATACTCTTCTTCTTTTTCATAGATCAAATTTTTTAAGCTTCACTATAGCCTATTAATGCTGCTCGTTCTAAAGAAGAAACCAATTTAATCTTCATGAGAAACCAGGAGTTAGTATGAACTATTATAAGAATAGTCCCCATTCTACAAAAAAGAAATACCTCTTCAACAAAGATATATAAAAGGAGGAACACAGCATCCAAAATACGAGATTACGTGCTTTTTTCTGGAAAGATATAAAGCTCCAATGAGGTCAACCAAAACATGATACTATTTGAGACAAAATTATATTGGATATGCAGTGACAGAGGACAGCTAGCCACATACATCCAACAATAACTTCAATAAATTATATCAGCAATATTCACAATCCAAAGACACATCTCTTAAGTTTGGTTTAATTGACTCACCATTAATTATTCTATCTAATAATCTGTTATGGACAGGTTCTGAGCTTAATTTAGAAAGGATTGTAACTAAATAGACATAATATACATTGTCAGAAGAAGAAAAACTTCTGACCAGTCAATTATCTCCACGGCTAGACCAATATCGTGGCTAACAATGTACGTTAAAAACCTTCCATGAACCCCTATTATCTTCCATGCTTTATCTAAAAGCATTAGCTAAAGCTGAAATCCACTACTCGATATCCACTATGTTTGCGAACATTAATAGCCAAAATCAACTATCATGCTGCATGCACTAAGCATCAATGTCCAGCCACTTGCCTTGTAACTAACTGACAAAGCTACAAAATCCCAAAAAAATAAATAAATAAATAAGATCCGAATCCATTTTTCTTTTCCTTCTTCTCTACACAAACTCTAAAAAAACCTCAATAACATGGTCTCGACTGTTCGCACCATATCTGCTATAATCTCAATTTCAACTTCCATTATCTAAACAAATACATTTTTCTTTTGATAAAATAACATATTCAACTCATATGTAACAGTGAATAATCCTCTAAAATCTCAATTTTAATCCAACAACTGCAACATAAACATGCAGAAATTATGCAAAAAAACCAAAATAAAAACATTTTAACTAAAATAATAACAAATTCAGAAGAAGAACAGGAAAACCCTACCTCGAATCAACAGCTTCGGATTGTACGGTCTTTTCGACTTCATCAACGGCGGTTTCCCCTGGCAACTGGTTCCTCCTGAGCCACTGCTGTTGCGGCTGCGGTTGATACTGCTGCTGAGGCTGAGGCTGAGGCTGAGGCTGCGGTTGATTCTGATAGCGATAATTGTTCGGCATTTGATTCTGATAGTGATAATTATTCGGCATTTGATTCCTCTGCAAGGAATGCTGCTGCTGCTGCGGTGGAAGAGAATTTCTCGGCTGAAACGCGCCAGGATTTGCGTTCGGCGCCGCCCCTCCTCGTCCTCCGCCGCCTCCCGCCGCCGCGATCCCCGGCGGCGGATACCTCGATCGCGAATTCATCACCAGAAAGAATCGAAACCCTAACTACTAAATCGAGCTCCCAAAAACCAAACCAAAATATACAAATAGGAAAGAAATTTGGAGGTCTTTTCGGTAAATTTAAGCAAATTCGTGGGCTAATAAAAGAGCCACAGTTGATATTTGAAAAAAATAAGAAAAAATTATTCTGAAAAATAAAATCTGTTGTTAAATTGTAGAATTGTTCAAAGCTTTGAAGGCGTTTTTTAGAGAGAGAGAGAGTGAAATGGAGGTGTGAAAACACGATCGTTCTAGGGCGTCAAAATGGATTTATGGAAATTGCAAAGTGGTCCTTGATATTTATATGTTTTGTAAAGCTGGCATGGATATTTTTTGGTCTTTTGTACGTGATGTAAGCAGCACAAATGTTTTATAAATTGCAGGTGCCGCCTCTAAATTTGGATAATTGTAAATGGGAACTGATATTTGGCTTTAATGATTTTTTTTTTTTGTCGACGGCTTTAATGATTGATCTGCATTACAAAGCAAACAAGTTTTGCTAAAGTGAAAAGGATTGATGTGGTAGTTTTTATAAAATAATGGTCAATTTGATAAAGGATAAGGATACACTTTATCATCACCATTAGAATTTTTTATTTATTTATTTAGAAAATCTTAAAAATTGTATAATGTAACAAACGAAATTTAAATTTATAATTTTTCATATATATAGCGAGTTATATATAATTGAACTAAAATTCTAATGACTTTTGCCATTAGATTTTTAGCACTTAAAAATTTATAAACGATTAAGGGTATGTATTTGTTATAACTTTTATAATCATATTTAGAACTATTAAAATTTAAATCGTTTGATAAAAGTGATGTGACAAAAGTAGGTCATTTCTTTTAAAACGACACATCATAGAGGAAGAAAAAGAGATGCATCAATTAGTGAGGAACTTTGGTTAAGTTTTTTTTTTTTTTTTATAACTTTTATCATTTTCAAATTAAAAAAAATAATGATTTTCTTTATTAGATATTGATTTATAATATCAACATTCCAACAAAGGTTAATAGTGTGTAAAAAGTCAGAATAAGTATTATTACTCACAGGTCTTTAGTGTGTGCTGTTGGAATCCAATAGTTCTATTTTATTTCTCATTCATCAATTAGAAATTTAGATAAATCGACACTATAGTGAGATGTGAAAACACCTAATTTTATTTCGATCTCGAGATGTGAAATAGTATTGTGCCAACAAATGCCTTTAGTTTCACTTGATTCAAACCATCTACATTGAGAACTAAATAGAGAGTTATAGAGGAAGTAAGAGTCAATGTGTTTCCTTAAACACATACACCATCATCTTTCTGTAATCATGCAACCAAATGATTCGACCAATGCATATTTATAATCTTATGTGTTGAATGCTCAACTTGAAAAAGAAAGAGGGATCTAATGGTTTGATCAAATAATTTGATAGTTGGACTAAAAATCAATCTTATCGTGAATAATTGTATTTAAAATGTCGAACAAATTATTGTACCTTTTCATGTATATATCCAAACATTTGAGAAATTACGAACTAAAATTTAAATGTCTTCTACAATAAATATCTATAATTATTTTTTGCACAGTACCATGGTGCACTTTAGGATCTGAGCACAAATTGCATATCTTCATATCTCGTTATGAATCAAAAAGTATGTTATAGTCTTTTTTTTTCTTCTAATAAATGAGAATACATTAACATAAAGAATACACTCCAACCATGAGCAAAATTCCAGTAACAATCATACCATGAAAATATTGAAGGCTCAACTTAAAAAAACAAAAAAGCAAAAAAAGATAAAAAGAATCTAATGATGTGACCAAATATTTTGACAGCTGGACCAAAATCAACCCCACTAAGAATGATTGTATTGGGAATTTCAAAGAAGGATATAAATATTTTCTAGAAAAATATTTTTTTAATTTTTGGTGCTTGGATTAAGAAATTAGTCAATTAAAAAATATTTTTTTAATAAAAAATAATGGTAACTTTTTTTTAATTTTTTTGGTGTTTAGTAATATTGAAAAATTGGTCAATTGAAAAATAATTTATAATCAAATATTACGGATAGTACAAAGTTTTTAAAAAATATTTTTGATTTTTTGAGATAATAAAATATTTTTCAAAACTTAAACATCAAAAAATATTTTTTAATATTTTATTTTTTTAAAAAATATTTTTTTTCAATAAATTATTTTATAATAAACAAACGAAACCTAAAAAAATATTTTTTATAAATAAATTATTTTACGACAAACAAATACTTTTTCAAACATATAAGAATCACGAGCCAAAACTTCTATTTGTTCTCATCATGAATCAGAAGAAAGTACCTACTCACAAAACTTGTATTCTAATGATTGTCTCCCTATCTCCATCTCACACAATGAGAATCTCACTAACTGGCGTCATCAGCACCACTTCAACTAAAAAATTTAAAAAGGGTTTCCGTTGCCGGGAATCGAACCCGGGTCTCCTGGGTGAAAGCCAGATATCCTAACCGCTGGACGACAACGGAAGATGCTACATTTCCACTAGTTAAATTATGTCAAAGTTTTCATCACATTAGGCTCGACAAAGGAGTGAGAGGGGACCAATGATGACAACATTTTTTGAACCATTCCAAGCGACTTTTTTTTATTCGGATGAGGCTTTAAGGTATTACAATATGACGGTGAGATCTTTTTTACTTTCATAACACATTAAATTGCAAAAAGAGGTAGAATAAAATTATAAATTTACTTTCAATTAAGATACCCCACTTACTTTTTTGAATTTGGTTGGATTCAAAAAATGAAAGCTTTTGGAATTTGAGAATGGAAGAAGATGACCCAATTTATTTCTAAATACAAGCAAATGTGATTTGATGCTTATAAAAATGTAGTGAGGGTTGTTTGGTCTTTTAAAATGTGTTTTAAGGCAAAAAAAAAAATCATCTTTAACTGTGTTTTAGATGAATGAGTTATACTCTTGGTTAATTTTAATAGTAAAATGGATAGCAAATGTTGTTGTGTAACATTCGGTATATTATAGGGATTTTATGTAAATTTTTAAAACATGAAATTTTATGTATAATATCAGTAGAACCCAAAGATGTGTCATTCATTTTACTCGGTTAAAATAAATAAAATAAAAGATACAAAGAACAAACGTCAATCAATTATTGACTGCTCAAAATCATATAAAAGTAATGCATTGACACTTTATGGTATATTAGAATACGAATAATTGTTTCATAACATTATAAGGGTAATACAATCACTAGTCATTTGGTTTAATGGTATAATTTTTATTTTTAATGAAAGAGGTTTCAAATTGAAGTCTCATTTGTAATATCTTACGTAATGTATAATAATTTAGATATTTTTTAAATAAAACAAAAAAGGTGACATAAGCCATTAATTAAAAGTAATAAACGAATAATTATTAGAAATTAAATAACCTATTTTTAGAGAAAAAAAAAATCCACCTTAATCGTCACGTCACTCGCATGCAGATGTTATAAAATTGTTTGCATTGTATACAACAAATAATTATTAAAAATTAGATATCCGCCGGAGTAGTTGAACCAGTCGTCATCATTATCAACATACAACAACTGCCACGTCATTCTCATACCAATCTTCTATTTTCTATTTTTTATTCGAAAGTTTAAATAATTTTACATCATTTAATGTTATTTAAGCAAATTAATCTCGAAACATGTCGAAAAAAATAAAAATCATACCAGCCAGTGCTCAAACAGTTGCATTCAGTCAAAAAGTCAAAACTTCTCTACTCTACTAAGCATCACCCAATTGCAAGCAGACACAATTTCCATCTTCATCATCATCAAGCTCAATGGTATGCTGGATTATGATATATGTGTTTTGTGTGTGTTTTTTTCCTTTTCTTTTTTGGTTCTATTTAGTGTTGTTTCATCCGATGAACCGCGTTTGGTGTACCGTGCATATTTTTAATTTGTATTTTCGTAAGATGCTATTTTTACAACTCGAACACGTTGTCAATATTGGGATCATAGGATGACAACTTTACCGTGTTTAAATAGAGGGCAGTGGTTTTTCTCCTTTTTAAAATGATATTGACGTTTACAATTTTGTGAAAGTATTTATGTAGTGTATGTAAATCAAGCTATGGCCCGATAATTGTGCATTTAAGCGATGTATGACATTGGATTTAACTAAATCAAACTAAGCTTTATCCCACTTAGTTCGTCGGCTATATGTATCTTACAACCACGTCACTCCTGTCAAAAATCATGTACTTGTCAGTTGGTGAGATCGACTGTATGGATATTGCTGACCGCTAAGATCTCATGACCCATTCATTCTCATTGAAAGTCATGTCCTCAGTTTGGGATTGTATTTATGCATACATATTTCTCGAAAATATGCAACATGGGTATATTTAAGTTTTAAGCCTGATGTTAAATTGCGTCTTTTCATTTTTCAGGCTTCAATGGAACACATAAGCATTGGGGATCCGGTGACTCGTGATTGTGTGATCAGGCTGGTTAGTTAGCTTCCTTTGGAGATAAATTCCATCAGAAAACAATGGAAATGAATGGTTTTTTCTCTGTTGTGTAAAATGCAGCGGGTAAACCCACAAAGGCGAAAGGAAAAGGTTTACATCGGTTGTGGTGCTGGCTTTGGTGGAGACCGACCATTAGCGGCTCTAAAGCTGCTTCAGAGAGTTAAAGAATTGAACTATCTTGTACTTGAGTGCCTAGCAGAACGCACACTTGCTGATCGCCATCAAGCAATGAAGTCAGGCGGCAAGGGTTATGATCCTCGTAGTATGTAGCTACTTGTTGCAATTAGTTGTATATTATCTGAAAACTGGAAGAGAGGCATATCTATTGTTTGGCTGTCAATGGAATGCAATGGTTTGAGTATTTCTTCTCCTTGAAAAATAATACCACAGCCTATGAATTTTGTACTTCAACTTTGCTAAATTGCCCTCAAACATACTAGAAATTTAACATCCTTCCCCACATTGGTTCTATAAAGGATTTGTATTTGGTGTAGAAGAATTTGGATTTTCTAATTGACAACTTGGACTTAAGCATTTTGGACCAATTGATAATGTATTGACAGACTAGTAATTGAAACCCGAGCCATTACAAGAAATATCAGTATCCTAAACTATCTTTGTTGCTAAATCTAGTGCTGTCTTGTTTCTTATAGCATTTGTACTCATCTTCAATTTATATTTGAAATGAGGGAGTCACATGGATAGGTAGAAACATGCATGCCAAGTGCCCTATTGTAGTCTTATTTGATGCATCACAGTAAAGTGGTAGCTCATGTAGCAGCAGCTTTTCTGATAGTTATCAATAGTATTGCAGTTTCGGAGTGGATGCAGTTGCTTCTACCTTTGGCCATGGAAAGAGGAGTTTGCATAATTACCAACATGGGTGCAAGTAAGTAACTGGAGGGAGTCATCAGCTGTTTTGCAGCTTGTTCTTAATAGCTTTTTTTTTTTCTTTTTTTTTTTTTCGTTTGTCTAAATGGATATTTCCAATTCTGCAATTTGGGGAAAGAAAATCCATTTGGCGCTCAGGAAGAAGTTTTACGAATAGCAAGCAATCTGGGCATCAATGTTAAAGTTGGTTTGGCCAGTCAATTCACTGTTGCAAAATCAGGTATTACCTGAAATCTGCAGAAGGCAATGTAAGAACCCCATGATCATGCAGAAGCATGTCAAGCCCTTCCATGGCTCACGTAAACCTGGTCTTTTTATTTTCACATTTTCTCTTTCTTCAGATCAATAAATATATAGACTCACTGCTATGTTTGTTTGTCCTTCTCTCCCCTGGGGCATCCCCCTTGGATACATGGCAGGTTGGGATCATCATCCGAGGAATGTTGATGGAGTATGCTCTTAGTACTCTTCTCTTTTATCTTTTTTGGGAAGTATTATCTGCAATCTTACATGTTTTGACTTTTTACGTGGACAAATCTAGCTGAAGCAGATACATATTCAAATGTCCTCTGTTGTCCTTTTGAGCTTCTGTATGTAAATTTTTGGTTTCCATTCGAGGCAGGTTACATTTGAATTGGTAGCGCTCCTCTGTGTTTCCACTCCCTATTACCTCTATATTCTTTAAGAATGTATTCTTTTCGTTCAAGTGTTGACACTCTCTTTCTGTCCAATACTATGCAGGGCATAAGTGTGTATTTGGGAGCATCTCCTATTGTAGAATGTCTTGAAAGGTACAGACCAAATGTTGTTATCACATCTCGGGTGGCAGATGCTTCCTTATTCTTAGGTCCTATGGTATGAACTAGATATCCCTTTTTTCTTGTTAATTCATTGTTTGATGTGATTTTTCTCACTTCTTCTGGGTTTTGGTAACTCCTGTGATTTTGTTTTCCGCATCATGTCTTATTACTGTAACAATAGTTAATGACAATATTTTAACCATTATATCTTGCTAATGGGCATGCATTGAAGTTAATATTGAAAATGTGAACCATTTTAAAACTTGAATTTTACGGCAAAATCAAACTTTGGTATAGAGCTTGAGTGAAAAGATTCTGCATAACTCCTTTCTCGTTCAGAAGGAAGCATGAACTTATAATTGTGCAAAAGGATTGTGATAAAGAAAGGAAAGAAAAGAAAGGAATTTATTGGTGAAAGGGACCGTATGCATGTGTTAGACCCCGAGGTTCGTGTTTGAAGTCATTTGTTTATTTAAATCACTAAATGAAAAAGTCAGATATTTGCTCTTTGGTTGCTTGAATGTGGGTGCTCAACCGCTTACTGATTTTCACTGTGGGAGATGAGGGGGTACCCTGTACTTTATATGTTATGCACGTTTTGGAGAATATGATGGTTGTAATCGTGCTAAATCTTAAGGCTGTAGGCTTGACTTGCTCTCTGGTTGTCATCTGGGGAGTTAAGAGTTAGGTGTTTTCAAGTTCAGTTAATGTCTATATAACTGCTTCTGGGAAGAGCTATCATCTCTTTGGTCTCTATCATATGGAGTTTTGCAGTTATTCATTGGAGATATGTGGAGGGAACAGTAAGCTGCTCCTTTTCATTCTTTTTACTTTCCTTCAGTTTCATTTGTGATGACTTATTGTCCTCTACATGTACTCTTCCATCTTTCGACTTATCAAAATTTCTTCTTTCATCTAAAGCAAAGGAAAGAGGAAACTAGATATAAAGACAAATAAAGATAGGAATACCATACTGAGATATGCAAATAGTGCATTTGCCTGCAGCAAACTCTTTAGCTTAAACTTGTTAAAGAAATTGTGAATCGTCAATGGTTCAAGTTATTTTATTGTACCAAAATATTGTAATACAATTTCCTTGAGAAGGCGATTTCAATAAACTACTCCTGGTGTTATAGGTGTATGAACTGGGATGGAATTGGGATGAGTTGCAGCTGCTAGCGCAAGGTTCACTAGCTGGACATCTGCTAGAATGTGGTTGCCAACTCACAGGAGGATACTATATGCATCCAGGTTTTTCTCATATAGTTTTGCTTGTAATTAAGCAGTAGTGCAGCTGGGCACCATAAAAGTTGAAAGTGCAGGTTTTCCAGAGGGTTTTTCTTTCTTGTAGATCATTCACCGTCATTTTGTGATTTTTCGATTGTAGGGGATAAATATCGAGACATCTCTTTGCAAGACCTGCTAAATTCGTCTCTTCCCTTTGCGCAAGTGAGCTATGATGGAACAGTATGTGTAGCAAAGGCAGAAGGCAGTGGTGGAGTTCTTAACTTCAGTACTTGTGCCGAGCAGCTTCTCTATGAAGTTGGGGATCCTAGTGCTTATATTACCCCGGATGTTGTAAGTTTTGTCTGCCATTTTAAACCATTTGTGAGTTGTCCGAATTGATTTGTAAAACATAGAATAGGTAAGACGACATCCTTGTTATTTCTTGATGCAGATTGTAGATTTTCGAGATGTTTCCTTTCAGTCATTGTCCAATGATAAAGTTCTTTGTGTTGGAGCAAAGCCCGCGGCGGAACCAGTACCTGATAAACTCTTGCTTCTGGGTTCAAAGGTAATCTTTTACTTTTTCCTCCCCTTTATCCGCTGATCTGGAAAAATTCCCAACTTAACACTGTTTAACTCTTGTCTCATTCATGTTGTAGAATATCATTGTTTCAAGTTCTCATATAAATAATTGGGCAAATTTCACAAATAGTCCCTATTGTTACCCTTTTGTCTCAGTTTAGTCCCTATTGTTCCATTTGTCTCAATTTAGTCCCTATTGTTTGCAAAAAAATCTCAATTTGGTCCCTTCCATCAAATAAGGGTTAAATCTAACAAAAAGTTGGTCACGTGCACCGCACGTGACCACGGTCTCGGGGGCAATTTTGGAATATAACAATAAAAGTTCAATTTAGTCCTCAATGTTTTGAAAAAGTTTCATTTGAATCCTTAATGTTTAAAATTTTTTTCAAATAAGTCCTCAATGTTTTAAAAATGTTTCAAATAAGTCCTCAATAAAATGTTTCAAATAAGTCCTCAATGTTTTGAAAAGATTTCAATTAAGTCCTTACTTTGTTCATATTGATGAATGAACATGGTATGAACAAAGTTAGTAAACCCAGTGGTTTTTGTGGATGGGTTACAAATAGGTTATGACAGGACTGATGGATATTTTTTGTAACTTCGTTCATATTGATGAATGAACATGCTATGAACAAAGTTAGTCAACCCAATGGTT
Source organism: Ehretia macrophylla (assembly GCA_037974665.1). NCBI lineage: Eukaryota > Viridiplantae > Streptophyta > Magnoliopsida > Boraginales > Ehretiaceae > Ehretia > Ehretia macrophylla. The sequence continues at coordinate 32,521,954 of CM075766.1, forward strand.
TTTGTGGATGGGTTACAAATAGGTTATGACATGACTGATGGATATTTTTGTAGATGGATGAGATTATGACAGGATATGTAAAGATGATTTTTGTATATGGATGGGACTATGATAGCTAAATGTAACGACTTTAACCATATTTAATGACTTTTTTTTATGACAGGTTATGGGATTATGACAGGCTTTTATGACTGATACTTTGATGATATTATTGTTATGTTTTTTTTGGATTAAGGATGAAGAAACATCATTTTTTCTAATGTTGAGGTGTTTATGATTGTTTTCATAACAGGTATTCAAATGAAAAATGCTAAAGGTCTGTAGTTGGTAACGTATATTGTGTCCTTATTCTGCCTCTTTGATTACGTATTGTGACTTCCCTAATTTTGGTTTTGACAAATTCGAATTTGGTTTCGCGGACGCTATCTTAATTATCTATCACTTATTAGTTAAAAGCTAACTCGACTAAATTTTTTGAGCTACATCTATCAAGACAAGTATATTTCCTCCTTGTTAACCACCCAAACCTTGTGTGTTTAAGAGATGGGGGACCTTAAGGGTTTATTTCCAACTTTATAGAACAGTAAGGATTTAATTGAAATCTTTTCAAAATATTGAGGACTTATTTGAAACATTTTTAAAACATTGAGGACCTATTTGAAACATTTTTAAAATATTGAGAACTTATTTGAAACATTTTTAAAACATTGATGACTTATTTGAAACATTTTTAAAACATTGATGACTTATTTGAAATTTTTTTTAAACATTGAGGACTCAAATGAAACTTTTTTAGAACATTGAGGATTAAATTGAACTTTTATTGTTATATTCCAAAATTGCCCACCGCACGTGACCACCTTTCTGTTAGTTTTAACCCTTATTTGACGGAAGTGACTAAATTGAGATTTTTTTGCAAACAATAGGAACTAAATTGAGACAAATGGAACAATAGGGACTAAACTGAGACAAAAGGGTAACAATAGGGACTATTTGTGAAATTTGCCCTAAATAATTTATGTTAAATATTAACTTAAGATGTCCATTGTCATCATTCTATATCATCTAATCATGCTACTGCAGTGGTTTTTTTCTTGAAGAGCATTATCACCTATTGAAGCTATAAGTTACCTTCTCAGATTTAAGGAGTCTTAAACGGCTTTACTTTACTACAGTGGTGTAAGCCAAACAGCAACAGGAAAAATTTTGAGATCCATTTCTTTCCCATCTAACATAATCCATAAGATAGAACTCAGATTTTTCACATGCTTCTTATTTATGTCTCATTATTTAAAATTAATATCTTTCGCATGTATGATGATATAATGCTTCCTTTTCAGATTGAGCTATGCTGGACGCCTTTTTTAAGCATTTTCTTTTAAACAAGGGCATCCTTCATGCCCCTTCCATTCTCTTTGGAGATCTTTTTATCATGCTGGAGAACTGGCAGTCGTGTCTGTTTCTAATAAAAATAGGTTATGTTTTCAGGACTGCGGGTGGAAAGGCTGGGGAGAGATATCTTATGGAGGACGTGAATGTGTAAAACGTGCTGAAGCTGCTGAATTTTTGGTAAATACCACTGCATTATAGTAATCTTCTATTTCCTGGCAATAGCATATAGTACGCTTTTGCTTAACTTCTAACCCTTGGTGATTGAGCATAAAGCGTTAGGTTTCTTCGGATTTCTTTTGGTGGGAAAATCCTTTAAGAGTACCCGGCTTACTGACTATGTGCATGACATAAAATGATAGGTGAGGTCATGGATGGAAGAAATATATCCAGGTGTAAACAAACATATAATTTCCTACATAATTGGTCTGGATAGCCTGAAGGCTAACAGCACCGAGAATAGGCTGCCAAGGATTAGTGAAGATATCAGACTACGAATGGATGGGATGTTTGAGCTAGAGGAACACGCAACCCAGTTCACAAAACAGTTCACAGCTTTATACACAAATGGCCCTGCTGGTGGTGGGGGTATCAGGTCCTTTTCCATCACTTTTATATATGTTGCAGTCTATAAAGCCGTTACATGCAAAATAATATTTATATGCCATATCCTTTCTTTTTGTAATATGAACAAGACTCTGATAAACTATTAACATTTTTGTGTTGGTTGATCAAGTCGGATTATTTTTCAATCTGAACTGGCATGAATATATCTATAGTTTTACTTGATAGTTGCTTAGTCTCTTTTCCCTTTTGGGGATTAACCAATGGTAAAGCTCATTTGTTTCCTACGTTGTTGGCTTGTTTTCCAAGAGGCTTGAGATACATGCAAGAAGCCTTGAGCAACCAATTCTGGAATGCACTCTAAGGATATGTGTCACAAGATTTAATGAGATCAATAGAAGCTGTCAGATTTAAGACAAACCAGAGTCACCTAGTTGATTTTGAGTAACAAAAGGCCAAAAGATAATAAGAAATCTTTTTCTGGATATCTCTCTTCCGATGTCGAAATTGTAATATGATGCGCAACACCAATTTAAATCAACAAGTTTTAAGTACATATGCAATTCTTAGGGAGAACGTTATGTAAACAACTGTACCTTCAAATCTGATGACAAGTAATAAAGACAAAAATGATTCAATCGATTTTCTTTGGTGATGGCTTTTGAGTCTTTATTTATTTAGTGCAGCTTCATCTTATATTGTTATACTGGTGATATCTGAGCTGAAATTATAGCTCTTAATTCTAGCATAATCAATAATCATTTAGGTCGATTACTGTCCTCAAGTTTAAAGCACTCCCTGTTGTTTCAATTGTCCAATATTAGCACCTGCTCATTTTGACATATGTCAATTTGCCTCCTAATGCTGACACCATACAGAAAAAACACAAGCCACCACGTGCGAAGAACGGTGGGGCTTTTCCAAGAACAGGATGCCACATATGGTGATCAGCTTGTGCTTTGAAATGTTTAACTTTCAGCAGAGTTAGCCTTCGGAGCCATATATACACAAATAATAAAATGCAAATGGTGACATTGAGACAGTTGAAACTACAAAAGACGCTTAGAGATTCAGGGTGAACTACAAGGGGTAAACTGTTTTTTGCCATCTAATAGGCAAAATTGATTGAGCTCCTTGTTTCCTTTCTTGTACTTGCTATGTCTCGGAATTTATACCTCTACAAAAAAGGGTGGGAGGAAGGATAAAAAGAGTGGAGGTACAGATAGAGAGAGATTCTTGATGGCCATAATATGCATTTCTGCTAGTCAAAATTCGAGAAGGAGAGGCATGTGATTTTGGGTATGAACACTATTGGGATTGCCTTTATTGTTGATTTTAGACGGTTGAATTACCAGCACTTGAAATCTGCTGGTTTTTGCTCAGTCCTGTATTTAATCTCGGGTTCTTCAGATGCCAATGAACATTTATGTCTTGCATCACACATTCTCTTTTCTTAACCTAAATTCATGGCCTTTGATGGGACATCAGCTTCTTTTTAGTATACATAAAATAATGCTCTTCATGTTCTTTTACTCTGCTGCAGCACTGGATACAAGAAAGAGATTGTTTTGGAAAGAGAATTGGTATCTCTCGCTCTTTCTCCCTCTCTTTCTGAGTATAAATTTCTGAATGTGTCAATCTGTATCTTTAATTTCTCGAGGTATATGTGTGTTTTTCTTGGTTGATGGAAGATTTCCAACCATAAGCTTCGCTTTATTTTTGCAAAACGTGATGTATTCAACTGTTCAGAAATTACTACAACCCCTCTCTCTCTCTCTCTCTGTTTTTTTTTTTTTTTTAATATCTCTAGTGGCCATCTAATTTCTTTCCCAGTATTCTGTATGTGCTGGCATCCATATTTTGCTCTTGCATCTATTGTATATACTTTTATTTGTCGAGTTTATTAATTGGAACTTTCCCTTTACAGCAACATACAAGCCTGATTTTTTTGTCTTGGTCATTCAGGTGGCACGCGAATATGTTTGTTGGCAAATTACTGCATCAAGGAACAAAGAGTTGAAAGCAAATGATCAAGCTACCTCCCTTAATCATGTAATGCAGACCTCTGCTTTCCATGAATCAACTTTTCGATCAGTTTCAACACCACAAATTCTGCTCGCTTCTGCTCCCGCCGGCCAGGAGATATCTCTGTACGATGTAGCTCATAGCAGGGCTGGTGACAAAGGCAACGACGTTAACTTCTCCATTATTCCCCATTTTCCACCAGATATAGAGAGGCTAAAGAAGATCATAACACCACAATGGGTGAAAAATGCTGTGTCTACTCTCCTAGATACAGCTTCCTTTCCTGATTTAGATGCTGCAGAAAGAAGAGACAAGTATCTCAATGAACACGTCCAGGTTGAGATTTATGAGGTTAGGGGAATTCGTTCTTTAAACATCGTGGTGCGTAATATTCTAGATGGTGGTGTCAACTGTTCGCGAAGAATTGACAGACACGGAAAGACCATTTCGGATCTCATACTGTGCCAGCAAGTAGTATTGCCTGATTAACTTTTATAGGTATGTGCTGAAGCTATACTCGTTCTCCTCATAGAAATCTTATTTTGGAACCAATATAGTCTATGATCTTCTACTTCTTGTTGAGGTAAACTCTTTTTATGCATTTCCTCCAGGTGCCGAATAGAAGAAGAGGTACATGCCCTCCCGACCACCCTTGGATCTCTTTACTAGCAAGAAAAGTTGAACGCTTACACAGGTAAGTGCCACTTTGTATGTATGCTTATCACGATCATTAGGTATAAACGCGAGATACATATGGTATATATCAAATATAAAGGCAAAACGATGTATATATTAGATATCAGAAAATAATAATGTTTGAACAAATTCATTATAAACTTTCGGCTTCAACATGTTCATTTAGAATGGTGTTATGCTCTTGACAATGCTTATGTCCTTAATGAAGAGTTGGCATACTCCTTGATGGTGTTATAATTAGCCTTTCTACTGCAAGTGTGGTTCTTTTCTAATTCTTGTTCTTCATTTTCTCCATTTTTCCCCCTCTTCTTTTCTTTCAACAACGAGCCTATTGTAAGGAGTGATTTATTCTATAAAATTAGGCTTATTGTAATGAGCAATTTGCTCCTTAATATTAGGAAAAGTTATCTTCCTTATTTTCCTCCTTAATATTAGGAAAGATTGTCTACCATTTTTAGGACTATATAAATCACTATGCAGAAACACAAAATGTAATCAAGAGTTGTAATCAAATATTGTAATCAATGTTGCAATCTATGTATTCCATTGATTCACTCTAGTTTTCTACTTGGTATCAAGAGCCAAAATGTATAAAAAATAAAAAAAAATAAAAAAAATCTGCTACTGTTCATCGTCTACACTGTTCATCTGTTTAAAAATAATTTAAAAAAAAAATCAGAAATACGGGAAAGCTTTTTTAGGCTTACTCAACCAAAAACAATGTCATTTCTTTATCGTCATCGTAGCCGAGTTTGTTCGACTACCTTCATCTCCCTTGTTTGTTCCTCTGTTGCTGCTCTCTTTCCAAAATGATGGTTCTTTTGTTCAATTGTTGATGGTTGCTAGGCTATTGTGGTTAGATATGGGTTGGAGTGCTCATCAACCATTTGTTGTCAGCCTCTCTCATCGTTGGCCCACTTTTTTACTGTGATTTCCACCATTGTTCGTGGAAATTTGTTTGGAGGTTTTCCAGTGGATATGTTCTCCACATTTCTTGGCTTAAGAATCAATTTGTTCTGTCAGCTCTCGGGGTTGGTACGTCCTCTGTCACGTACTCGGGGTTGGTACGTCCTCTTTCATGTACTCGTAGTTGGTACGTCCTCTGTCACGTACCAGGGGTTGGTACGTCATCTGTCACGTATCTTTTGTTGTTCGTTTGTTGTTTTCAGGCGCCTTGCCATGGTTTCATGGTCTTTCCAGTCATTGATGGTGCATCGATGTTGGGGTTTTTGGTCCAATCATTGGTGGCCTTTGGCCTTGGGTCCACACATGGCTTACATGCAATCAGTTGTTCTTCTTGATGGTAGCCATCAGTTTATCGTTTTATCAACCATCACTTTTTTAGTCAGCTCTCGTCAAGCTTGGGTTCGTCAATATCTTCGTCCCAACTTGAGGGGGAGTGTTGAAATATAAAATATTATATTACTTTATATTACTTTAATTCCTTAATTTATGACCTATTGTAAGGAGTGATTTACTCTATAAAATTAGACTTATTGTAAGGAGCAATTTGCTCATAATATTAGGAAAAATTGTCTTCCTTATTTTTATCTTTAATATTAGGAAAGATTGTCTACCCTTTTTAGAACTATATAAATCACTATGTAGAAACATAAAATGTAATCAAGAGTTGTAATCAAATGTGGTGATTAACGTTGTAATTTATGTATTCCATTGATTCACCCTAGTTTTCTACTTATCAAATTGGGTGCATGTATTTGGGTGTACCTAGACACCCGAAAATATGAGATTGAAAGAAAGGAAAATAAAGAAAAGATGCAAAAAGGGGTAAAATATTTCACGAGTTACTGATATATACTATTAGACTTGTTTTGATAATCTAACTATTTTTGGCTATTAAAAAAATCAATTTATTCAACTCATTCCATCAGTTAGTGTAAAAAAATAAAAAATAAAACTAATGGAAAGAGGTTAAAATGTAATTGAAAATGAAGGGAGTCGCAAAGAAAAAAAAAAAAAAAAAAGTCCCCATGACTGATCTCTCAACGTGCTATCGAGTTGGGCAAAAATCCTACTTGCATGAGATTCACGGTTTTTGTGCTTGGCCACGACTTGGGTCACAGCACCTGTGTATGTAAATCGAATATGGTTTTTAGTTTTGTATCCAAATCAGTCAAAAAGTTGTATTTTAAAATTAGTTTTGATAAATTTTATATTTGATTAATTTAGATCATATAGTAGTATCATATTTTTAGTATTTGAAACTACTAGTATGTGGTCAAAAACTTCTAAAAAATTAAAATTTTCCGTAAGAAAAAAGAAAGGAAAATGTGAAGTTATGATTGTGGGCAATGTGATCATAAAGCACTTGGCAAATAGTAAGCATAAGATATTATTAATCTTATAAACTCTTCAAAATTTTAACCTTAACGTCCTAAAATGGTGAAAATTCTTTTGTCACAAAAAATGGCTTTTGAGAATTTTTCAATTTGATTTTAGAAAGGGGGATTAAAAATGATAAAACCTTATATTTGATCAAGTAATTTCTCGAGGTTACATATCTCTTACACTACCATCGATTTATCAACAGGACAAAATGAGCATAAATTTTGGCCATACTGATTAAGGAATTATCAACATTTTCCGCAAAGAGGGAATTACAAATAGTGAATTAGGAATACAAATTAATAAACTTAAAAGACATAATATTATTTATTTAACACCACAGTGTAAAAAAGTATTTGAACATTGATACTTGTATATTTATCGTATAAAAGAAGGATTACAGGAAGATTGGATGATATAAAAGTATTATCGCTCGTTAATTACGGGAGAAGAGGTAGAAAATCCAAAATGGTTGGCATTCAACACATTATCTATATTTTTATTTGTTTGTAAGAAATGATTCACCATAGAAGTAGGCTAAAGTTTTAGGCCATTGATTTCTAAACATTTGACAAAATAAACAACACATTTGTTTTTTTTAATCTAAATAACTACCAAGGACAGCAAAACATCATAGAATGAGTTAAAGGTCAACCTAATTTCACTCCATTTCAAGAACATTACATCCACAATTTTCACACAAATGATCATCTTCTTCAGCTCACAATATTGGGATCTCCAATCACGTGTCCTTGCAATAATGGAGCTCAACATTTTTAGACAAGATTGAACATTTTATTATTGGTTGATATAAATCAGTTTTGTTGAGACAAGACAAAGATTTTTTGTTCAGTCTCAATAAATAAATAAATAAATAAAAAACGTTGTTGTGGTTGAACCTTTTGTTTTGATCTTCCAAAGGGGTCATAAGCAATATAGAGTCGTTGAGATTGAGGTGCTTTTGGAGGAAGAAGAAGAAATAGAAGAAGAAAAAGCAGCAACAATGGCGGCATTTACAGGGACTTTGGATAAATGCAAGGCTTGTGATAAGACTGTTTACTTTGTTGATTTGTTGTCTGCTGATGGTGCAACTTACCATAAATCCTGCTTCAAATGCAGCCATTGCAAAGGAACTCTTGTGGTATGTACATTCATTACTAAACCTCTTAAAGCTTTGTGTTTCGGTTTCCCGATTCTTTTAAAAACAGTCTGTTGCACAAAATTCTTACATCCCGGAGTCCCTTGGAGCATAGCTATTTTATATTTTTGTAAGAGGTTATTTTCAAAATTGGAAGCTGAATGTCACGTGGCGACAACTTGTCACCAATTTTAAAGTGCAATTGGTTGCATGAAATTTCTGCTATGTGCAGTTTAATAAATGGTCGGACCGATTTTGATATTTATTGTAGCCAACCTTACCTCACATTTTTGCAAGGTTGCTTTAACCGTGACTGACAGGTTGTTTTAATGTGAACTATGTTTTCCTCCATCTGGAAGGTGATGGAATGTAGTGTTGCTGAGTGTTCCTTGATCTTTTTCATCTTCTTTTTTGATTATGTTAACAAACATGGGTTTCAATCTTTTAAGTCCGGGATTTTATATGATGATTTTGAAACTCATAATTTATCAACGTGGGACAGTCGTATTTTCTAACACATTATACGTTCATATTATGTAACATGGATCCGATTGAAACATCTTGTAATAAGAATCTTTACCACGGAGAGAATTTAAATGACAAAAGTTGTCAACCTAGTATAATCTTCATCAAGCATTATCAATAATTCAGATCATATTATAGTTATTTTGTGAATGTTGTGTGGCAGATGAGCAACTATTCATCCATGGATGGAGTCCTTTACTGCAAGCCTCATTTTGAGCAGCTCTTCAAAGAATCTGGAAATTTTAGCAAAAATTTCCAAACTGGTAAGAGACTCATCCCATAGTTTTCGTGTCAATTTTTCTTTTCCTCTTCGTTGTAACTAATTATACGATGTCTCACTGATGGAAATTCAAGGATCCAAGACTGAGAGGGAAAATTCACTGGTAAGTTTAATATTTTACGCGGTTATACAACATTTAAGTTGCGTATGGAAAGTCTGTAGGTATCATTTATACAACTATTCTTAAGCGCGAAGAAGCTGAAAATTATTTGATTTGTTGTGCTTAGTGTTTGAAATGCTTATCGTTTTCATCAGCAAGGTATCGTAATTAGATCTGTTTTATTTGATTTTTGACCCTCCTGCTGGTTAAATTGAGTATGCATTTTCTGGAAATTTTGTGCAGACAAGGACACCAAGCAAGCTCTCTGCTTTGTTCTCCGGAACACAAGACAAATGCTCTGCTTGCAACAAGACTGTGTATCCACTGGAGAAGGTTTGTTATCTTGATTTCCATATCTGTACATTATTTGTGTTATTGCACATTCGTTTATGCACACACAGACTCACAAAGATCAAAAGTACTCCTAGATATCGAATGTCTGAAACAACAGTTTCGCGCTCCTTATCCTTATCGATCAATGCTTGAGCTAACCAGTAAAGTAGAACTATTTATGTTACTTTCCAAACTGCTTGATGATAATTGATGACAGATGACAATGGAGGGAGAATCGTTCCATAAATCATGCTTCAAGTGCGCTCATGGAGGCTGTCCCCTTACACATTCATCTTATGCTGCTCTTGATGGTATTCTCTACTGCAAGCACCATTTTGCTCAGCTCTTCATGGAGAAAGGAAACTACCAGCATGTCCTCAAGGCTGCTACTCACAAGAAAAGTGCAGTGGCACCTGTTGATCCCGAAGCAGAGCCAGCGCTCGAGCCAACACCAGCAGAGGAGGAGGGGGCTGCAGAGCCTGAACAAGAACCAGAACAGCCACAAGAACAGTCCTAAATATTCACAGATTTGTTTCATTTTCAAATTTTTGAGTTCCAAAAGTTCTCTATGCTTGGCAAACCCTCTCTCATCACTTGTAGTTATATTTGATTGTTCAAAGTACATGTCAAGTTTGTAAGCATAATGTACTTTTAAATACACCAGATTTCCAAGGCATTGTACAACTTAATATTTCTTTTGACAACTTTGCTCAAGAAGTGTCGTTAATTTCTTCATGATTGTTCCAAGTTTGAAGTACCATTTGCACAAATAAGAATTCCCTTGGTTACATAATTTATTCTTCGTATAGATAGACATAAGATCTATGAGTAAATTACTTAGAATTTAGAAGTACATTAGTGCTACGGGCATTCCTATCTAAAAGAAAAGGATTCCATGATCCTAAACTAATTTTACCTGAAATCATAAATCCAAATAGGTGTATAAATAACATATTGACGAATCCATTGTATCCGAGTCCTACAAGACACTTGCGCCCACCACACACAATTGGCTAAACTCTGTTTTCTTTGCTAGCGTAGGATACTCACTTGTTAGATTATGTTGTATATTGCTCATATAGATTTGATGTAATCTTTTCACTCGTTTAGCTTGGGTTTGTACCCAGTATATAACTGGCCTTATACCCAGTATATAACTGGCCTTGTGCATTAATGAAAGATGGCTTCTTCTGCCATATAATTTTCTACATGGTATCAGAGCAGGTCAATTAAATTGATAATCTGCTATAAATAAATAAATAAAAAATTCAAACACCAAATCATCCAATACTAAATATGTCTACTACGTCATCTTCAACACAGGGTGACAAATCACCAAGTGGATAGGTCACAACAGTAGGCAACACGATGACTACAGGGGACGTTAATTCCCCCTACCACCTCCAACCTTCAGATCATCCGGGGTTGGTTTTCGTCGTTACACCATTGGAAGAAAATGGCAAAAATTACTTTACATGGAGGAGAAATATGATCAACGCACTGGACTCAAAGACTAAAACTAGGTTCGTGGATGGTTTGATATGTAGGCCGAATGTTGATTCTCGAGACCTGCCAGCATGGATCAAGTGCAATGCTATGGTGCGTTCTTGGCTTGTTAACTCCGTAGCCAAGGAATTGCAGAATAGCATAGCGTACGCAGAGACCATTGGGAGATTTGGGACGATCTTGAGGAGAGGTTTTCACAAGGGAATGCCGCAAGAGTCTATGAGCTTCGGCGTTCCATTGCGCTTCTTCAACAAGAGAAAGTGTCTGTCTCTAGCTATTATGGGAAGTTACGAGGTTTATGGGACGAGTTGCAAACAACTAACCCTATACCAGTTTGTTCGTGTGGCTGTCGTTGCGGAGCTTTCAAGAAAATACAAACCAATCGAGAGAATGAAAAGGTGTTTGATTTCTTGATGGGGCTAGAGAGTTCATTTAATACGGTTCGTTCACACATATTAAGCATGGACTCAATTCCTAGTCTCAGAAAGGCATATGCATTAACTATACAGGAAGAAAAACAACAAAATATTGTGGCATCAAGTTTATCCATTACTGATGCATCGGCCGCGTTCATGACCAGTCGGTCAACAGTAGCGTCAAATTTAACACACAACAAAGTAGGAGGTAATTGGGAGAAACTAAGGTGTGAGTATTGCAAGAAGAATGGGCACACCAAAGATCGTTAGGTGCGAGTATTGCAAGAAGAATGGGCACACCAAAGATCGTTGTTTTGAATTGATTGGGTATCCCCCAAATTGGTGAAAAAAAGGAGGCAAAGGAAACAAGGTTGGTGTACAGGCAGGTGTGGCGAGACAAAATGCTCAAGGACATGGTGCAGCTAATATGACATTAGTCGAGAACTCACCTATGGACGACACTCATGACCAACTACACAACCAGACAGAGTCTCAATCTTTTATTCCTCTCCTCACCGAGTCTCAATATCAGCAGTTAATGGGCCTGTTGAATCATAATAAAATGACGAATTTTGCTGCAAATCTTGCCACATTTTCTGGTATGATTAAAACTCCGGTACTGTGGGTAATAGACTCAGGTGCCACTGATCATTTTATATGTACACCTGAGTTGCTTGATAATAGTACATCAAATACGAATGTCTCCAATGTGCGAATTCCAGATGGTAGAAAATAACAAAGGATTGGAATTGTGCACTAATTTTTTATTATGATTGTTTTGTCATACAGGACTTAGCCTCGAGGAAGCCGATTAGAGTGGGTAGAGCGAAGGATGGTTTGTACTACCTTGAACCAGAGAGAGAACAGGTGGCAATAATGACCGATAAGCAGCAGAAGTATGCACTTTGGCATCAACGACTAGGACATCTGCCTTTGGATCATCTATCTTATGCTATCAATTCTTTTTATTCTAAGCCAAAAGAGGATTTTATTTGTGATGCATGTTGTAAGGCAAAGCCCACTAGGCTGCCTTTTTCAAAGAGAAGCAATAAAAGTTCTAGAATTTTTGATCTCATATATTGCGACATATGGGGGCCGTACAAAACTCCTTCACATACACGTGCTCATTATTTTCTAAGTATAGTGGATGATCACAGCAAAGTGACATGGGTGTATCTCATGAGACTTAAATCTGAAACTAGCTCTTTATTGATTCATTTATTCAATTGGGTTCAAACAAATTTTAATTTGGGAGTTCGAATTATTAGAACAGATAATGGGATGGAATTCTCGCATCAAGATTTGATTGCATATTATTTGGCAAATGGAATGGAACACCAAACAACTTGTGCCTACACACTGTAACAAAATGGTGTGGTTGAGCGAAAACATTGGCACATTCTTGAAGTGGTAAGAGCTTTGAGGTTTCAGGCTAATCTACCAATAACTTTCTGGGGCGAATGTATTCTTACGGCAGCACACTTGATTAATAGAATGCCGATGGTTCATGTTAGAAGTTGTGCAGTATAAGTATGGATTAATTTCACAGCAAGATGACCAATATGCTTAATCGATGAACCTTTGTGATGAAAACTAAAAACGGATGCAATAACTTGGTGTAAACTGAGTCTGTTACAATTCTGTTATAGGTGATGTTGCAACATTAACTGGACTATTAGTTTTATCACAGACCGTTAACAATCTGTTTCTCTAATTGCATAGTTTATTCCACTTAATGTTCCAACATAAGTAGTAACAATAAACAGCAGCGGAAATAAAAAGCTATAACAAAAATAAAGAACACCAAGATTTAACGTGGTTCAACCGTGCGGTCTACGTCCACAGGACCTCCCCTGGTCCAACAAACATGTTCATTAAGAAACAACAAGTTACAACATCAATGGACTTATACAAGTAAAGATTCCCTCTTGACCTTTGATGCTTAGATGAAGAACTCCTTAACGAACTTTGGTTTGGTGAGCTCCCCTCGACTTGCAACGTTATTTCCTAAGAACTACACCTTCTTCTCCCGAAAAATGAATAAAAAAGATAGTAATCTAATCACTCAAAGGCTCATATAATTTGCTCATGACTCATTGTCAAAACAAACAAAGTTGCAACACTTAATACAATTAAAGACTAGAACTCAGATCGTGTTACAACATCACGTGGAACACTGGACAGAATACTCTCTTGTATTTTCTCTTGTAGCTCTCTGTTTTCTGCCTCTCATTTTCTGCCGTGATTGCTGCTATATAAATACAAGATTGCTGCTGCATATTATCTTGAGCTGCAAGAAAAACCTTTACTCATAAAACCCTATTCTTCTTTTCCTTGTGAATATGCAATAAATGTAATTCCTTAATTAGCATAAATCTTCTTCTCATATGGTAAGTTACCATAAGTTTTTTTCTACACAATATAAAAGGTAAAAGCACAAGTATGGTAATATCATAAGTTTTACAAAACATAGCCAATCAATAATTGCCTTAATAATCTTCAATCAATTAATCAATTGCCAATCAAGCTAATTGGCTCAACAATCTCCCCCTTTGGCTTTGTTTTGGCAAAACCCTGATATCACAGTCATTGTAACCTCCTACTACCCAAGTACAACAAGACATATGCAACAAATGAAAATCCTGGTGCAACATTTAGTAGAACAGTAGTATCAGCCTATTGCAACATGCAGTGGAACACAGATATAAATGTATTAGAGTAGAAAATATAGTGCTCCTGTAAAAGATAACAAAGCAGTAGCAGCATCAGCAGCATAACACAACAGAATTCTCCCCCTTTCTGCCAAACCAAAGGTAAATAATTAAAGGCAAAAGATCAGAACAATAAAGCTAGCAACATATGTGATCAGTAACAATAGCAGAGTAGTAGAGACATAAAAAAGAAATTCTTCAGCAACACAGATAAGGATGTATCAAAGCAAAGATGGTCCTGGTTCAACAATCAGTTATAGCATAATGGAAACATAGATAAAAAAGTATTAAAGCAACAAAGATAATGACTTTGCAAAAGATAGTAACCCAAAGATGATAACCCTATTGCAACAATCAGTAAACCATCCCAACAAGTCATAGCAAAATCAATAGCATATTCTCCCCCTCGAACAACAATCAGCACGTAGTACTAGCAATATCACAGTCTCCCCCTTTGCCAAAAAGACACCAAAGTAGAAATGCAAAGTACCAGACCAAAGGACTTAGCATAAATTAGCAAACACAAACATGGACCCAAAGTAGAGCAACATAATTTAAACATAGTAAAGTACTATAGCATAACTAAAATTAGTAAAGTATCAGAGCAATAATCATTAAGCAAACCATATTCAAGCAGTGTATTTGGAGACGAAATCGAGTAAGGTCTGTTGTCTGTGAATCAACGTCCCAAGGTCAGTCATTATCTTCTCCTGATTGACTTTAACAGTGGCTTGATCGTTGCACAACTCATGGACTTCATTTTGAAGTTGTTGCACCTGTTGCAACAATGCAATAATAGTTGTTTCAGAAGCTGGTCTAACATTGCCTTCAGCTCGAGACTCCCCCTGAATATCAACTTCCTGCAAAAACTCGTGAGAAAGATAGAATGGAGGGGACAACTTCACAAGTGATTCTACCCGGTCATGGACAGCCTTTTGAGCAGTTAAGAAGTACAATTGTAGCAACTAAGCAACACACTAGTAGAATAAAATAGTTAAGCAAGCAAACTGTAAGTCTCATGAAGCAAAGACAAATAGGCAAATTGTAAGCAAAATAGTAAAAACTGTAAAACAAATTGTTCATCAATCCAAACCAACAAAAAAAACATTGACATAAGTTGCATCAGGTTATTCAAAAGCCATTTAGAACCGATGTTGCAACAATATTTTTCACAGTATCTCCAATTTGCTCAAAATCTCCTGAGATTTCACCCTTTTTTTTGTTTTTTGTTTTTTGTTTTTATTTTTTGTTTTTATTTTTTTGTTTCGAAAAAAAAAAATAGAATTAAAATGCATGATATGTTCAGGAAGCTTGAAGTCACTCAAGAAACTTTACTCATCGATACTCATTTCAGTCCAGAATTTAATTAATGAACCATATGTGTGTGTGAGGCTGAATTTTGAAACAAATGGCTTTCACCATCAAACCTGTAAGGTGTAGGAACTTTCCCAATCAGCTCAAACATACATGATCGTCTATTTATCTCGCAGGAAAACACAATATTTTTCTTGTGGCAGCTCATGTTGTAACTGGTAGCTTGCACACTGTATTTCTTTTCACACGTATTTTTTTTACTATTTTAGCTCATGTTGCAACTGGTAGCTTTCACACTAATCTCATTTATTTTGGATTAGGTAGCTCTTTCCAGTGCTTGATAACCACAATATTTCCTGCCCTTTTTTTTTTCTTTTTGATCTCAATGATGAATAGAATACATGAATGGATTTAGAGAGACTTTTCTCTTTATCCCTAGTCATCAGAACGGTCAAGCTCCTGCACTTGCAGACTGTTATCCCTTAATTAAACCTAAGAGGGGAGGTGAATTAGGTTATATAGGCAATAGTACTACTTTTTCGATTAGTCAATATACTAGCAATGATTAATCAAAAACAATCTTAAATAGAAATGCACTCTAGCAATATAAAATGTGAGTGAGACAATTTATCAAACACTTGGTGTGCAGAAAATAATGCAAAGAGAGAGTTGAGAGAAAGAGATTGCAAATCGTGATTTTAGCATGGTTCGGCCCCTACCTAAGTCCACGACCTAAGCTCCCCGCTTAGGATTTCGGCAATCTTCACTATGGTGGCTCTTCAAATGTTGGTGAGTCCACAAACCAACTACAATGGTAGTTCAAGCTTTACAATTGAAAAACAACTCTTCTCAATACAAATCTTTTACTTAACACCTTTGACAAGAAAATCCTTCCTTTCAACGTGTTTAACTATCTCTTTTGATAAGTGTTTGGGAGTCACAATAAAAGCCTTCTTTTTAGGGTAGATGAATACAATGAATGTCTTCTCACAATATTGCTTACAATTTCTTACTCAAGTATAGCTCAATGATGATTCAAAGATAAAAATGATGAAAGAACTTAAGTGTAATTGCTTTGAATCAATGAATTAAGATTTTGCAGTTGAGAGAAATTAAATAGAGCTGAAAATGGGTATAATTAATGCTCTCAACGTTCACAAACGGCTGTATTTTGAATCAGCATTTTGGCCCGACTTGTTGACCCCTATTCGCCGGTCAACCGGTCGAGAGACCCTCGTCCGGTGGACAAGTCTCAGGCTGACGACCCTTGTTCGCCGGTCGACCAGTTGAGAGACCCTCGTCCGGTGGACAGGTCTCTAGCGGACGACCCTTTGGCCACTGGTCAACCGGTTGCCGAGGGGTTGTCCGGTGAAACCAAGACTGTCAGGATTGGGTTCTTTTAAAATGATTCTTTTGAACAAATTTTGTAAGGTGCAAAAAAATACACATTTAACAAAACATTGTTTGAGAATCATTATTGAGTATATACTATTTGCAAGCCCCAAAAACCCTAATCAAGTCACAACCGGTACCCCTTATGACTTCCGTCTCCATCCTTATAACTCCATATTCATTCTTCGAATTTTCTCCTTAAGTTGATGGATGTTCTTCTTCCTTCTTTAGCTCGATAATCTTGAAGTCGGAGTCAAACTTGATTCATCCTTGCTTTTACACACTGAACAAACTCATTAAACACATTTATGGTTTGTGATCATCAAAACCAAGATTTAGAAACCTTTTAGGCTAACAATCTCTCCATTTTTTATGATGACAAAACTTATCTCAATAAATAACAATGCAAGCATAATGAGTTTGAGAGAGTATTTAGCATTTTGTGCAATTTGAGTTTGTTTGAACCTAAGATATAAGTTTGTTCAAAAACTCCCCCTCAATAGGTGTATACATAAGAACTCCCACTTAATGTATGAGTTCTTTTTAGATATGCTTCTATTATTTAGACAATTTTTGGTATTTATATTTATCTCCCCTTTTTTGTCAACAACAAAACATGAAGATAATACACACAACATTAGCAAACAAAGAAAGACATGTCTAGATTTGAACACCAAACACTTGACACAAAGTCACAAAGAAAAGCTAGTCATAGAAAGGAAAAACACTAAAGTAATGGAGTTTAAAAAAAACAAAGTATCAAAAGAGTGCATGAAGTAAAAACATGATTGTTGAAGGGGAAAGAGAAACATCCTAAGCATCGCATGGCAATTGGCTTAATCCTTCATGAATTTCTCATAGAGCTTCTCAAACATCTTGTTCATGCCTTTCATCTCGGTCTTGACTTCATCAACAGTCAAGAATAACTGATCAACTTTGAAAGTTAGATTATCAACTTTGGTATTGACTTCTTCAAGAGTTACTGGACGGGGTCTGCTTCTTGTGGACGAACTAGCACCACCAATATCAACCCGGGAAGAACCAACATTAGCATCTCTGCCTGCGGGAGCCCCTTTATCACTCTCACTTGCAGCCTCACTTTTATCACCCTCTTCCCCAAGGTCATAGTTCTCTAGATCATCAACTACTTCAGATTGAGCCTTGCGGAATTGACGCTGCTAAATGTAGACAATGTCATTGTTTTTACGAGCTATGGTCTGTCTATCTAGACAATACTTGTCAAGGAGGTAGGTGGAGTCATTTAAGGGTTCAAATTGACCAATACGATCGAGACCTCTATGACGGAACATATGACACAAGATCATCCCATAGGGCATATATTTCTTCTTAAAGGCCATCATATGACTAAGTACAATGTATGGAAGATTGATCTTTACCTTCTTGTACATAAGGTACATCACATAACTCGTGAAGGATTAAATGGTCCCGTCTTTTATATTGCGAGGCATGATAGATTGATTGAGGATATAGAGGAGCAAACGTTTCTCAGCACAGAGTTGATCTCTCTTGGGCATAAACTCTTCCAACTTCCCCGTCCCTTCCCATAGTGTTGTACACATCTCCTTGAAAGCGTCTGTGTAGAGTTCACTTGGTAAGTTGACAACTGTGTAGAGTCTGAGACCACTATGTGGAATACCAAATAGGTTAGCCACGTCCTGTTCATTTACAAAGATGTTAACACCACTTACTCTACTTTTTATCCCTCGTACACCGGCTTGTTCACCTTCTACTACATAGGCATAGAATTCACGAACCCATAGATCACAGTTGATGTCCTCGAGTCCGAACAAGGGAAACCATTGTTGATGAGGAAGCAGTTTATGGGGACGAGTGGAATCTAAAAAGTCTGAAGGATCAATGCGTTTACCCTATAATATATCCTTTTTAGAAAAATCTCCTGGTGCGATCACGTACATTGGATCCCAGGGATCAACGGTATGAGGCCTAAATACAGTCATTTGTCTCTTAGATGCTTGTTGAGATGATGATGCCATGAGTATGCAAGAGAATTGTCAATAAAGTTTGGTTGAGGAATTTTTTCGAGCACTTGCGATGCAACAAAGATTGCTAAAGAGTTTTGGAAAAATTTTGAAAGAAAATTGGATGAGTTGTGAAGCTTGGGAGTTTGGCCTTTTTGTTTGCGATGTAAGGATGAGAGTTTGAAGATAATAGAAGACAATGCAAAGTAGCGGAATTGAAGTGGGAGAGAATGAAGAGTTGAAGAGTTGTGAAAGAAGAAGAATTTTAGTTTGAAGATGAATTTTGAAGTTTTTAAATGTTTTGCCGTCAGTGCTGTGACCGGACGAGGGTGAATGCGTCTGTCGTCCGGTGTCATACCCTCGTTCGCCCGAGGCACGTTCACCGGACGAGGGTGTGATTCACCGGTCGACCGATGGAAGACCCCTCTTTCGGTGGTGCACTTTCTGTCAGAAAGTGTAAAACACAAAAAACACTACAAGTTACATTTTTCAGCACATTTTAAGCATACCTAACTCTCTTCTTATCACACAAAATTGATTCTCATGCAATGGTTTGGTAAAAATATCAGCTAATTGCTTTACGGAATCAACAAAGTTGAGCACAACATCTCCTTTTTTAACATGATCGCGAATGAAATGATGCCTAATTTCAATATGTTTGGTTCTGGAGTGTTGAATAGGATTTTTAGTGAGATTAATGACACTTGTATTATCACATTTAATAGGCACACTATCGTAAACAAGACCATAATCAAGCAGATTTTGTTTCATCCAAAGAATTTGTGCTACACAATTTCCAGCAGATATATATTCCGCTTCAGCCGTAGAGAGAGCTACACTATTTTGCTTTTTACTAGACCAAGAGATTAATGAATGTCCTAGAAATTGACAGCATCCACTAGTACTTTTTATGTCTACTCGATCTCCTGCATAATCTGTGACGCCCGAGATTTAGCCATGCATTTAATTACTGTTGCATCCCTTGTTTGCGCATTTACTTCTGTGCCTTACTAACTGACTTTTGTGACTACTATTCACTCCGTTTTTAAACTGCCTTCTATTAGTTAATTAGCATTTTTATTAAATCATATTAATTGTAAAAGTAGTGGGAAAAATGTGCATTTGAACTAAAGGCGTTAGGAGGGCTCGTTTAGAAAATGATTTTTGTAGTTGAGTGAATAGTGTTACGTAACATAACTTAGAGATTTAATTAGCTAGCCTATGTTTTACACTTTAGGCTCGTTTCTAAGCTATCTACGCGCATTTTAGGAGTCCACTTAAGCCCCCACCATGACCCCACCTCAACTAAACTTCACCATATAAACACATAAGCACCAAAACACAAAACAAAAAGAAAAAAATTGAGCAGAAATACTGTAGCAGGGCCGAGAGCAGCTAGGAGAGGAGAAAAACTGATTTTTGCTCTTCAACTCTTCGATTCAAGCCACTCCAAGCCTAGAGCAACTAGATTAGGGTGTGTGCAAGCTTCCTAGAGGCTCCTACGCGTATTAGTGAGAGATTTCACGGCTTGTTTTTGCATTTCTAAATAGTTGTCAATTTGTTGATTTGTTGAAAATGTGATCAAATGCTATTGTATGAGTTATCTATGCTAATATACCATCTATATGAATGCTAGAGAACACATTTGAGCCATTGTTTCGCTTTTTAAACGGTTAGAATTGTTAATTTGAAATTTTGGGTGAATAGTGATGTTTTTCTAGGGTTTTGCGTAATTGCTCGAATTAGCTTGATTCAATGCTTCTAATAGACGCCTTAGGTGCTAGTGAAGGTAACCTAATAGCCCCGTGCACTTGCATTGTCCATAAATCGCTTAAAATGAAAAATAGCCGACTTTAATTTGGGGCTTTCGGGGTTAATGCGAATCCGGGTGGATTTGTGCTTCAATTCTAGTATCCTTAAGTTACCTAGGTGCTATAGAAGCCTTGATATCCCTTGTTTGAAGCCCGGACGATGTATGTGTAGTTTAAAGCCATAAGAGGGAATTTGGGGCTTTCGGGGTAATCGCGGGCATTTGAATGAGTTAGAGGGTTGAGAGGGTACCTTGAGGGTTAGTTAGAAGGTTGGGAGAGTTCCCTTTGAAAATGAAATCGTTAACCTTGGTTTGGAAGAGAAATAGTTTGAAAAACAAAGGGGTTTAGGTGAAATTTCGGTTGACTCACACTTCTAAACCCACGGCATGTCTTCTTGAGTGTTTATATGTGATATTAAGTTGATTTGGAGTTTTTGGTATAATTCTATGCTTAGCTTGTATATATTCCTTTGTAAACTGCTTATTAGCTTCTATAATTGCTTCTATTCTAATTGCATCGAGGTCAACCTACTTTGTTGATCCTCCTATGTGTTAATGCTTATATTATTGCTATTAACTTGCCATTGTTAGGAGCATTGCATAGGGGTGGCGCAACCATAGTGTCAGGGGCGGATGCGTTGAATATCGGTTGGGCGGCAGAGGGCTTGCCGGTGGATATTCAATCTCCGTGCCCTAGTCCCTCATTCACCTGGTCCGGAGATTGCCAAGGAATGTTGGGTCGTAGGAGTTCGGGGTACATCCGGAGTACACCCACTGGAGTGATTGGGGTTATGCCGACTTATCGTGATCGTGCTCGTGGTTCGTGGATCGTGATTGAAGACCTGTGAAGACTGGTATATAGGGGATTGTGTGAAATGTATCCTTTTAAATGTGTGGTTATTTAAGTTATCATTGTTTCTTTAATTGTCTAAGTGTTATTGTTGTATAATTGTATTATATGTTGCATTGCACGCCCCGGGACTATATCCCTCACTGGGCAACAGTGGTTGCTCATACCTCGATATCTGTTTCAGGAGACGCTGAGGGTGATCCCCAGCTTGTTGAGTTAGTTGAGGAAGAAGAAGTTCAGATTGAGCCTTTACCTTAGTTGCTGTGCCTGATAGCTTGAGGTGGTTAATGAATTTGCTGCTATGTGGAAAGTTCAACTAATTGTTTTATGTACTATTTTGTGGCCTAAGGGCTATGTATATGTTTGTTGTGCAAGTTGAAGGATAGTAGATTGTGGTATAGAATTGGAAGCCATGTCTTGTAATAACTTTTATTCTTGCCTTTATTTCCTTGCATGCTTGGGAGTGGATGGTTAATGTAGAATGCATTATCCTTTAAGTTGTTTTATTGATTTCCTAGAATGTTATGATTATAAAACTATGCTGACAACAAGTTCTCGCATGCTTGTGTGTTTTGGAGCTATTGTGTACCATAAGGCTCGGATGGCCTTATAGCTTTGTTGTTTAATTAAGAAAAGCTTGTATTGTATTGTTGGGACTTTGTTTAAGTGTTTACAGGTTTTTGGAATGTCCATGGTACAGGGGAGACTCTGTCCGTGTGTCGGGTCCAGACTTAACCTTTAGCTTGGGGGTTGGGTCGGGGCGTGACATAATCCGCATCTGAATATCCTACCAATTCAAATGAGGTGTCTTTTGGATACCATAATCCTAAATCTATAGTCCCCTTAAGATATCTAATGATTCTTTTTACAGCATTTAAGTGAGACTCTTTAGGACATGATTGAAAACGAGCACATAAGCACACAACAAATACAATATCGGGTCTAGAAATAGTTAAATAAAGAAGGCTTCCGATCATATCTCGATATTGCTTTTCATCTACCTTGTTACCTTCCTCATCTTTGTCAAGCTTGATTGATGTTGACATTGGTGTACTCATTCTTTTGCTGACTCAAGTCTGAATTTTTTGATAAGTTCTTTAGTGTACTTGGCTTGATTGATGAAAGTACCTTCTTGTGTTTGCTTGATTTGGAGTCCGAGAAAGAAATTCAATTCTCCCATCATACTCATCTCAAATTCCTTGTGCATATACTTAGAGAAATACTCACAAAGAGATTCATTAGTAGCACTTAAAATTATATCATCAACATAAATTTGTACAAGCAATATATCTTTACCTTTTGTTTTGACAAAGAGAGTGGAATCTAGTTTGCCTCTAGTGAACCCTTTTTCAAGCAAATAGTTGCTAAGTCTATCATACCTTGCTCTAGGTACTTGCTTAAGGCCATATAATGCCTTATCCAGTTTATATACATGATTTGGCAAGTTAGTGTCCTCAAATCCGGGTGGTTGTTTCACATATACTTCTTCCTTAAGATAGCCATTTAGAAAGACACTTTTAACATCCATTTGATATAATTTAAAGTTCATAAAACATGCAAAAGCAAGAAGCATACGAATGGATTCAAATCTAGCCACTGGAGCAAAAGTCTAATCATAATCTATCCCTTCTTCTTGATTATATCCTTGAGCCACTAGTCTAGCTTTGTTTCTAGTTACAATTCCGGATTCATCTAACTTATTCTCAAAAACCCATTTTGTACCAATTATGGGATAGTCTTTAGGTTTTTCAACTAGATGCCACACTTTACTTCTTTCAAATTGATTTAATTCTTCTTGCATGACAACTATCCAATCTTCATGGTCTAAAGCTTCTTTAACATTTTTAGGCTCTACTTGAGAAAGAAAGGCAACATGTTCACAATATGCATTTAAATTAGAGCGAGTTCTTACTCCGTTTGAAGGATCATCAAGAATTTGGTCATTTGGATGATCTCTTACAAACTTCCAACATTTTGGTAGATCATTATTTGTTGTCACTTCTTGGTCATTTTGCATTGGTTGTACATTTTCTTGTGGACTTTCTAGAGTTTCACCATCCTTTGAGGTTTGACTTTCTTCAATATTTGTCTCCTTTGAATCTCTTGAGATTCCCTCATTGCCGATGGTTGTAGTTAAGATTTGAGTGTCAACTTCGGAAACACCTACATCATCATCATTCTTTCTCGGAGCGAAAGGATTAGTTTCATCAAAATCCACATGCATAGACTCTTCGATAAGCATGTTTCTTTTATTAAAGACTCTATAAGCTTTACTTCTTGAAGAGTAACCCATAAAAAGTCCTTCATTCGATTTAGAATCAAATTTGCCAAGATGTTCTTTTGTATTTAGGATGAAACACTTACAACCAAACACTTTAAAATGAGATACATTTGGTGTTCTACCTTTCCATAATTCATAGGGTGTTTTCTTTAAAAAAAGTTTAATTAGCACATGATTTAACACATAACATGCGGTATTTACGGCTTCACCCCAAAAGTATGTTGACAAGTTGTTTTTTCTCAACATTGTTCTTGTCATTTCTTGTAGTGTTCGATTCTTCCTTTCTACTATCCCATTTTGTTGTGGAGTTCTAGGAGCCGAAAATTATGTTCAATGCCACGTTCCTTACAATAATCCATAAAAGATACATTTAAAAATTCGGTGCCTTGGTCACTATGAATGCAATTTATGTAATAACCTTTCTCATTTTGCACTTTGTTACAAAATTTAGCAAATTCATTGAAGGCATCATTTTTATGTGCAAGAGGTCTTACCCATGTGAATCTAGTGTAATCATCTATAATAACATAGATATATCTAGATCCACCTAGACTTGCCACATCCATTGGACCAAATAGATTCATATATAATTTTTGTAAAGCTCTTGATGTGGTTACCTTGCTAATTGTTTTGAATGATGTCTTATGTTGTTTTCCAAATTGACATGCATTGCATAGATGGTCTTTTTGAAATCTAGTCTTAGGAAGACCTATGACAAGTTCTTTTCTCGAAAGCTTAGCAAGTAAATCCATATTAGCATGACCAAGTCTTCTATGCCATAACCATGAATCTTCATTAATGGTAACTAAGCATGTCACATTTTGGCACTTCAATTCATGAAGATTGATTACATATACATTATCACATCTATTTCCAACAAATATTACTTTATCATCTTTATCATACACCTTGCAACAAGTAGATAGAAATTCAACTCTAAATCTATTATCACAAAATTGACTTACGCTTAGTAAATTATGTTTAAGACCTTTAACATACAAGACATCATGAATAGAAAGAGAGTTTATATCTCTTATGCTACCCTTACCAATGACTTTGCCTCATTCATTTCCTCCATAGCTAACTTTACCTTTGAAGTTTCTGTCAATCTCATAAAAGAAAGATGCATCTCCCGTCATGTGCCTTGACCACCCACTATCAATAACCCAAGTATCTTCATATTTCACCTTTAGAGCAACCTATCATTTATAGAAACAAATCAAGTTCATTTTGGTCCCCAAGGTTCTATTGGGTCCTTTTGTGTTAATACGAAGTCCTAACACATCTAACAACCCATTTGGGTCTAAGCCATAAAGGAATATGAGAATCTCTTCGCACCATGTTTCTAAATCTACATCGTGATATATTGTGACCAATCTTCTCACAATAAGTTCATCTTTTAAACGACCCTCTTGATGTTGAGGCTACATGTCAAGAGGATGATGCTTTGACAAGATAATTTTGAAACTCCTTTTGATATGGCTTATAGCCAATCCCCTTTTTGTCAAAATGTACTTTTTGTGATTCTTTTAATGGTGGATGGACAATTGAGGATTAAGAAGCTTTCACAAGGATAATTTTTGAGAAATTTGATTTAAAAAATATCTCATAGCCAATTCCACCTTTGTCAAGTGGTGATTTTTGAGAACTAAGGATTTCATCCAAGGCCTTTGTTCCTTTTGAAAATCTAGCAAGATCATTTTTGAGAACCAAGGATTTTTCAAAATTTTTGATTTCAAATTTAGTTTTGGACTTTAAATGATAATATTCACACATTTCTTTGATAAGAGTATCATTTTCATCTCTAAGTTCCTTAATTTCCTTTTGAAGTTCATCATTTTCTTTTTGAAGATTCTTTACTTTTGAATGTGCAAGAAGAAAGCTATCATGTAATTTTGAAAATTCATTTGTTAGTTCCTCAAATGTACATTCATCATCATTAGAATACAAAGAAGAAGATTCATCACAAGACGAAGAAGTTACCTCATCATCTCTAGCCATGAAACACACAAAATTGGCCACTTCGGTTTTGCTTCCACTTTCATCACCGGTTGATACATCATCCTCAATGCACGCCTTCATTACCTTTTACTTTCCTTTGATCAATTTTGTACATTTTGCTTTGATGTGTCCCAGTTTGTCACAATTGAAGCATTTTATCTCTTCTTTGGTCTTTTCTAATTTTTCTTTGAATCTTCTCTTGACTTTGTTGTTGATGGGCTCTTCTCTCTTCATCTTTTTGTATTTCAAGAACTTCTTAAAATTCTTTGCAAGAAGTGCAAGTTCATCATGATCGCTATCATCTTTGTCTTCATCACTCGATTGAGATTGAACAATGAGAGCAAGTGATTTCCTTGTCTTCTTTTCTTCTTCATCTCGTATTTTTTCTTGATTTAATACAAGTTCTTCCATTTCAAGATTGCAAATGAGCTCATGCACCATAATCGTGGAGAGATCGGTTGATTCTCTAATAGATGTTACCTTTGGTTTATATTCCTTTGGAAGAGCCATAAGAATCTTCCGGTTAAGTTATTCATTTGGATACTTCTTCCCAAGAGCACTTAAGTTGTTTACGATTGTGGAGAATCTTTGATCCATTTCATTTAGTGATTTTCCGGCCTTCATACGAAACAATTCATACTCATGAATGTGAAGATCAATTTTGGCATTCTTCACTTGAGGTGTTCCTTGATAAGACATGTGTAGCACCTTCCAAATCTTGTGAGCAGTTTCACATTGACTCACACGACTATACTCGGTTTCGTTTAGAGCACAATAGAGAATGTTCTTGGCTCTTGAGTTCTTGGTCATCATACTAATGTCTTGATCATTGAACTCTTTCCTTTCCTTGGGAACTTGAACAGTTTTGACTTTCTCAACTCCACTTGTACTTGGGGCATCTTTAACCATTACCTGTTTCATTGGAACATAAGGGCCATCTTCCACTAGTCAACGGATTGTGTATGTCTCTATCTTGTTTTTCTAATAATTGAAATTTGTACCTATAAACAATGGAGGCCTATTAGTAGAGCAACCTTCAAAATAAGGAGAAGTAGTATTGTTTGTCATTTATCTTTTCTTTGCTAGATGTTAAGCTATATGCAAAGTCCTAGCTCTGATACCACTTGTTATCCCTTAATTAAACCTAAGAGGGGGGGGTGAATTAGGTTATATAGGCAATAATACTACTTTTTCGATTAGTCAATATACTAGCAATGATTAATCAAAAACAATCTTAAATTGAAATGCACTCTAGCAATATAAAATGTGAGTGAGACAATTTATCAAATACTTGGTGAGCAGAAAATAATGCAAAGAGAGAGTTGAGAGAAAGAGATTGCAAATCATGATTTTAGCGTGGTTCGGCCCCCGCCTAAGTCAACGACCTAAGCTCCCCGCTTAGGATTTCGGCAATCTTCACTATGGTGGTTTTTCAAATGTTGGTGAGTCCACAAACCAACTACAATGGTAGTTCAAGCTTTACAATTGAAAAATAACTATTCTCAATACAAAGCTTTTACTTGAACACCTTTGACAAGGAAATCCTTCCTTTCAACGTGTTTAACTCTCTCTTTTGATAAGTGTTTGGGAGTCACAATAAAAGCCATCTTTTTAGGGTAGATGAATACAATGAATGTCTTATCACAATATTGCTCACAATTTCTTGCTCAAGTATAGCTCAATGATGATTCAAAGATAAAAATGATGAAAGAACTTAAGGGTAATTGCTTTGAATCAATGAATTAAGATTTTGCAGTTGAGAGAAATTAAATAGAGCTGAAAATAGGTATAATTAGTGCTCCCAACGTTCACAAACGGCTATATTTTGAATAAGTATTTTGGCCCGACCGGTCGACCCCTGTTCGTCGGTCGATCGGTCGAGAGACCCTCGTCTGGTGGACAAGTCTCGGGCGGACGACCCTTGTTCGCTGGTCGACCGATTGAGAGACCCTTGTCCGGTGGACAGGTCTCTGGCGGACGACCCTTTGGCCACCGGTCGACCGGTTGCCGAGGGGTTGTCCAGTGAAACCAAGACTGTCAGGATTGGGTTCTTTTAAAATGATTCTTTTGAACAAATTTTGTAAGGTACAAAATAACACACATTTAACAAAACGTTGTTTGAGAATCATTATTGAGTATATACTATTTGCAAGCCCCAAAAACCCCAATCAAGTCCCAACCGGTACCCCTTATGACTTCCGTTTCCATCCTTATAACTTCATCTTCATTCTTCAAATTTTTTCCTTAAGTTGATGGATGTTCTTCTTCCTTCTTTAGCTCAATAATCTTGAAGTCGGAGTCAAACTTGATTCATCCTTGCTTTTGCACACTGAACAAACTCAGTAAACACATTTATGGTTTGTGATCATCAAAACCAAGATTTAAAAGCCTTTTAGGTTAACGCAGACCATCAAGATTAGCTTTCTTAATCAGTATTCAGTGTGTACAAGGAAGTATGGTTCACTAACTAAATCACAAGTTAAATTGAATATTAGACTTTCAGATTTTTCAAGCTTCTTTCAAGTTCCTGTGGCAATCCATGATGCAATATTATAGACTACAAATCCCAAAAGCTTTTCTTAGGGTTTCAATTCTCAAAGGATCTAAAGCTTTAGTGGAGATATCTGTCAATTGATTTTCTGTTACAACATGTTCTGAAACAATGGTTCCAATTTCAACAAGTTCACAGATAAACTGATTCAATTCCTTATGCATAACATTTTACCCAAAATTCATCTTCTAAAGCATCTTTCACATTTTTGGGTTCTAAGAGAGAATTATAGCACCTATACCTTACCATCTCCCAATAGTTCAACTTGGATTTACCTCTAGTTCGGATTTCATCATGTATTGATCCAATCACATCCTCTGCTGCATGAATTTTGTAAACTTGAGGCATTTCAACTTGAATTTCTTTAGTGCTAACTTCTGTTGTTACACTTTTTGTTGTAACATCGCACGAACCAATGTCTTCCTGCTCAGTTTCTATTTCTGGCGTTGTAATAGTATCTGTCACAGCAGATTTCTTGGTCTGTGTTGCAACACCATCTGCAACATTAGTATTCATCTTACTGGTGCTTCCTTCTTCTATCGATTTTCCTGTCTGCTTGCTCCTTAGCTTTGGCTTACCTCGAACTGCACAGGTATTGCTATAACACGGCAATGATTGTTCATGAGATGGTATAAGCATGTAACAGTTGTCAGATGATCTTTTCCCCGTAACCACACAATTATTAGATACATCTAACACATGACAACCATCTTTAGTGAATTTCACAAACAAACCCTGATCACACAATTGACTGATACTAATAAAATTAGCCTTCAGCCCTTCAACATGCAATACTTTCTTGAGCCTTGGAAACCCTTCAATCTCAAGTGTTCCTCTTCCTAGAACTTGTCCTTTAACATCATCTCCAAATGTAACTTGTCCTTCATCACATTTTCTGTAGTTGCTGAGAACTTTACACATACCTGTCATGTGGCTAGAACATCCACTATCAGAAAACCATGAGTTAGCAGTACAGGCCTGTGTAGAGGTATATGCAACAAAACAGTTCAAATTAGATTTCTTTACCCATAATTGTCTTACCTTGTGTTGCAAAAACACTTGAGATGATCTCTTTTGTTGATTAAGGGACTTACCTTTTTCCAGCTTTCTTTGAAACTTAAAACACTGAGGTTTGATGTGTCCAAGTATGAAGCAAAAGTGACAGATAGGAACAAACATGTTCTTCGTTTTCCTTTCTTTTTTCTGCACTGGTGCAGCCCGCGTTGCAACAATAGCTGAATTTTTTTGTCCAACTTTCTGTACTAGCGCAACATCTGATTCTTCTGAGCTTTTGACAACGACAGTCTTTCCAGAAGATTCTCCTCCATAAAAACCAAGTCCAGTATGATCACTGCTTTATTTTTGAATGGATAACATGTGATCCAATTTTTCAGTTCCAAAATTCAACATTTTAACATAGCGTTGCATCTGTTCCAATTTGTATCGCACCATTTGCACTTCCATCAATCTTTCTTCAGCCAAGTTTTCCAGTTCTGACTTTTGTCTTTCCAATTCAAGGATCCTCAACTCCAGTCCCTGGTTTTTCTTGCACACGATCACCCATTTTTCGTACATGTTCTTGTATGTTTTCACGACTTCTTTATTATCCAGTTCACTATCACTGTCTGACTCAAGGCAATCAGATTCACTAATATTATCGTTTGTTTCGTCCAGTGCTGCAACAACTGTACTAGCTTCCTCGTTCAGACTTTTTTCACGAGATGATGTAATAACATTGAATGCAACAAAGTTACTGGTATGCTCATCATTATTCTCTGAGAATTCCTCCGATTCATCACTCCAGGTAACCTTCATGACATTTTTCTTCTTCTTCAAGGTATTTGCACATTCAGCTTGAATGTGACCAAAACCTCCACATTCACGGCATTGAATTCTTTTACCTTTTTTTTATTTCATCAGTCAGTTTAAAGTTTTGGTTTTTGAATGTGTCAGGTGGTGTTGCAACAAAAGGCTCTCTTCCACCGTTTGATTGTCCAAAGCCCTTTCTTCGCTTGTCCCATTTTTTCAAAATATTGTCGAAATTATTGGTAAGCATGACCAAAGATTCAGAGATTTCAGAGTCCTCATCATCCGAAGAGCTTATTGTTCCTTTTCTTTCTTTAGCTCGAAAAGCAATGCCTTTTTCTTTCTTCTTCTGCTTAAACTTAATCTCAAAGGTTTGGAGTGACCCCATCAGTTCATCAATCTTGATTTCATCAACATTTTTTGATTCTTCTATGGCAACCACCTTGATTCCAAATCTGTCTAGGAGAGATCGCAGAGTTTTTCTTACAAGCTTAGAATCAGAATACTTTTCTCCCAAAGCAAAAGATTCATTAGCAATGTCACACAATTTGGCATTGAAATCGACAATTGTTTCATCCTCTTGCATCCTCAGTTCTTCGAATATAAGCATCTGCAACTTTGATCTTCTGACTGATGTTGTACCCTCATATACTGTTTGCAAAATCTCCCAAGCTTCCTTAGCAGATTCACACGTCGAAATTAACTTAAATTGATTCAAGTCAACAGCATTGAATATCGCATTTAATGCCTTCGAATTCCAACTTGCCAGAAAGTCTTCAGCCTTGGTCCATTCTATTTCAAATTTAGTTGCAACATTGCCTTGATCATCTGTTGTGGTAGGAGTTGTCCAGCCAGTCAAGATTACTTTCTATGTCTTCTCATCAATAGACTTGATGAATGCCCTCATTCGAGCCTTCCAGTACGAGTAATTCACTTCATCCAACAATGGTGGTTTAGAGATTGAACCTCCTTCACGCAAGGTGTCCATACCTATTCCTGCAAGACAACAACTCAAAACTCCTAAGAATCTAACTGAATTAGTTCGTAACCTGCTCTCGATGCTACTTGTTAGAAGTTGTGCAGTATAAGTATGGATTAATTTCACAGCAAGATGACCAATATGCTTAATCGATGAACCTTTGTGATGAAAACTAAAAACGGATGCAATAACTTGGTGTAAACTGAGTCTTTTACAATTCTGTTATAGGTGATATTGCAACATTAACTAGACTATTAGTTCTATCACAGACCGTTAACAATCTGTTTCTCTAATTGCATAGTTTATTCCACTTAATGTTCCAACATGAGTAGTAATAGTAAACAGCAGCGGAAATAAAAAGCTATAACAGAAATAAAGAACACCAAGATTTAACGTGGTTTAACCGTGCGGTCTACGTCCACGGGACCTCCCCTGGTCCAACAAACCTGTTCATTAAGAAACAACAAGTTACAACATCAATGGACTTACACAAGTAAAGACTCTCTCTTGACCTTTGACGCCTAGATGAAGAACTCCTTAACGAACTTCGGTTTGGCGAGCTCCCTTCGACTTGCAATGTTCTTTCCCGAGAACTACACCTTCTTCTTCTGAAAAATGAATAAAAAAGACAGTAATCTAATCACTCAAAGGCTCATATAATTTGCTCATGACTCATTGTCAAAACAAACAAAGTTGCAACACTTAATACAATTAAAGATTAGAACTCAGATCGTGTTGCAACATCACTTGGAACACTGGACATAATATTCTCTTATATTTTCTCTTGTAGCTCTCTGTTTTCTGCCTCTCCTTTTCTGCCGTGATTGCTGCTATATAAATACAAGATTGCTGCTGCATATTATCTTGGGCTACAAGAAAAGCCTTTACTCATAAAACTCTATTCTTTTTTTTTTTTCTTGTGAATATGCAATAAATGTCATTCCTTAATTAGCATAAATCTTCTTCTCATATGGTAAGTCACCATAAGTTTTTTCCTGCACAATATAAAAGGTAAAAGTACAAGTATGGTAATATCATAAGTTTTACAAAACATAGCCAATCAATAATTGCCTTAATAATCTTCAATCAATTAATTAATTGCCAATCAAGCTAATTGGCTCAACAGTTCAATTACAAAACAAAACACCTTATGAAGTTTTGTATAGGAAACCACCTTCTTATGATCATTTATGGGTATTTGGCTGCCTGTGTTATGCACATGTGCCATCAAAGTTGCAAGATAAATTTGATGCAAGGTCACGAGCAGGGGTATTCATTGGTTATCTAGCCAGGACAAAGGGGTACTGTATATTTGATAGAGCCACAAGACAGATATATGAGTCACGAGATGTGCGATTCTTTGAAATACATTTTCCTTTCTCAGACCAAAATACATCAGGGCATGGTTCAAGGAATATTTTTGATATATATGGTACTAGTTCGGCCATATCTCCAACAGAGGAGTTATCAACTACTTTGGCTCAACCAACTTGTGATTCATCTCCTGTAAAAGTACCAAATCAGACCCAAGGTGATATGTTAAGGCCATTTGATGATATTACTTCTCTTGAGACCACGCAGAGTGTTGACATAAATTCACCACCTCATAGTGATACAATATCCAGGGAAGTAACTACATCTGCACAAATTATTCCTTCACATGTGCAAGACTCAAAACACATTGAGAACAATCGACAATCATGACAAATCTCAAGTCGCTTAGCTGGTTACGAGTTCACATTGCCACCCTCTTTTCAACTATCCACCTCGAATTCTCCTTCGGCACACTCGACGATATATCCCCTTAGCTCCTGTATTTCATATTCTAAGTTTAGTTCTTCTCACAACGCTTTTCTAGCGACCATCACTGCATATGATGAGCCAAAATTCTTCGCACAGGCAGTCCGCTATCATCATTGGCGAGAAGCTATGTCCAAAGAAATTATAGCGCTCGAGGCAAATCAAACTTGGACACTAGAAGCTCTTCCTCCTGGCAAGCGAGCTACAAACTCTAAATGGGTTTATCGCATTAAGTATAAACCTGATGGTAGCATTGAAAGATATAAAGCACGGTTGGTGGCGAAAGGATTCACGCAAGTTGAAGGAATAGATTTTCATGATACATTTGCACCAGTGGCAAAACTAGTTACTGCTCGGTGCCTCCTCGTAGTTGCAACTGTTAGAAATTAGGAACTTCATCAACTTGACGTGAATAATGCATTCCTACATAGTGATTTAGAGAAGGAGGTCTCTATGAAGCTGCCTCAAGGATTTCAACGTGAGGGGGAGCATCGTGTTTGTCATCTCAGAAAGTCCTTATATGGAATACGACAAACTTCTAGGAACTGGTATCAAAAGTTTACTTCTTCCCTTATAAAGCTTGGTTTTCTTCAATCTCAGAATGATCATTCTTTATTCACATACTCTCGCAAGCATTCTTTTATTGTCGTCCTCATTTATGTAGACGACGTCATAGTAACGGGAAATGATCCTATTTGTATCGCCAAGCTCAAGCTGTATCTTGATCGTGCCTTTCGCATTAAAGACCTTGGGCGGCTAAAGTATTTCTTGGGGCTAGAAGTTGCTCGTTCTCCAATAGGTATTTCGTTGAATCAACGAAAATACACTTTAGATATACTAGCTGAAAGCGGTTTGCTTGGTGCACGTCCCAGTTCTTTTCCTGTGGGGAGTCATCACAAGTTATCCACTGATTCAGGCACTCCATGCACCGATCCTAGTCAATACCGTCGTTTAATTGGATGACTCCTTTATCTTACCATCACACGGCCAGATATTTGTTACACGGTTCATGTTCTCAGTCAATTCATGCAAGATCCTCGGTAACCACACTTGAATGCTGAATTTCGAGTGTTACGATATCTAAAAGGAAGTCCAAGACAGGGAATGCTCTTATCTTCCGACAATTCTCTACAGTTACGTGCCTATTGTGATGCGGATTGGGCAGGCTGCCCCACTACGCGTCGTAGTACCACTGGCTACTTAATATTTTTGGGCAATTCTCCCATTTCTTGGCGCTCAAATAAACAAATAGTGGTATCTCGCTCTTCCGCTGAAGCTGAGTATCGAAGCATGGCAGCAACTACTAGTGAGATTATCTGGCTTCGTCGTTTTCTTGAAGATCTTCAAGTTCAACATACCATGCATGTTCCTCTTTTTTGTGATAATCAAGCAGCTCTGCACATCTCTACTAATCCTGTGTTTCATAAACGTACGAAACACATAGAAATTGATTGCCATTTTATTCAACACCACGTGCAGTCCAAACTTCTAGTGCCTCAATTTATTTCCACTAAGATTCAGCTCGCGGACATTTTCATTAAGGCTTTAGGTGCTAACCGTTTTACCTATTGAGCATGTTGGGCATTTCTTTATTCAATGCTCCAACTTGAGGGGGAGTATTGACGAATCCATTGTATCCGAGTCCTACAGGACACTTGCGCCTACCACACACAATTGGCTAAACTCTGTTTTCCACTTGTTAGATTATGTTGTATATTGCTCATATAGATTTGTCGTAATATTTTCACTCGTTTAGCTTGGCTTTGTACCCAGTATATAACTGGCCTTGTGCATTAATGAAAGATGGCTTCTTCTGCCATATAGTTTTCTACATAACAGATCCAAAATATTAATCAGTAGAACCTTATCGGTAATGACTACAAGATCTCGTGCATTGAAATCCATAGTTATGAACCTGAATCCGTTAACAAAGTTTAAATACATAAATTTTTTTAGGAGCATCTGATGCATGGTCCTCGATGCAATCCTCTGTTGGTTAAGAAGTATTTATACAATCTTTGGTCATCTATTTTACTTACAAAGGCTTCACTGCCCTTGCCCTCAGGATCTAGAGTTTTGTTGTTAATTTCTTATCACAATATAGTTGAGCGTAAACCCCGCCCGAGTTAGGGATTTTATCTCTAACATTATCGGTTTCACACCTAGATAAAAAATAAGAGGTTGACGTAGGATAGTCGACAACTAGTGTAAACGTATTGATTTATTCATAAAGATTTGAAGTATAGCTACTTGCTATTTGTACCGCTAGGCCGCATAACATGGACATATAAGTTTTAAAAATGTATATCAATTAATATATGAAAACTTAATTGACAACTATGGTTCTAATACCGAACATCACAAGCTAATCTTTTTTTTTTCCTTTTCCCCTTTCAATATAAACTTGTATAAATGAGAGTGATACCATGGCTTCATAATTTAATCATGTTATAAAGGAAAAGTATGAAGCCTTAAGATGAGTGAACTTAGATTATCTCGTAACACTATAAGAGAGATATAGACTATTAATTTATTTGATTTAATAATAACTGTGTGCTAATAATAACTACAAATTATAAAATTACTTATTTACGTTACTTTCTTCATTATTTCATCACTCTTAAATATTAAATATATATCTCTCATAATATTACGAAATGTAAAAATTAGTAAATATCTAAATCCATGGTGATGTGAAATAGAAGGTGGCCCCACACATATGGTGCCCACTTCTCTATTTCACATCCGCACCATAGAAGCAAATTCCCGAATATAGATACAAATATAATTCAATAAACCACATTGCCGAAACAAAAAGAAAAAAAAAATTAAATTAACTGTCGACAGTTAAGAACCGTTATTCATTCCCGCCGAGATTCACAAACACCAAAACCCAAATCCCCAACCCCCTCCCCCTCCCCCCTCACCCCCAACCCCAATTCCATCAGCAAACTGAACTCGCAAAGAAGAAACTATGATATGATGAAACTATGATTATATTCATTCATGCGTTTGAATTCATAAATTCTCTTGTTCTTTTTATCTTGGTTGATAATGTTCTTTGTAAAGCTCTGAGGTTTGCTTACAATAACTTGGATTGTGGATTGCATTGCAGCACCTGACTGGAGAAGAGCGCGGCTGAACATTAATCATGTCCCTGCTACAGATCAATGGGTAACGGACGTGGCAATCTTGACACATTTGGTTGTAGGCATAAACTCAGAGACATTTTGTCAAATCTTGACACATTGAATCACTTTGGAAATACAGGTAACTAAGTTCAACTTAATACTGATGCTTTTGATACTACGAAGATTGTACCACGTTTTTTTTTTGAATATTTTAATCCGTACAAAGATCTTTATAATTTAAGCGAATATATTTAATTTCGAATGCTGCTATCACTAGCTCCTGTTAAGCTTCTGCAATTGCCTGCTTAAATATTTGTTAAGTTCCAGGAGTAGATGCTTTAATTGCAGAACCAACTGTAAGCTCGAAGATAGCAATGCAAAGATGAAAAAGATACATTTGATATAAACTTGATGATCATGGTGAACTGAGCTAAATTAGTTAATGCCTTGTGCTCTATCTAGTAATTCTTTCTTTCATAGTCTCATTGCAATTGGCCTTGGGAGTTTTCTGTTATCTGCCTAGTTTAGAATCTTCAGATTAAAGGATCAAAGCATCCATAGACATCTTGTCACGCCCCCAAAAACTCACCAGGTTAAACTCAGGGACGTGATGCCACGAGTCTAAGAAAATTACACTTCCTAGACTTACAAGGCACTAATACCACAGTACATAAACCTAAATCCACGAATTAATTCATCAGAGCGACTACAACTCTTAATTAAATCAAATCACATTTCTAAATATCTATTACAAGAACATATGGCATTTCTTCTAAGCTATCCTTCCCATAATACCATTCAAGTGCAAGGATTGATCTCATAGGGTGGCCTCTAAACCCACGTACCTTGGGTAGCTCAATAACCCCTGACTCTGCCAAAAAATAATAAAATGAGCAAAGAAAGCTCATTAAGTAAAATACCTTGAAAACATATGAAATATCAATGTAGCATTTGGTAGAAAGAGGAGGTAATAAGCATACATAATAGAATCTGAGTACAACTGCACATCTGTGATAAAAAATTGATACATATAATTAACAATTACGGAGTTTGGCCGGCCACTGATACAATTGCTAATACAATTGCCTAACAGATATGTCTAACAATTGATACATTCCTGGCATCGATGCGTATGCCTAACAATTGATACACAACTGATTCATCTGATAACAATTGATACATATATATAACAGAGTAGGCTTAAAAGCCAAGACGGCTATATATTTCACCCTGCCGTCTGGGTGTCACAACGTACATTTAGTAAGGGCAAGTGTTTTAGTCAAAGAATGAAGATCAAAGAGTCAAAAGTGAATCAATTTGAAGAGGAAAGAAGGCGCAAAGCTCAAACTGAAATGAAGTAGAAATGCGTACAATAAATGAGGGCAAGTGCTTTATTCAGGAGATAAAGAACAAAGAATCAAAAGTGAATCAACTCGAACAAGAAAGAGAGTGCATAGCTCGAATTGAAACAAAGTAGAAATGTATGTATGACGGGTATTCTACTGACCTCAATCGAGCCTCGAAAATAATCCAACTTTTTGTCTAAGGTGACTGACTCTAGAGCGACTCATAGCTGCACGATAATCAATTATGCTAAAACATTAAACTTAAGAAGATAAATTAAAGATCCTAAAATACGAAAATCACCATATTTCATTTACTAGATTACTTTCTTGTTTTGTTTTACCTACTTTCATCTATCTAGCCCTTCTTTCTTCTTTACAACTCATAATCCCTATATTCCTCCTACATATAAACATAGCGCCACCCAGCCTATAAGTACCAAAGCCACAATATGTAAAGTCTTTACCATTCCTAAGCACCTGTAAATGCATATCCAACATGGCTTAATGTCTTTACCATACAAATCACTTAAGTATATAATTCTCACGTATGCAAGCAAATACATATATGTATCTTACATACATAAAGACAATATGCATACTCAAAGGCAATTACACACACACATGAGAACCAAAACTACAGGGCCAAACATATACACACAGATTCACCATAGTTCATTCTTATTCCCTGCTACTATTCAGCCCCATAGTCATTATAATCATCAATTCATGGAAGTCTAAAGTCCAAATGCTATTTATTAAGTGTACATGTCAATGGCTTCTCAAACCCAACTCATATTTACAAAATTATAACTATATGTACATAAAAAGTGTAGACATTATATGATTTAATTAAACTCACTTCACCAAAACTTGTTACTACCTACTGTTTCACGCATGTAAATCTACAACCATTTCCAATTCATTTAGTTCTTTAGCCAACTTAATATCCAACAAGTATGTTAATCACTTATCTCATAGGTCCAATCATTATATGAGTCTATTCCTACACATGTTACTATATATACACATATACATAATAATAAGATTTCTTTCCAATTAACATGAAGCACAATCATGGTTATAAACTGAGCATCGTATACAGTACTTCTCATTTCCTCAATTACATGGATTATGTCATACTTCACTAATTCACATATCATTTATTCTCACAAGTACTATATATTACTGCACATATCTACTCAACTAGCACCCGAACACGACTTCACCATTATACTACTTCTTAAACACTCAAAACATTTACTGTACAAATTATTAAACCATCACATGCATATTTACATCCTATCTATACAACTATATTAACACATACTCTTACACAAGCTATCATGTACACACATTTACTTCAAGACTACTTGATAAATCTATATTTTTAGTAATTTTAACCCATTGAATCATGTATATTGCATTATTATTTCAAGCTTAATTGTATATTTTACCCAAATTTAGTGCAATATAGGTTCTGAAGAAGACATAGCAAAAATGGCCATAAAAGCCAACACTTGAACAAGAAGTTCAGCACAATACTAAAGGAGGAAGGTCGAGCGATTTTGACATGAGCAAATCGAGATTGAATTTGGCCAAACGGAGTGCAGAAACGAATTTAGGACGCTGAAAAACATTGAAGAAGCTTTGGTCAACTTTTGGTCAACGCATGAATAGTAAAGTCAACGGTCAATGAATGAATAGTAAATCAGCGCATGAATAATAAATTTTGATGACATCACGTTGACACAATGATGACCTAGGCGTTGACATCATGCTGACACAATGATGACATCATAGCGTGAATAGTACTCATGAATAGTGCCGAAATTGTCCTATAAATACACCTTCCTCATTTCATTTTTCTTTTACCTTTTTTCTCTTCTTAGCATAGATTGTGCTACTCTAGTATTTGTGAAGTGAGTTTTGAGTGTTTTAATTATTATTCTTAGTTTTGTGCATAGTTTTAATCCCGATGGGAGGGTCTAGTGAGCTATCAACATACCGATATCATAACGGTCTACCGAAATCCGTATAACACGATAAGTATTCTTTTATTTCGGTTTACGTTACGATTTCTTGTACTTGTACTTTAATGTTTATCATGATATACTAAACCCGAGATTCGAGGTAGTATGTGTGAGGTTATTCTTGTACATATGTTTTGATTCAGATTTATTAAAGTCTCGTATTTTTGTTTTTAAGTATTCTTTGATTAATTATACATATACTTGTAGTTATGTTATATTTAATTAAAAGTACATATACGCCTGATTTTGTAAACCAGTGGCAATACGAGACTACCTCGGATGGATTCTAGTCTGGTTGTACCGACAACTCCAGGTTACATAAGTGAAAGATTAATTGAGAGATTGGATATCGTTAGGTTGTACCAACACATCCAGTCTTGCTAATTAATTAATCTTCTCACTTATGTAATTAAAGGCTCATTTCAGTAGTGGGAGCTTGTAGCCCTATTTCTGAAGGACTTAACTTTAAATCTGAATCAATAACTTTATACTTGCATATACCGAGCTATAACCACCCTGAATCATTAACCCTTTGGATTTTTAGTGTTGAGTATTGTGATTCTTTAATTTAGTACTTTTGATTAATTCACTTTTGGACTTTGTTACTACCGTATCTTTGGAAATTTTGTGGACATTTCTTGGACTTAATTTTCCGTACTTTCGTACTTCCGTACTTTTGAACTTTTGGACTTAATCAAACTTATCCATGACGGGAGATAGTCAAACAATTCTAAATTAAGGACTTAACTTGATAACCCAATATCCGTGGATTGACCCTCTACTCGCCACAGCTAGAGGTAATTCAAGGTAAGCAATATTTTCAATCAGTTAACCTTACTATTTTTTAGCGCAAAACGACGCGATCAAAATTTGGCGCCGTTGCTGGGGATCGGTGTTCATCAAATAAGGTAAGTTTTTGATTTATGTATATAAGTGTTAATATGTATATATTTTAGATTTTAGTTTTTATGTTTATTTAAGTCAATTTTGCTATTTTGTATAGACTTTATTTCATTTTTTTTTGTTTCTTTTTCATGTTTTAATTTTGTATGCATAGTCGGAGATCTTTAAAGCCACCCATCTTTGTTTTTTATACAGAAATTGAGAAAACTTTTAAATTCAGAAACAAAGCACATAAATTTCTAATCATGACTGATCAAAATCTGAATCAAAACCAAAATCAGGATCAAGTGGAAGGTAGAGAAGTAGGAAATGTGAGGAGGAGCATAAAAGATTTTTTCACACCACAAGATTATGTTCCTCCACGAGCTATCGCCTTACCTGAAACTGATGATGGTTTTAAAATAAAGTCTAACATGATTTCAATGCTTCCCTTGTTCCACGGTCTTTCTAATGAAAACCCGTATGATCACATTAATACTTTTGTTCATACATGCAGATTGATCAATACTAGAACTGCCTCGGAAGAGGTTGTTAAGTTGAGATTGTTTCCTTACTCTTTAATGGGTCAAGCACAAAATTGGCTTTACAGATTACGTTCTGGTTCTATCACTTCTTGGGGACAATTGCAAAGAGAATTTCTTGAAAGATTTTACTCTTCTTCAAAAACCAATGAATGTAGGAATCAATTAAATAATTTTTCTCAGTTACCTGGAGAGGCACTTCATGAGAGTTGGGGCAAATTTGAAACCTTAACTTATGAATGTCCACACCACAGTATTCCAGATTGGCAATTACCTCAGAATTTCTATCAAGGGTTAAATGAGCATAATCAAAGTTTGCTCGATTCAGCTTGTAATGGTTCACTTCTTGAAAAATCTCCAGAAGAAGCCACAGAATTGTTCATAAAACTGAGCAACAATTCACAAAAACGTGCATCTTTATCTAGAGAAAGAAGAGAAAGTGTAGGTTCAAATGATTACAATTCTTTGACATCAAAGATTGAAAACCTAACTCTTGCTTTGGAAAAAATGGTTAAAATGAAAGAATCATTGCATGTAGTTGGTTCAGGTGAAGGTGTTCTTGCATCAAATCCCAATTCAATTTCAGAACAAGCTTGTGCTGCTTATAGATATCCCCGTAATTATGATCCATTCTCTAACACTTATAATCCAGGTACAAGAGATCATCCAAATTTTCGGTGGGATCAGAATCGGGAAGATGTTCAACAACAAAGACCAAGAGGTTATCCTCCAGGATTTCATTCAGTTCCACAAGGACAGATACCTACGAGCTTTAATTCTGGTTCCAATTCTTATAGGACTACTTTTGAAGAACAAGTTTTGAAAAAGCTTCACAGCTGGGAACCAACTATGCAACTGGTAAATACACATACAAAGGCAATTGCTAACTTGGAAAGACAAATTGGGAAGAAGGAACACTCCCTGCCCAACCAGATGGAAACCCAAAAGGTAAGGCCCATGCAGCATCTACAAGTCAAATAGTGGAGAATCTTCAAGCTATCACTACATTGCGAAGTGGTAAGAAAGTTGATAACAAGGTAAGTGTCGAAGCTTACGAAAATGCAAGACTTGCAAAGCAAAAAGCCAAGTCTCAAGTTACTGTTGATTCATCAAAAGAAACTGCAAATGAACCTGAAACTTTAATTTCACATGAACATATTCCATTGACACTAAGTCCCAAGGCACCCTTTTCCACAGACATTAGGTAATCCACCTAATAAAGATTCAAAGAGGGAAGAAATGCTTGAAACCTTTAAGCAAGTGAAAATCAATTTACCTCTGTTAGAAATCATCAGGCAAATTCCTGCTTATGCAAAGTTTCTTAAGGATTTGTGCACTCAGAAAAGGAAGAATTCAGTTTTGATATCAAACAAAGTAAGGTTGACCAAAAAGGTAAGCAACATTCTTACTTCTCATGTTCCACCAAAATTGAAAGATCCAAGTGCATTTACCATTCCTTGCTATATTGGTAATCACTGTGTAGATCATGCCCTTCTTGATTTAGGAGTTAGTGTGAATCTTCTTCCCTTTAATCTTTTTGAGCAGTTAGATATAGGAGAATTGAAACCTACTCATGTCATCCTCCAACTGGCTGATAGATCACTTAGAATTCCTAGGGGTATGATTGAAGATGTGCTGATAAAGGTTGATGAATTTTATTTTCCTGTGGATTTTGTTGTGCTAGATATGGAACCAGGAGAAATTCAAAAGTTCCAAACTCCAGTTTTACTAGGGAGACCATTTTTAGCAACAGCTAATGCAAAAATTCACTGTGCAACTGGACAATTGGAATTTACATTTGGAGATGTTAAGGTAAAGCTAAATGTTGCTAATGCTACTAGGTTTGCAAATGGAGATGATGGTCTTGAATGTTTTATTCTTGATAAGATTGATCCATTAATTGAAGAGTCTTTCCTTAGTCTTATGCAAAAAGATTTTTTGGAGAATGCTTTGAATAATGATGAAGTAGTGATGAGTAGGTTTGAGGAGGAATCTGATGAATCTTTAGAAAACAATTTAAGATTTGATGAAAAATTTTAGGTTTGTGCAATAGAACCATCATTGACTCTTTCTAAAGAACCCATGCTTCCTTCTATACAATCTCCTCCTGAGTTGGAACTTAAGCAACTTCCTAGTAATCTCAAGTATGTTTTTCTAGGGGCAGATCAAACACTTCCAGTTATTATTGCTTCTAACCTTTCTTTGGAGAAGGAAGCTAAACTTATAGATGTGTTGTCTAAGAATAAGGAAGCATTAGGCTGGACTGTTGCAGACCTTAAAGGAATAGATCCCTCTTTTTTCATGCATAAGATTAATTTGGAAGATGGAGCCAAGACATCTAGGGAGATGCAACGTAAGCTGAACCCGAACATGAGGGAAGTTGTAAAGAAGCAAATAGTGAAGTTGTTAGATGCAGGTATCATTTATCCTATTTCGGATAGTAAATGGGTTAGTCCTATACAGGTTGTACCTAAAAAATCAGGAATCACTGTGGTGACAAGTGATAAAGGTAAATTGGTA
Organism: Ehretia macrophylla; assembly: GCA_037974665.1. Lineage (NCBI taxonomy): Eukaryota > Viridiplantae > Streptophyta > Magnoliopsida > Boraginales > Ehretiaceae > Ehretia > Ehretia macrophylla. Next base: position 32,565,218 of record CM075766.1, read on the forward strand.
CTTACCCGCACCACAACTGGATGGCGTGTGTGTATTGATTATAGGAAACTCAATGCTGCAACAAGAAATGATCATTTTCCTTTACCATTCATTGATCAAATTTTGGACAGGTTGGCAGGACAAAGTTATTACTGTTTTCTTGACGGATACTCGGGATACAATCAGATCCCTGTGGACCCTGAAGATCAGGAAAAGACAACTTTTACATGTCCGTTTGGCACGTTTGCTTATAGAAGAATGCCTTTTGGCCTTTGTAATGCACCAGCCACTTTCCAACGCTGTATGATGTCTATTTTCACTGATATGATGGATGAATTTGTTGAAGTCTTCATGGATGATTTTTCTATCTTTGGCTCTTCATTTGACACTTGTTTGAATAATCTTTCTTTGGTGTTGAAAAGATGTCAGTAATCTAATCTCATACTTAGCTGGGAAAAAAGTCATTTCATGGTTCAAGAAGGAATTGTTCTCGGACACATTATTTCCCAGGAAGGAGTTTGGGTTGATAAAGCTAAGGTTGATATTATTTCTGATTTGCCCCCTCCAACAACTGTTAAACAGGTGAGATCGTTCCTTGGACATGCTGGTTTCTACCGACGATTTATAAAAGATTTTACTAAAATTGCTAGACCTTTATCAAATTTGTTGGCACAGGATACTCCATTTCAGTTTGATGAAAAATGTGTTACTGCTTTTGAAACACTGAAAAATGTACTTTCCATTGCTCCAGTGATTCAACTACCGGACTATTCTCTTCCTTTTGAAATTATGTGTGATGCTTCAGATTATGCTATAAGAGCTGTATTAGGTCAACGCAAGGATCATGTTCCTTGTGTGATCTGTTACACCAGCCGAACTTTGGATGATGCCCAGAAAAACTATACCACCACAGAGAAAGAATTACTTGCTGTAGTTTTTGCATTAGAAAAGTTTCGGTCTTATGTGTTAAGGTAAAAAATAATCATTTATTCTGACCACTCAGCATTGAGATACCTATTGAAAAAGAAAGATGTTAAACCTAGGCTTATTCGATGGTTGTTATTAATTCAAGAATTTTATTTAACAATCAAAGATAAGAAAGGTCGAGAAAATGTTGTTGCTGATCACTTGTCAATGATTATAACTCAGGAAACAGAAAATGAATTACCCTTGAGAGATACATTTCCTGATGAACAGTTATTGTTAATTTCTGCTCCTAAACTTCCTTGGTATGCTCATATTGTGAATTATATTGCAGTTGGTAAAATACCCAAGGAGTGGAACAAGGCTGAGAGAGACCGATTTTTCTCAATTGCAAAGCGTTATTTTTGGGAGGATCCTCATTTGTTCCGTATTTGTTCTGATCAAATTATTCGTAGATGTGTACCCGAGTCTGAACAGCTAAGCATCATGTCATTTTGTCATTCGCAGGAATGTGGGGGACACTTTGGAGGATGACAGAAAGTTATCAAAGTGTTGCAAAGTGGGTTTTATTGGCCCATATTAATCAAGGATGCTCATGAGTTTTGCAAAGCATGTGAAAGATGCCAAAAGACAGGTAACATGGGAAAAAGGGATATGATGCCCTTAAATCGCATCGTGGTTTGTGAACTTTTTGATGTTTGGGGTATTGATTTCATGGGTCCTTTCCCCATCTCCTTTGGTTTTCAATACATTTTGGTTGGTGTTGATTATGTGTCTAAATGGATTGAAGCAATTGCAACTAGGACTAATGATCACACTGTCGTGATGAAATTCATAAAAGAAAACATTTTGTCGGTTTGGAATTCCACGAGCCATCATTAGTGACGGTGGAAGTCATTTCATTCATAGAACTTTTGAAAAATTGTTGAAGAAATACTCAGTCATTCATAAGGTTGCAACTTTATATCACCCACAAACTAGTGGACAGGTTGAGGTTTCTAATAGGGAAATTAAATCAATCCTTGAAAAGACAGTTAGACCTGATAGGAAGGATTGGTCCACTCGATTGAATGATGTACTTTGGGCATATAGAACTGCATATAAAACTCCCATAGGAATGTCACCTTTTCGTTTAGTTTTTCGAAAAGCATGTCATTACCTGTTGAGTTACAACATAAGGCTTACTGGGCAATTAGAACTGTGAATTTTGACTTGCAGAAAACTGGTGAAAACAGGTTGTTCCATCTAAATGAACTTGAAGAGTTGCGTTTAGAAGCATACGAGAATGCCAAGATTTACAGTGAGAAAATGAAGAGAGCGCATGATAAAATGATTATTCGGAAGTCATTTATTCCTGGAGAAGATGTGTGGTTATTTAATTCTAAGTTACGATTGTTTCCAGGAAAATTGAGGTCCAGATGGGATGGACCATTTAAGGTTGAACAAGTTTTTCCGTCTGGGGTTGTCAAGATAAAAGATAAAACAAATGGGAAAACTATGTTTGTAAATGGACAAAGACTTAAACCAGCGATCCAGTTAAAGAATTGGGGTGAAGAGTCAATTGAACTTAAGAATCCAATCCCTGCAGAATAGCAATTTCAAAGTAATTATGTCTGGCTGAAGACGTTAAACTTAGCGCTCCTAGGAGGCAACCTAGGATTTATTTATTTATTTATTTATTTTGTACCAAATGAGTCTTTCTTCAGCTTAATGTAGTTTGGGTCTAAACCCTGAGAAGCACTCATTCAGGTATGATTGTCATGGTACTAGTGGTCACTGTACGTTTCTGTGTGCGGTTGACTGATCAGTGCAACTCTGTCTAACAGTACTTGCCACTCCACCAGCTTAATGTAGTTTAGGGTCTATTTGGGCATTACTTGATTAGGTAGTTAGGAGTGAGAACATTCACCAGACGGTATTGTCTGTAACGTAAAACCCCACTATCTTGCTCTTGACCCTGTGGAACTGGCTATGGCCCCATTTAAGTGCCGAAGGAAAGTACTGGATGGCGTGAATACAGAAACCTCTGGAAGAACTAGTCTGTTAGTTTTTAAAAAAAAAAAAAAAATTTGCCCGAAGGCGTTAAACTACGATACTTAATTGTGTGTGCATGTCTTGCTGGCTGACATTAAATGGTTCCAGTGCCCATTCCCGGTTAAAAGGAACAACTCTGACAATTTGTGTGATGCGCTCATCCTAAATGGGTGGAAGGATGGGTACACAGTAGCGACATTCGGTAGTGATTGTCTGAGGATAAAACATGGTGTTGTTTGTACTAGGGTGTGTGTCTCACATGAACCCAAGTGATCTTTAGATAATCTAGGATCTCGTGGCGGTAACATTCCAAGGTTCGTCCTAAATGTTATCGTTTGGTTACCAATTAGCTTTAAATTGGCGTTAACTTCAACGTTAGGAGGTCTTTTTCCACCGTTATGGAAATAGTGGCTCTCATAGTATTTGAGAAAAAGATAACTAATACCATTCTGAGGGGCATGTAATACGTGATTTATCACCTCTGCTTTGGCCAGTTCTTATGCTATGGCGGGTAGATTTACTATCCAGATTTTAATGCCATTTATTTGGTGTTCGGATGTGGTTTACTTTGCTGCATAGGTATGAAACTGAAATAGGGTTGAGATCCTATTTTTGCATTTCCCGGGCTTTTTTTTTGTGTGAGACCATCTTAAGGGTGAATTCTAATATGTTTGCATTTTCTTGTCATTATGTGTGCTTGTTTTAATTTACATCTATTTTTTAAAAAATAAATAAAAAAATGTGTTTAAAAAAAATATAAAAAAAGTGGGGGGTCGGTAAAAAGGGTTTTTACCCTAATCTTTCTTTCCCTCATTCTTTTTTCTCTTCACCGCCGACACCTCAATCTCTTTCACACAACAATCACAATTTTCTCTCAATCTCCCAAACTTGTTTCATCAACTCAAAATGACCGACCAAGTTTGCTTCTTATTGTGGCCATTTTTGCCTTATTCTTCTTCTTGTACATCTTCCTCATCTATCTTGTGATTAGGATGGGACGAATCCACGAAGGAAGAAAAGATTTTTAGTTTTTAGGCTTATGTAATAAGTTGTGTTGTTTTTTTCGTTTGTTTTGTTGAAAAAAAAAACGAAAAAGGTTCGGCTGAACGGTTTTAAAAACCCTAACCCTACCCTTTTTTATCTCCTCCTTGCCGCCGCCATCTCCTACCTTTCTCCCCACAAAACTTTTCCGTCTTCAATTTTTTTTTTTTGTTAAAATTTCCACGAAGATGGTGTTGTTTAAAAGACTCACGGCAGAGGAGTCGTTGCCTGTGGTTCTTGGTGTTATTATTACGATTCTTCTTTATTTGGCTTGGTTGGTTCATCTTGAACTGCCCAGTTCCTAGGAAAAGAGAAAGAAGTAGGCTTATAATATAAGTTGTTTTGTTGTTGGACTTGTTAAGTTAATGTACCGTTTCCATTTTCATGAATAAAATTTGTGAGTTTTATTTTTATTATTTTTAGTATGGTAATTTGATTTTTGTTCTGATTATTTACCTAGTATATACACTAATTTTGTTTAGATGTTGAATTTCGTATATATAAAACAAAAAAAACAAAAACAAAAAAACAAAAACAAAAACAAGCCGAAGGGATTTAAAAAAATAGAGTGTGGATGTTTGATAACGATTTGTTGAAACTGGGGATGTAGATCTGACCAATGTCCGAACTCCCTCACATGCGGGCCTAAAAAATAAAAAAACCTATTTGGATTTAGTTCTTCTGAATATTTGATCTAGGGGTTGAATTTTTGATATGTCTCATGAATGTCTTTAGTTAATCTTGTCACTAAGGTCTTCTAATGATTTTGGCAATCTGGTGTGGCTTCAACCCTCTCTGCATAATTTTCAGCAACTGTTATGGCTATACATTCATTAGTATATATATTCTGAGTCTCCTCTAATGCATTTGTTAGCAAACCGTTAAAGGAGATTTATTGTGTATATTTTAATTTGGTTTGTTAAATTTCTCTCTTTTTTAAAAAAAAAAAAAAACTTTGAAAAAAATGGTGTTTGCTTTATTTTGTGTGATTTAGATTGTGTTTAACTAAAATTTTCATTTAAAAAAAAAAGACCATAAAAAATTTTCGTCCTTGCGAAACCACATTGTATATATCATTCAGTTTAAATTTCGTTATGGATCACTTTTGTTTTTATCCTCATAGCTAACGTTGGTGTTTGGAGCTTTTAATGGCAAATCTTTTTTCAGAACCATTTGAGGAACAATGCTTAGATTTTTTATCAGGTTTTATCTATCTTGTTAATTTGCAATGCATTGCATCACTTTCATACATTGAAGGCAATGTAAGGTTCGGGTTTGAGGAGGAACAAATAGTCGATACTACCTGCTAAATTTTTTTTTCGAAATTTTAAAATTTTCAATTTCCATTTTTGGTGCTTCATTTATTCAAGATAATTAAAGTTGAGTAGTCAAGTGTTGAAATATGGTGGATTTTGATAAAATATTTGAATTAACTGTGAAGTTTGGAATGGAAAAATGATTAACCACTAGAGTTGAGTTTGTATCTAGATTTTTTTTTGAAACCTTGTTAACTATTATTACATCCCAACAGCGTCACATGATTTAATTAGAGGTTTTTGATTAATTATCAAAAAAGGAGTAGATTGAGGCGTTTTCAATGTGAGATGTTACGTTTTATTAAAATTTGACTTATTTTTCTAGATCGGTATACTCCTTTGAAAAAAACAAAAATGTGAAGATGACTCGCACAACATCATTCAAAAATCAAAATTGTTGATTCAACAAAAAGAGGCAGAAAAGAAGTCCATAACAAATGCTTTCTTCTAACTATTTTTGAGCATTTTTGTTATAAAAAAGCTATCAATACAAATCCTGCCAGACAAGCCTTTTTTCACCAAATACAATTCAACAAATGAAAGGCAAAATTTAAAAAATCAGTGAGTCAACCAACATCTATCATCCGAGTCATCTATATATATATATATATATATACAAAAAAAATCGAAGGGAGTACTACATGATTTGGAAGGTAGTTGAGTTTTAACATTTCATGACTATCCATAGAAAATATTTTCGATTTTACAAATTTTGCGTGATTAATTTTCTTACCTCTTAATTGAGTTACAAGTGCTTAAAAAGGCTCAAAGGATTTTTTGTAATTAAGTTGGTTTCTATTCTTCTAGATACAAAATGATTTCTTGGGGTAAAATTATTTGGAAGACAAATTCACAATTAAGCTGGTGTTTTATAAAATCTAATTGTATGAATACATTGACTGCTTGGATTTACTATTTTTGAATTTATGAAGTACTTAATGCTTTTGCTTGAGGACAAGCAAAGAATGAGTTTGAGGAGGTTGATAAATCCATATTTTTAGTAATTTTAACCCATTGAATTATGTATATTGCATTATTATTTCAAGCTTAATTGTATATTTTATACAAATTTAGTGCAATATAGGTTCTGAGAAGAAATAGCAAAAATGGCCATAAAAGCCAACACTTGAACAAGAAGTTCAGCACAATACTAAAGGAGGAAGGTCGAGCAACTTTGACATGAGCAAATCGAGATTGAATTCGGTCAACGCATAAATAGTAAAGTCAACGGTCAATGCAGGAATAATAAAAGTCAACGTATGAACAGAGACCGATTGAGCATGAATAGTAAAAGTCAACGCATGAATAGTAAGTCACCGATCAATGGATGAATAGTAAAATCAGCGCTTGAATAGTAAATTTTGATGACATCACGTTGACACAATGATGGCCTAGGCGATGACGTCATGCTGACACAATGATGACCTAAGCGTTGACGTTATGCTGACACAATGATGACATCACAGCGTGAATAGTGTCGAAATTGTCCTATAAATACACCTTCCTCATTTCATTTTTCTTGTACCTTTTTTCTCTTCTTAGCATAGATTGTGCTACTCTAGTATTTGTGAAGTGAGTTTTGAGTGTTTTAATTATTATTCTTAGTTTTGTGCATAGTTTTAATCCCGAGGGGAGGGTCTAGTGAGCTATCAACATACCGACATCATAACGGTCTACCGAAATCCGTACAACACGATAAGTATTCTTTTATTTCGGTTTACGTTACGATTTCTTGTACTTTAATGTTTATCATGATACACTAGACCCGAGATTCGGGATGGTATGTGTGAGGTTATTCTTGTACATATGTTTTGATTCAGATTTATTAAAGTCTCGTATTTTTGTTTTTAAGTATTCTTTGATTAATTATACGTATACTTGTAGTTATGTTATATTTAATTAAAAGTACATATACGCCCGATTTTGTAAACCAGTGGCATACGAGACTACCTCGGATGGATTCTAGTCTGGTTGTACCGACACCTCCAGGTTACATAAGTGAAAGATTAATTGAGAGATTGGATATCGTTAGGTTGTACCAACACATCCAGTCTTGCTAATTAATTAATCTTTTCACTTATGTAATTAAAGGCTCATTTCAGTAGTGGGAGCTTGTAGCCCTATTTCTGAAGGACTTAACTTTAAATCTGAATCAATAACTTTGTACTTGCATATACCGAGCTATAACTACCCTGAATCATTAACCCTTTGAATTTTTAGTGTTAAGTGTTGTGATTCTTTAATTTAGTACTTTTGATTAATTTACTTTTAGACTTTGTTACTACCGTATCTTTAAACATTTTGTAGACATTTCTTGGACTTAATTTTCTGTACTTCCGTACTTTCGTACTTTTGGATTTAATCAAACTTATCCATGACGGGAGATAGTCAAACAATTCTAAATTAAGGACTTAACTTAACTTGATAACCCAATATCCGTGGATCGACCCTCTACTCGCCACAGCTAGAGGTAATTCAAGATAATCAATATTTTCAATCAGTTAACCTTACTATTTTTTAGCGCAAAACGACGCGATCACTACTACACATGTAGCATTCCAAACACCATAGGAACTGACTTATTCACTCTACCGTAATATGTCCTTACACCACATACCCGTAGCTACCCTTTCCCCCATTTTAATTCATATAGCTTCTCATTATCTCAAGCATGTCCAATAGTTAATTTTTGATTCATCACCTCTAAATTACTAAGTGAACCTACTGATTCTTTTACAAGCATACATATATATATATATATATATTAATTAATAAAAAATTCAGATTTAAACTAAACCCTTTTACTTTCTATTCCATACATACAAACGAATAATCATATCTAAATCATATAGTCTTTACCTAAGTCGATATTTAGCAAGTATATTAAACATTTATGCCATGAACCAAGTCATTACAAAAGTTTACACATATATATACATGTATACATACATAAACAAGCAAAAATTACGAAATAGAACTAGACCCACTTACCTATTAGGGTTGAAAGACTGCAAAAGCTTCTAATATCCCAAAATTAAATGTCGATTTTGCTATAATGTGCAGCTAGGTTTGGCTTCATTGCATCAACTCACTTCTAGTGGCATCCAGATACTCAAAATTGATGTGGCTGCTGAGGCAAGAATGGGGATCGACATTGCTGACTTGCCCTGTTTGACCGCTCGTTAACATCATGTACTACTTTTTCTGACCTGCCAAAACCATAAGCAAGACTCAAAATTAGCTGTCATATGCAATTCTTCTGTAAATTGCTCAACATTTGTTTCATTGCCTAAAGGTATCATTGACCCCTTTAGTTACTACAAGTGTCCCTGATCAGTACAATGGGATGTTTCTAAATTTGTAACAACGTGTTACGCGACTAACTCTTGAGAGATGAAAGAATAGGCAGATGGACATTCAGACATATGTGACATTCATATAATACTCAGTGGGTTAATTTTCAGGTCTATTTTCTTCTGTATATTTCTGTGTAGTAATTTGAAACTCTTTGACATATATCGCCAAACTTATTTGTACGATCTTTGGTCATATATTTTAATTGCAAAGACTTCACTGCCTTTGCCCTCAGGATCTAGAGTTAATTCGTTATCGCAGTGCTCAAACACGTGTCAAGGATTTTATCTTTAATATTATTAGTCTCAAGCTTAGATAAAAAAAGAAAGGTGACGTTAAATAGGTGACAACTAGTATAAACATATTGAACTATTCATATGAATGTGAAGTGTAGCCAGTTATTATTTGCATCGCTATGCCACTTTCAACCGTGTTGGGCCGAATCCAAAATTTTGTGTGTTAAGCTGAATTGAACATGTGTCGACCCAACTCAAATGCCACCATTACCCTCTACCCTTGTTGCTTAAATTTTTAGAGTATTCTTCCAATCCACTAGGTGTTTGTGTGCTTTGCACACCATGGAGACATGTATGTATATTTTTTACATGTATATAACCATGGGCAGATCTAGATTTTTTGTTCAATAATAAAAACATGCAATATGAATATATATATATATATATTTTTTTTTTTTTTTAGTTGAGTGAAAATTGAAATTAAATAAATATATTTTCGAAAATAAAAAGCAATTTAAGGCGAGTGGGCTCATGTATATGACTGTGGTTTGATTCCTTTTGGGATTAGGATAGCTGAAGACGACGTATAAGCGCATATATATCTCCCACGATATTAATTTCTCTAAACTATATTCTGTCCCCAACTCCAGAGCTAGTTTAACAGTCACGATCGATGTCGTCCAACTTTCATTATTTTCCGGAGGATTTGCTCCTGGATGTGCTTTCAAGGTTACCTCTCAAGACTCTTGCAGGCTTCAGGCTGGTATCAAAATCATGGCGTGATTTAATTGAAAGTCGAAGTCTGTCCAAGATGTATTTGGATCGATTGGGTAATAGCAGTTCCAACCATTCCAAGATAATTATCTGTGGTTATCGTAAAACCTCTAAGCTTTATGCTATGGACTGCAGCACAAACGCGGTTAAAGAACTCCACTATCCTCTAAAAGATACCAATCAGAATAAAGTTCGTCTGCTGGGTTCATCGAATGGTGTGCTTTGTCTACGCTATGCATACCCGAAAATTGTTTTGTGGAATCCATTATCCCTGAAGTATTGGGAGTTATGTTGGCCTCAGTTCTCATCCGGGCCTAATTATTTCTTTGGATTTGTCAGAGAGATCAATGGTTTTGGGTATGATAAAATTAATGACGACTACAAGGTAGTCGCATTGTTAGAATATTTCGATGATCGTAATCAATCAGTTTCCTATGAGGGCTGGACCTATAGTCTGAACTTGAAAAGATGGAAGAGAACCGAAAATTTTTCATATGGTCTCCGTTTTCACTCTTATCGCCGTATTAGCCTAAAAGGAATTATTGTTAGTAGTGCTCTCCATTGGATTACACGGGACCGTTCGCTTCTTGCCTTTGATCTTGCAGATGAGAAATTTCGTGTGGTACCAGAGCCTCCTAATTATCATAGTGATGATGTTTTTGAGGTGAGTTTTGGGGTGTTTGGTGATTGTCTTTCCCTCACATGCCTATCTCGTACAAGAAACATGACGATGTGGGTGATGAAAGATTCTGAGGATTCTTGGACTTTGATAAAGGGTTTCAAAGTTGCTGAACATCCTTTGATTTTGAGCCCTATAGGATATTTAGAGTGCAACAGCCGATTAATTTTGCACGACTTTATAGATATCCTTTCATATGACCTTGAAAAGCAATCACTCCAGATTGTTGCTCAACATCTCGGTCGGCAGGCATATCCTTACCTTGAAACCCTTGAATATTGTTACATATGATGGATGGTATGACTACTGATGACAAGTAGCGGACACCAAAAACACAGAGTAATGATCAGGCGACTACTAATTAATTAATTCCATAGATAGAGATATTGTTTTCCTGTTTGATTTTATGATAGAAACATTGATTGTCGTCTGTTATAGTTATATATATATAGATAGATGTCTAGTTTTTGATAAATTAATGGGAGTCTTATGCAATGTGATATATAGCTTCAATTGATATTTCCATCCATTCTAAAGAATCAGTTCTTATCCAATCCCCTTCTTGAACATGAATATATGTGGCACATATGGCAATCGTATGCGAGAGTGTAAAGTTACGGGATCAAAATAATTCTTGTACTAATCAAGAGTTTTTTTTTTTTGGTCAAACAGAGGAAATATTCATTAAAAAAATAAGGTTACAGATAGATCCAGATCCAAAAGTGATCGGAAAGGAAAAACAGTGAAATAAACATAATGGGCTAAAACCCTACAAACAGAAATCAGAAAATTAACAGAATGACCTAAGGCCCAACAGACAGATAACAGAAAATTAACAGAATGGGTTAAGGCCCAAATGAGAATACTGGGGTAAAACCCTAGCATACAGAAAACAGTGAGCCTGATGCCGACAAAGGACGAAGGCCGAAAGTGAAATCCAGTCAGAACACCGAAAAATCAAGAGTTGACGGGTACTAATCAAGAGTTGACTTGAGTGATATCATCAAATAATAACCCATTATATAATATACTTATACTTCTAATGGATTATTGATCTCTATTTTATCCAAATAATGTTAGATCAAGATTTATAAATTAAATACTTATTAGATCTAAATTTGAAATTTATGTCTTGTGAGATTAGATCTACGGATCTAGATTTAATTTCATATTTCGTTTAGATTATCAATATTATATAATGAAATGATAAAAATGACATACCCGAATTCATGACGACGAGATGAATATGATCAGGGAAAAGGTCTTCCACAAGCTCACACTTCTCTCTTACTTGATGTCTTTCAAATGTGGGATTGAAGATTAGAGAAAATGAAGTGTTGCCTTGGGGACCAATCCCATATTCTTTATATAGGCAATTTAACTAGAGACCCATTAACTCTAGTTAGGTTCTCTATTATTGGTATAACACATTACAAAGTCCATACCTTATAAGATGTTTAATTAGGATCAACTATATTGGATCACTTAATTATCCCAATTAGAATAGAAGTCCAAATATAATTATGAATGATTTGTAAGCCCACATTAAGTTATTAATAATAACCCAACAATCTCCCACTTGGGCTACAAATTGATACCGAAGACAATTATATTTGTTAACTGTAAGTGCGCACAAAATTACTTTCTATTCTTAAAACATCTTCCAAATCAATCTGGTCCATCTCCTATACCAACATGAGACCAAAGCGACCTTTGTTACATTTCATCTTAACTCGATCCATCAATGATCACCATACCAAATATATTCAACGACATAGATCAAGTATGGATGTGTGGCTGGAAATTACATGCAATGTGATCTCAGACATGTCTATTTCTAATTGGTCCTTAACTTTATTCCGTAGTGAAATCAAACCTTAGTCTTTCAAACTTTATGCTAAACCGCAATTGAAAGATAACATATTCAGAGTAATAACTAACAGTAAAACCATTAACTTTATTCTGCAGAAAAACTGAACATACAGTGTCAAGAAATGAATTGAAGATATACATAGACTCCCACTAAAACTGCATACCATCAAATAACACAACACCCATATGAGCAGTATACTCATGAAAGACCTTGGGTGGTAAACCTTTAGTAAGTGGATCTGCAAGCATGGAGTATGTCCCTATATGTTCAATTGACACTAACTTACTATGAACTCGTTCCTTAACAACTAGAAACTTAATGTCTATATGCTTAGACTTTGACAAGCTTCTGTTGTTGGAATATAGAACTGCTGATAGATTGTCACAATATACTTTAAGTGGTCTTTCAATACCATCTACAATACATAGTCCAGTGACAAAATTTCGCAGCCATATCGCATGATTAGTTGCCTCATAACATGCTATGAATTCTGCTGCCATAGTAGAAGGAGCTATAAGTGACTGCTTAGCACTCCTCCAGGAAATAGCACCTCCAGATAACATGTAGACATAGCCAGAAGTAGATCTTTTAGAATCTTGGCAACCCGCAAGATCGGAGTCAGAATACCCAATGATCTCCAAATTATATGACTTTCGATAGGTGAGCATGTAATCTTTTGTTCTCTTTAAGTACCTCATAACCCTTTTGACTGCTTTCCAATGATCTATCACAGGGTTACTTAAGTATCTTCTTAACATACCAACAATGTACGCTAAATCCGAACGCGTACATACCTGAGTATACATAAGACTCCCTACAACTGATGCATAGGGAACCTTTTGCATCTCTTTTCTTTCAATTTCATTATTGGGGCATTGGTTGAGACTAAACTTGTCTCCTTTAGCAACGGGAGTATTTCCTTGTGCACAAGCTATCATGCCAAATCTAGCAAGTACCTTATTGATATAGCTATTTTGTAATAACCCAAGGACACCCCGAAAGCGATCTCGATGTATCTTAATTCTTAATACAAAAAAGGCGTCACCAAGATCTTTCATTTCAAAATGCTTAGTTAGAAATTTCTTGGTTTCGTGCATTAAGCCTATATCGCTGCTAGCCAGTAGTATGTCATCGACATAGAGTACTAGGAAGATAAATTTACTCCCACTGAACTTGTGATATACACAGTCACCAACAACATTAATCGCAAAACCATACGAGACAATGACTTGATGAAACTTGTGATACCATTGACGAGAAGCTTGCTTGAGACCGTAGATGGACTTCTTGAGTTTGCAAACCATAGACTTTGAGTTATCTAATACAAAGTTTTCTGGTTGCACCATGTATATGGTTTCCTCAATGTCACCATTGAGAAAAGCCGTCTTAACGTCCATCTGATGTAGCTCTAAATCAAAATGAGCCACAAGTGCCATTATTGTTCTAAAAGAGTTTTTCGTAGAAACTGGAGAGAAAGTCTCTTTATAGTCAATGCCTTCCTTCTGAGTGTAGCCCTTAGCAACTAGACGTGCCTTATATCTTTCAATGTTTCCCTTTGAATCCTTCTTGGTTTTAAATATCCATTTACAACCAATGGGCTTCGCACCTTCAGGCAACTTAACGAGATCCCAAAAGTCATTATCCTTCATAGACTTCATTTCCTCATTCATGGCATCGATCCACCTTTGACAATTAGCACTTTGTTTGACTTGTTGGAAGTTGATTGGATCATCTTTCATTGTCCCTATGTCAAACTCATGCTCTTGAAGAAATACAATATAATCACTTGAAATTGCACTTCTTCTTTTTCTAGTGGATCGCCTAAGTGGCACTTCTTTTTGAGGTTGTTGAGTTTGTTCTTCTGGAGCAACACCTAGATTTTGTGTAGGAAGGTTTATAGGGATATCCTTATTGTTGTCTTGAACAATGTCAGTAGACCGATCACTGTCAATAACAATGTTTGGAAAAGGAATAAATTCCTCTTCTAGGACAACATTCCTAACCTTATCTTCCCCTTCAAACACAACATCCTCAAGAAATCTCACATTTCCCGTTTCGAAAAAGGACTTAGTTGAGGGATTATAAAACTTAAAACCCCTCGACCGTTCAGCATACCCAACAAAATAGCAGCTAATTGTTCTTGAGTCCAGTTTTTTTTCATGTGGCCTATAAGGCCTCGCCTCAGATGGACAACCCCAAATGTGCAAATGTTTTATGCTAGGCTTCTTGCTTAACCATAGTTCATAAGGAGTTTTAACTACCGCTTTACTAGGTACTCTGTTTAGTATATATACTACAGTCTTTAGTGCCTCTCCCCAGATTGACTTTGGTAATAAAGAATGACTAATCATACTTCTTACCATATCCTTAAGAGTCCTGTTTCGTCTTTCAGCAACACCATTCATGCTAGGTGAACCTGGCATTGTGTATTGTGGGACGATTCCACATTCTTCTAGGAATTTGGCAAAAGGCCTTAGACGTTGTTCACTTGATCCATCGTATCTGCCATTCACCACCACGGTCAGATTTGACAGCTTTAATCTTCTTGCCTAGTTGATTTTCAACTTCGGCTTTGAAGGCCTTAAAAACGTCTAAGGATTGTGACTTCTCATGTATTAAGTATAAGTATCCGTAATGAGAATAATCGTCTATAAAAGTGATAAAATACTGTTGACCATTCCAAGAAGCCGTAGGGAATGGACCACAAATATCAGTATGAATCAATTGTAAGACGCCAGAACTTCTCTTGGCACTTAACTTTCTGTTGTTTGTCTGTTTCCCTTTAATACAATCAACACACACATTATTGTCTGCGTAATCAAGGGGTTCAAGTATTCCATCTGACACAAGTCTTTGGATTCTCCTTTCAGAAATGTGACCTAAACGCTTCTGCCATAATGTGGCGGAATTCTCATTTGTTAATTTTCGTTTTGTACCTCTTGAAATTATTTGCAAGGATTCATTAAATGAAGCAATGGTATTGAACATATATAGTTTATCAATTAAGGAGCCAGTTGCAACTAGAGTAGAATTGAGGAAAAGACTAACTTTATTGTTTCCAAATGAATAGGAATAACCATATTTGTCCAAAACAGAAGCAGAAATAAAATTTCATCTAAATGACGGTACAATATAAGTCTCTCTCAATTCAACATAATGACCAGTCTCAAAAGATAATCTAAAAGTCCCAATGGCTTCAACCGGAACTGCTTTGCCATCGCCCACATAGATGAATCTTTCAGCATCATTTGGCGGTCGGCTCCACAGGCATCCCTGCATAGACATACTTGTATGAGTAGTAGCACCTGAATCTACCCACCAAGTATTGCTAGGTACAGAAGTTAAATTAACTTCAGAACAAACCAAAGTGAGAAGCATACCTTTCTTTACACGCCATGTGGCGTACTTGGAACAATCCTTCTTCACATGCCCAGGTTTCTTGCAAAAGTAACAGGTAAATTCTTGATCCTGATTCTTTTGAAGTTTGTTGGGTTGTGATGTTCTCACTGCAGCTTCTTTACCTTTATTCCTTTTTCGCTTATTGTCCTTTGAGGTAGTTGCAATATGAGCACTTTCGATATTCTTTTCTCGCTTCAATCTATCCTCTTCTTGCACACAGTGGGAAATGAGCTCATTGAGACTCCATTTATACTTTTGAGTGTTATAACTCACAATAAATTGTCCATAGTGTGCAGGAAGGGATATAAGTACCAAATGCACGAGCAAGTCATCAGACAGCTCTAACTTTAGTGCCTTAAGTTTTGAAGCAATATTAAACATCTCCATAATGTACTCCCTTATGTTTCCTTTTCCTTTATACCTCATATGGACAAGGTCAACTAAAAGCTTGCTTGTCTCAGCCTTTTCGTTCTTTGCAAAACATTTTTCAATTTCTTGAAGGAAACCTTTAGCAGTTACCTCATCGGGCATACATCCCCTGAATGCATCTGGAACGCTGCGCTTTAGTATCATTAGACTAATGCGATTGGAACGATTCCACTTCTCAAAGTTCCCTTTTTCCTCAGTGGAACTTGACTCCGTAAGAGAAGCAGGTTGTTCTTTTCTTAATGCATAGTCTAAATCTATGCAGCCGAGAACCAACTGAATGTTTTCTTTCCAGTTCTTAAAGTTTGCGCCGTTAAGCACAGGGATTGAGTTTATGTTGGCAGTAATATTAACAGCAGTAGCAGTAACTGAATCCAAATAGAGAATAAATAAATAGCATAAGCTCACAAATAAAATTTATGTCAAGACACATATACAAGTTAAAACCAAATAAACATGTAAATGCAAGACATATTTTTTTCATATAGCTGTAGTGATGGGTTCATTAAATAAGATACCTAGCACAACATCAATGACCTTCCTTTGGGCCGATCATTGATTGCATAAACAACAAACACACACACATCTTATTATCTCAAAATAAACCAATCTACGCAAAAGAGGTTACTTTGGCAACATTAAGCTTCAACCAATTTATTTATTTATTTTAGATAAAAGACGCAAGTTCAAAATTTGAAATCAATTATCAAATCTCATTTTGCACATTACTCCATTTAGCATGCATCACATATAACATAACTAAATAAACATATATGCAACAACATAAACTTGGTGGATCATGGACTTAGTGGTTGATCAAATCCGAGCCATATAAATTGGATCAATCACAAAACCTAAGCAAATACTTCAAAAAACTTCAACACCTCCAAGTTCATCAACTCCTTGATTGATCTTGTACCGCTTGCAAGGTAGATTATATAATTATTACATCATATGTCTCACTGCAAATCACACTCTTGCAAGAAATATAAAAATGAGACTTATGTCTCAATTACAAACTAAATGAATGGAAAAAATATTATTACAATCATTCAACCATTCGTCTATAAGATCATGATCCATCCAAACATCCACAATGTCAAGTTATAATTAAAACAATTAACTTGCACAAAAGACATAATGACAGAAAAATAAAATTAAAACCTTAATTTTCTGTTGCAACCAAATATCTATGTATATATTTGATGGTCCAATTTAAACATGAGTGTTAGTGTATTGTTGCTGGTCAAATGCTTTAAGTTCACGCAGAAGGTCGTGTGTTCAAATCACAGTAGAGGCTTCTGTTTGGTTTTATTTTCCTTAATTTTCTGTTGGAACCAAATAGCTATGTATATAGATTTAGTGGTCCAATTGATACAACGAAGGGCCTAGTCCAACTGGATAAGAGTTCCATTATTAGGTAGAAGGTCTTGTGTTCGAATCATGCTATACTCGCATTATGTAAGTTATTATTTTAGTCTTTAGTTACAAAATTAAAAACTAAAAGAACTATCACATAGTTGGGGGTTCGAACCTAAGACCTCAAGATCCATTGCAAGCTTCTAACCGCTGTGACAGCGACAGCCATAGGTATAAAAAAGCAAGCTTAATAATATAAACCCTTTGGTTTCATGTCAAAGAAAAACAACAATCCCATACTAGCAAGAATCGAACCCAGGACCTCAAGACAAAATACATGCTATTAACCACCAGACCAAGATAGCGTATTTGTATCAAATTCTACCGAATATAATGATCTAACCATTGACAGTCAAAATAGTACATTCGAATTTCATACTAAATCTATGCATCAACCATGTATAGATCTAAAGATCATAAATCATAAACTTCATAGATCTAAGATCTAAAACCATTCTCAAACCAAATCAATCATGTGATCAAGATTAATGAAGATCAAAATAGATCATACACATAATTATGTATCAAATCCTAAAATCATATGGATCTAAACATACAATCATGTGTATTTGTGATATAATCATAAGATCTACATTAATCATAATTAGATCTACATAATCAATCCTAATAATCTAATACAAAGGTGGCTCTGATATCACTTATTAGATCTAGATCTATAAATTAAATACTTGTTAGATCTAAATCTGAAATTTATGTCTTGTGAGATTAGATCTACGGATCTAGATTTAATTTCATGCTTCGTTTAGATTATCAAGATTACATAATGAAATGATAAGAATGAAATACCCGAATCTATAACGACGAGATGAATATGATCCGGGAAAAGGCCTTCCACAAGCTTACATTTCTCTCTTACTTGATGTCTCTCAAATATGGGATTGAAGACTAGAGAAAATTAAGTATTACCTCGGGGACCAATCCCATGTTCTTTATATAGGCAACTTAACTAGAGACCCATTAACTCTAGTTAGGTTCTCTATTATTGGTACAACACATTACAAAGTTCAGACCTTATAAGATGTTTAATTAGGATCAACTATATTAGATCACTTAATTATCCCAATTAGAATAGAAGTCCAAATATAATTGTGAATGATTTGTAAGCCCACATTAAGTTATAAATAATAACCCAACAAATAAGGTTATAATAATTCTTGAACTATGCTAACTCTGAATAAACTATCATTGGTTTATAGGCCTATAGCGTATTTAAGGGTAGCGAATTCCTGCCACGTATCATGCCGATGACAAGCTTGAGCCCATGGAAAAGATCCAAGAATGCCCACGAATCAAGCTACTTTCATATTAGTAGTTTTAACAAGTCTTTCCCACCGCACAAGTATGTGGTGGGAGAAGGCAAAAAGAGGCCATCACCACATCTTGTCTTTAATTAATGAGGCATCGTCATGGTAGATTGACTCGGAGAAGGGTCAATTTCAGCTCGAACTAAACGTGATATATATAATCAAACTTATGGTGGCAGGCGGAAGTCTCACTTGTTTTGTTGGAATATGATCTCGAGTAGTGTCACGCCCCCAAAATTCGTCAAGACAAAATTTAAAACGTGACTGCCGCGTGCTTAAGAAGAAAAGCCCCTCAAACACGCAAGGCAAACTTATGACTAAACACGCAATATTCAGAGCACTACAAACCTTTAAATTGAAATCATTTCCAAGATTTGTTTCATATCAAATACTTAAAATTTACATTCCTTATAAAAATGTAAATTATTCTCGCTAATGAAACATATTATCAATTCCTTTTACACGATCTTCAGTCTTGAGATATGACTACCCCTTCCGCTAACTCTTCACTTAATCTCTATCATCTGTAAAAGAAACAGTCAAAAAGAATGGGTGAGCGAATCGAATGCTCAGTAAGTAAGAGTTTTTCCGAGAATGAAGCTTATGAGAAATACAGGTACATAACAAGAACATGAGATGAGAACCAGAGACCAAGGAAAAAACTTGATGTGGATATCTTTCATGTATTTTGAATGGAATTAACACGAGTCAAGTCACAGTCACGAGATAATATTGAAAATAATAGATATAAAATAAATATCAAGCACGATAATTAGCTGTGGCTACATAGTAGCATTATAATCACGATCACGACATATATGGGTGTAACACCCAATAGGCATACACGATTAAGGGATCCCATCACGACAAGCGAGTAAATCGCAATCATGTCACGTAAAGTTCACAGCTTGAGTAATAATATATATATGTCACACTTTATAATAAAAATATAGTAGTCATTCACGATGGATTTAAGGAAAATAATGACAAGGACTACTGTATTAAACAAGAACATGAGCATGTAGAATCTAGACTAGATCGAACAATGAACACGAGATAAGATGTTAGGAAGGAAAAGAATTTCGGCTAAGTTAATTTAGAATGGAAATAAGAATAAGGATCACTGTATAAACAAGTACAGAAGCACGTGCAATCGAGTCAAGTTTGAACAACAAACACGAGATAAGATGTTAGCCAAGGAAAAGAATTTTGACTAAGTTGATCTAAAAAGAGATAAAACAACGGAATAACAAGGACGTCACTTACAAGTAATACGGGTTAAGAAAGTCCCGTATTTATCAATAATAGATAGAGTTGAATAAATTAATTGCCATGGTTAAGTGATGAAAAAAATGGTACAAGAAGATAAAAAATATTATATGAATAAGGTCATTACAAGATGAAATCTAGGATATAATATTTTTTAGGAATTTAAGAAAAAGAAGAAATATTAACAAGATTTAACGATTAGTTGGGTGTGATGAAATAAACAAAGAATGCCCAACTCATAAATAATAATAAGTATATCAAGTAAGAGTATGAATATCACAAGAATTAATAATAATGTGATAGGACTAATAATTAACGAGTACATCACGGTATAAGTAGAGTAAGAGTATGAATAGAATGTGATGTAATATCGAGGATTGAGTACAATATAATTAGAAGTATTACACGATACAAGATAGATACACGAGTTCACGCAAGAAATATTTGGGAAGAAATAGAAAGAGATGAAAAATCCCACTTACCTTACTTCCAAGCTACATAATATGAAAACTTAATTTGCACGAGCTAAGTTGTGAAGACCTTTAATAACAACACTCACGGTCCTACCCACGATAGCAACTTAGCCGGGGGGGAAAATCTCACGAACACTTGTTACTTGTCGGAATTGCTGCACAAATGTTTTAGAATGAATGTAGTAAAAACTTGTCAACTGCTTCTTTTGCCAAACTATTCCCGCATTGTTTTCATTGGAGGCTATATTTATAGTCAAACATTGGTATATAAAGAAAAGAAAAGTTGGAACTTTGAGGTGGCTTATCACAACTCACGTACAGTCTTTATACATGTAAAGTTGACATTCACCACATTGTGTTATGTGGAAAGCTGAATGGTAAACACTTTGTCTATACTTCCATATGTGATGCCATGTTTTCCCTATGTGGAAAGTGAAAGAAAAGTTGTTGACAACATGCATCTTGGTTGTAATGCTGAAAAGCTTCAACTTCACCCATGTGGTTTAAGGCTTTATACTCATGAGGGGTATTACATTCTCTCCCCCTTAAAAAAAAAGTTTCGTCCTCAAAACTTTCTTACCTTAATACATGACTGAGGGTGGGAATTGTCATTTTGTCAAAACAAACTAATAAATAGAGGAGCTACCAATCCACTTCAGAAAGACAAGTGACTTAGAGATTAGAACTTTATGGCATGATGACAGATTCTGAAAGAGAATTAATTAGGATTTGCAAAATTTTGGTAGAACAACATTTAAGGACGTCTGGATGTTTTTTTGCATTAGGCAATTAATAAGGTTTACAACATGAAAACACGAGACAAGTCAAAAACTTGAGAGAACTTTTAAAAATCTTGAAGGTTCCCACGTCGCAAGTTAAAATAATTTATTTTTGTTAAAACAAAATGTTGAAGTTTGGTTTTACCATAGAAACATGAATCTATAAAATGAATCCACATGATATTGAAGAAGTGAAAGTGTTGAGGAACGAAGAGATCATGTAAAAATTCCAATATATTATTATAGGTATATATCAATACATTTATTCAAAAGATGTGGTTAACTGGAAATCTAGACTAAGCAAACAAGATATATTAAAAAAAAATTAGTAAGGAAATTAAGTAGAAAGAGGTAAGTATCCCAGCCTCAAGAGGTTCAAAATTTCACTGTTGGCTCATAGTTTGACATAACTGGTGTAGTTCAAATTCGAGAGTTTTTTTTGTGATTTTTTTTTAATTATTTTTTAAATTTCTACTCGAATCTTGAAATTTTTGAATCATAAATGGAGTAGATTCACTAATTGTTCATAAACATTAAATAGACAACTGAAATCTTCCGGAATGAGTTTAAAATTTGTATAGTTGGCATTTGCCTTAGCAAGACCAATAAAAAAAAATGATCTGAGTAACACCACACTCGAAAAATAAAATTATTTGAACAAAGGAACATGAACTTGGGAACTTACTTTAAGCAAGTCATCTTTCTCTCAGGCAATTTTAACAAATTAATTCAACCAACATCAAAACAAGATTCATGAAGAAAAGATTTAACATAAGGGAGTTAGCTTGTTTTCATTAGTTCCAAGAGGACATGTTTCATGAACAAGGGCTGAATTTTCTTTAAAAGAAATTATAATAAAGAGATGATTTACGAAGTGAAGAGAAACAAGAAATCTTGACAATGACAAAGTTGTCAAGAAAGCCGAGCCAAGTTATATATAGAGTAAAGCACATTCATGATAGTTAAAGCTAAGAACTGAGGCACAAATAATTTGAAATATCATGATCAGGTATAATACTAGGAGGCTCGAGAAAATATGAACAAAAGCCCATTTATCTTGCTTCTTATGAGTCGTAGATGTGTACCTTGAAGACCACATATGATCGATATATTGGCATAGAATGTTGTTTGACAGTAAGAAAACAAACGCTGCAATTACAACTCTCGGGTATTGTGCTTAGATGGGAAAATTGATATATATCATGTGTTCTTTACGTTAGAGAATATACATACTACTAATCGAATGATGTACGACTCATACTATATAAGCTTCTACAATTGGCACCATGCTGATAACCTCTCTCCTCAATTTGCTCGGGCATTCTTTTGCGGCCCATGTTATGCCTCATATTTTTTAATTCAGATGGCCATCATTCCTTATTTGTACTAGCTAGTAGTAATCATTCATGTGTACTTATATATATAGTCATCTAACACACACAAATGATCACCTACGAGTCTATACAGTATATGTCGTATGAGATATGATCATTCAGCATAGTATGAGGTTTTTAGTGCTCCGGGTAGGTCATGGTTCTGTGACCACTTGCATATATATGCATGCATTGTTATCTTGGTGTGCGATGCCAAATTTTGCTTCTCATGTATTTCTTTTTCTAGTAAGGCAAATCTATAATTTAGAATTCTTCTTCAAATTTCACCAAATATAATCATAATCGTAATAATACCTTGAACTTACTGATTTTAATCAAACCTCAAAAAGGTCTTTGAGACCTACGTGTCTTCCCTTATTATTGCAATTTCCATCGAAATCCCAATCATTTATTTATTTACCCACTCTTCACAAAATGTATATAAGAATCAGATGAGTAACTAGGCACATGCTAAAGACTCGTAATACGGTTGATTCGTTACCTCAAGCATTTAAGGAGCTTAGCATAAGTAGATTATAATCATAGACTCTATATCACTTGCCTAGCTGCCCAAGTCTTCAAGCTATTTGATTGTAAGAAATAAGCACCAAATATCAAATACTTACTTATACTAAGTCTGCAAGTTATCTTATGATAGAAAGTGACTAATAGACTCCAAAGTGAACATCAAGGTAATTACCTTCTTCAATCATTGATAAGAAAGTTCATTAATAATATCTTCCCCATATAATACATATATTTCACTAAAAACAATCAAAAAGCTACTCAAGTTGTCATCAATTTTACACTTCGAGTTTATCATCACATAAAGACTTAACATGTCATAGACCTATATTCTCATAAAATTTGTCATTACCATCACACCAAAAATTCTTAATCATACCTTATCTGACGTTAGATCATATAGTCACAATGACTTCATTTGAAATTGGCAAATCCTTTTCTTTTTCTTGGATTTACCTTGAATTTAAATCACGAATAGCACCTCAAGGAAAAATCTGTATTCATAGCTGCTAATATATCTTCACAAATAATTCCAATTGACTGCTTGTGTTCATGTTTTGGTCAAGTTATGAACATCTTACCATTCTTCAAAGCATTCAATAACAAAGCCACATTTAAGACAATAATATGGTGGTTATTCACTACCTTCCTATCGTGATTATTTCCTCTTATAAAATAAACAATGCCATGAATTTAGAAATAGATGGATGATGACGGATCAAACCTTTACACAATTGATATATCTGACCAAGTCCTTGCTATAGAGGTACGACATGCATTGTTGTTACATATTTCTCTACAAAATAGAACGATAGAATAATTTTACTCACCACACTACTCAAGCTGATCACATCACGACCACTTGCCACGGTCAAGCGTGCTCAACACAAAAGATAACTTTGTAAGTCATCAAATAATTCCCACGTAATATAACACTATAGCTTTAAGTCATAAAATAGTCAATCTATAATCACTGAACCTAATAAAAGACACACTCAGTATAGTGCGACACCTAATCCCACCTAGGTATAAGACCATCAAACCCAAAAGCTCTGATACCAAACTGTCACGCCCCCCAAAATTCGCCAAGATAAAATTTAAGAACGTGATTGCCGCGTGCTTAAGAGGAAAAGCCCCTCAAACACGCAAGGCAAACTTATGACTAAACACGCAATATTCAAAGCATTACAAACCTTTAAATTGAAATCATTTCCAAGATTTGTTTCATATCAAATACTTAAAATTTACATTCCTTATACAAATGTAAATTATTCTCGCTAATGAAACATATTATCAATTCCTTTTACACGATCTTCAGTCTTGGGATATGACTACCCTCTTCACTTAAGCTCTATCATCTGTAAAAGAAACAGTCAAAAAGAATGGGTGAGTGAATCGAATGCTCAGTAAGTAAGAGTTTTCCCAAGAATGAAGCTTATGAGAAATACAGGTACACAACAAGAACATGAGATGAGAACCAGAGACCAAGGAAAAAACTTGACGTGGATATCTTTTATGTATTTTGAATGGAATTAACACGAGTCAAGTCACTATCACGAGATAATATTGAAAATAATAGATATAAAATAAATATCAAGTACGATAATTAGTTGTGACTACATAGTAGCATTATAATCACGATCACGACACTATATGGGTGTAACACCCAATAGGCATACACGATTAATGGATCCCATCACGACAAGCAAGTAAATCGCAATCACGTCATGTAAAGTTCACAGCTTGAGTAATAATATATATCACACTTTATAATAAAAATATAGTAGTCATTCACGATGGATTTAAAGAAAATAATGACAAGGACTACTGTATTACACAAGAACATGAGCATGTAGAATCGAGACTAGATCGAACAATGAACACGAGATAAGATGTTAGGAAGGAAAAGAATTTCGGCTAAGTTAATTTAGAATGGAAATAAGAATAAGGATCACTGTATAAACAAGTACAAAAGCATGTGCAATCGAGTCAAGTTTGAACAACAAACACGAGATAAGATGGTAGCCAAGGAAAAGAATTTTGACTAAGTTGATGTAAAAAGAGATAAAACAGCGGAATAACAAGGACGTGACTTACAAATAATACGGGTTAAGAAAGTCCCGTATTTATCAATAATAGATAGAGTTGAATAAATTAATTTCCATGGTTCAGTGATAAAAAAAATGGTACAAGAAGATAAAAAATATTATATGAATAAGGTCATTACAAGATGAAATCTAGGATACAAGATTTTTTAGGAATTTAAGAAAAAGAAGAAATATTAACAAGATTTAACGATTAGTTGAGTGTGATGAAATAAATAAAGAATGCTCAACTCATAAATAATAATAAGTATATCTAGTAAGAGTATGAATATCACAAGAATTAATAATAATGTGATAGGACTAATAATTAACGAGTACATCACAGTATAAGTAGAGTAAGAGTATGAATAGAATGTGATGTAATATCGAGGATTGAGTACAATATAATTAGAAGTATTATACGATACAAGATAGATACACGAGTTCACGCAAGAAATATTTGGCAAGAAATAGAAAGTGATGAAAAATCCCACTTACCTCACTTCCAAGCTACATAATATGAAGACTTAATTTGCACGAGCTAAGTTGTGAAGACCTTTAATAACAACACTCACGGTCCTACCCACGATAGCAACTTAGCCGGGGAGGAAAATCTCTAATAATCCCTCACGAACACTTGTTCCTTGTTGGAATTGCCGCGCAAATGTTTTAGAATGAATGTAGTAAAAACTTGTCAACTGCTTATTTTGCCAAACTATTCCCGCATTTTCTTCATTGAAGGCTATATTTATAGTCAAACATTGGTATATAAAGAAAAGAAAAGTTAGAACTTTGAGTTGGCTTATCATAACTCACGCACAGCCTTTATACATGTAAAGTTGACATTCACCACATTGTGTTATGTGGAAAGCTGAATGGTAAACACTTTGTCCATACTTCCACATGTGATGCCATGTTTTCCCAATGTAGAAAGTGAAAGAAAAGTTGTTGACAACATGCATCTTGGTTGTAATGCTGAAAAGCTTCAACTTCACCTATGTGGTTCAAGGCTCTATACTCATGAGGGGTATTACAAGTAGACTGCAAAAATTATCTTCTATTTTATTGAATTTGTATGTAAGACTAGTATTTGTCTGTTACTTACACCGAGTATTTGATAAATGAGTCTTATGCAACTTCGTTGGTATTTTTATAAACCGGGTTTATATTTTGAGAGGCTGAAATAAATGGAGTCCAAAGAAATCCGCTTAGGGATGGTTCAAGTTCTACAAGATTATAGACAATTAATTCTGTAGACCAAAAATATATATGTTGAAAGGTTAGAGACCTCACCTCGTTTTCTTACTAATTTAACATTTTTTATTTTTTGTATTTTTCTCCCTTCCTGTGGGATGGATTAGCATCAAAACGTTAGTTTAGTAAATCTCAATGCTTATTTCTATTCCAGCTTTTATTGTATGACCAATAATATCTTGCCACATGTCCAACTACGAGAAAGTATAAAGACCCTCTTTATCTCCCTATATTGTCACTATCGTTTCTACAGTCGAACTTTTTGCAGCGGTCTGTCGTTCCTATGTGTCGCCGCCGACGGCCTCTTCTTCCCCGGTAACTTTCTCTTAATACCCTCTACCCATTTTGATTGATTTTTAAAATTATTCTTCAAACCCACTAGGTGTGAGGTATCTGTGCTCTTTGCATAGGAGACATGTATGAATATTTACATGTATGTAACTCGGGGCGGATTTAAAATTTTTGTCCAGTTTGATGTTAAAACAAAAAGATTAAACACCCGTATACGAGTAAAAATATTTTGAATGGGGCTATATTGAGTTTTCGGACTAAAAATCCAAAAGAAATTCGAGGTAAGTGGGGGACCTGCATTGAATGGCTCTGCTCATGTCCATGACTATCCTTTGATTACACTGTTACTCATTGCTTTTCAGATTAGGATACCTAACTTATTGGACTTTCTTTACACCCCTTTAATTTGTCTTCTAATTTTGATATAATCTTGTAACGTTCCTGTGGATTACCTTGTGTTACTAACACTTGTTTGCCACCTCAGTTACTATATCTGTCACTGATGCACAAGTAACATTCTCTGTAGCAGATCAAACGTTCACCCTGACAAAAGAGGTATAGTTTTTACTTCATGTATATCATTATTTATTGTAATAACTCGTATGTGATCTGTTGATTACTCTGATTAACAATAGAGTAATAGACTATTGTTAATCACACACACACATAAAATTCTTCAATTCAGTGTTGCATTAGTATGTGTTATTTGAAGTACCTGTTACAACAATAGACTATTTTGGGACTCCCCAAAGCAGAACCAACTGTAAGCTCGAAGATAGCAATGCAAAGATGAAAAAGATGCATTTGATATATACTTGATGATCATGGTGAACTGAGCTAAATTAGGTAATGCCTTGTGCTCTATATGCTTAAGTAAATTTGTCTTTTATCTGTTGATAGAACTGCAATGATGCATAGACATCTAGTAATTCTCTCTTTCATAGTCTCATTGCAATTGACCTCGGGAGTTTTCTGTTATCTGCCTCATTAGAATCTTCAGATTAAGGGATCAAAGCATCCATAGACATCTAGTTCAATTTTCGTGCACGCCCTCCACACTGATCAGTCTATATCGCGCTCTTCTGTCCATTTCCCTTTGCCTTCGTTTATGCACAAGAAGTAGTTAAATGAGTTGCATTACATGGTCCCTAAAGCCATTTAATTAGTGTTGTAATATTTCTATAAATTTGTAACCCTCCTGTGGATTACCTTGTGTTACTAACACTTGTTTGGCACCTCAGCTGCCGTATCTATCACTGATACACAAGTAACATTCTCTGTAGCAGATCAAACGCTCACCCTGACAAAAAAGGTATAGTTTTTACTTTATTATATCATTATTTATTGTAATCAAGAAGAAAGTAATGTGAAACAATGTAATTCATTGATGATACAATTTGTGTTTCTACATTGTGGTTTATATAAGCCTAAAAGAGGGTAGACAACATTCCCTAATTTATGGAGCAAATTTCTCCTTACAACAAGCCTAAATTCATGGAGCAAATTGCTCCTTACAACAAGCCTAAAATTATGAAATTAAAGCAATATAATATTTCAACACTCCTCCTCAAGCTGGGGCGAAGATATCAATGAGCCTGAGCTTGACAAGAGTTAATTGGAGAAGTGACGGTTCAATTGACTTAGTGAACATATCAGCAGCCTGCTCAGATGATGTAACAAAACAAGGTGTGATCACCCCTGAGCGAACTTTTTCTCGAATGAAATGAATATCAACCTCGATGTATTTTGTCCTCTTATGAAGGACCGAGTCAGAGGACAACATAATGGCATATTTATTATCACAGAACAAGGTAGACGAGTCTGTTACCAAAAACCCCAACTCAGTCAGAAGATAACGTAACCAAAGAAGTTCACATGTTCCTTGGGCCATAGCACGGTACTCAGCTTCAGCAGAAGATCGCGAGACAACTGCTTGCTTTTTACTTTTCCATGAGATAAAGTGATTGCCACGAAAAGTACACATCCCCGAGGTAGAACGCCTATCAGTCTTTGACCCTGCATAATCAGCATCAGTGTAACAAGACAATCCCTCTTGTACACCCGTTGCATAGAAGAAACCAAAACTAGGAGAAGATTTAAGATACCGGAGGATATGATAGACAACATCCAAATGAGAGGTACGAGGTGCATGCATGAATTGACTTACCATACTCACTGCATAGGTAAGGTCAGACCTTGTGTTAATCAAGTAGATAAGCCGACCCACAAGTCTTTGATATATTGATGGCCCAACTAACAATTCCCCTGATTCTGCTGTCAATTTAAGATTAGGATCCATAGGAGTGGAGGCAGGTCGATAACTTAGCATGCCCATATCTTGAAGAAGATCCAATGCATACTTTCTTTATGATAAAGATATACCCTGGCAATTTCAAGCTACCTCAATACCAAGGAAGTATCGAAGCATACCCAAATCCTTAATGTCAAAGATTGTCCCAAGGTCTTGCTTCACTTGGACAATTCCCTGAGTGTCATCTCCAGTAATGATAATGTCGTCCACAAAAACTGAGATAATAATGCATCTACCCTGAGGATGACGTCGAACAAAGCATGTATGATCTGAATGACACCTAATAAACCCCATAGTAAGGACCATCTCACTAAAACGATTGAACCAAGCTCGAGGGGATTGTTTAAGCCCATAGAGAGATTTACGAAAGCGACAAACTTTCCCAGAATACTCCCCTTGAGCCCGAAAACCTGGTGGAGGATCCATGTAAAGTCTCAGAAAGTTCACCATTAAGAAAGGCATTCTTGACATCCAATTGGTGAAGATGCCAAGAATGAGAAGTGGCGAAGGAGACCAGGAATCGAACAATAATTAATTTGGCAACAGGAACATATGTGGCACCAAAGTCCTTACCTGGTACTTGAGTAAACCTTTTAGCGACAAGACGTGACTTATACCGATCAATGGTGCCGTCAACAAGATATTTCACACTAAACACCCACTTGTACCCAATTGTCCGTTCACCAACTGGAAGATCAACCAATTCTCACGTCTAATTCTGTTGCAGGGTATCCATATCTGTTTTCATTGCAGCGACCCATAAATGATTCTGGAGAGCCTCATGGATGGAGCGAGGAATAGAGACTAAATCAACCTGACTAAGGAAAGATTTATACTGATCGGAGAGACCTTGAAATGACACAAACTTAGCAATAGGGTAATTAATACTACATGAAGGTAAATAACGGGAAGGGGGACGCTGTTCACGAGTGGGGTAACGAGAAGGTGCAGGTTCAGGGACCAAGGGAGAATGAGGGTTACCTGAATCCGAAGAAGAATCTGGCAGTGGAGTTGGAGCACGAGGACGCCGAGAGTAAACTTGTAATGGAACTGGAGAAGAACCGGATGAGAGAGTATTATTGGAACAAAATGGTAGTTCAGTAGTAGGCTGAGATGTGTCAAGAATAGGAACTGGACGAGGTAAAGGAGGGTCCTCTGCAGAAAGTACCTCAGGGAGTTGCTCTAAAGAAGAAGCAGAGAAGAAAGGGACAGTCTCAAGGAATGTGACATCCATCGAATGGTGAAAGTGGCGAGTCACAGGATCATAGCACCTATATCCTTTAAACATGGAAGAATATCACACAACGTATAGCTTTATCATCTAGCTTAGTGCGGGAGGGGCTGCGATTTTGAACAAAGCATGTACAACCAAAGACTCGTGAAAGAAGAAGAAAGAGGACAGTATTTGGTCGGAGAATATGCAAGGGTGTTTGACCTTGGAGGACACAACTAGGGGTACGATTGATTATGTATGTAGCGGTGAGTACAGTTAGGTGCCAGAAATATTTCGGGACATTCATACCAGATAAAAGACATTGGACCATAGACATAATGTGGCGGTTCTTTCGTTCTGCCACACCATTCTGTTCAGGTGTGTAAGGGCAGGTAAGTTGTTGAAGAATCCCTTTTTTATTGAGTTCGGCTCGAAAGTCGTTGGTTAGGTATTCTCTGCCATTATCAGACCTAATATTCCGGACAATAGTGTGGAATTGGGTTTTCACCATTTGAAATAAGTGAGTGAAATGAGTGAAGACTTCAGATTTTTTTCTTCATTAGGTAGACCCAAGTACACCGACTATAATCATCTATGAATGTCACATAGTAACGATGGTCAGAGAGGGCCATGACAGGAGAGGGACCCCAAATATCAGAGTGAACAAGATCAAAAGCACATAGAGCTCGATGCATAAGAGGAATATATGTAGTACGAGTGTGTTTTGACAATTCGCAAGTCACACAATTAAACTTAAAATCCTTGCATGCTTTTTTAAAAAGTGTAAATAACCAACATAAATATTGAAAGTTTGCATGTCCTAGACGAGCATGCCACAAATCTAAATTTTGGACAGAACCAATAGGAGTGTCAAAAACTGGAGACATAGAAGCATGCAGACTTGACAAGGGTACTGTAGAGGTTGGAAGTTCTCCAAAATAGTAAAGTCCATCGTACTCATATCCCCTGCCAAAAATCTTCTTCGAAGTCAGGCCCTGCAAGAAGCAACGGTCAGGCAAGAAGACAATTGCACAGTGAAAACTCTTGGCAAGACGACTGATAGAAAATAGATTATAAGCAAAGTTGGGGACATAGTAAACAGAACGAAGAGTAATATCTGAGGATAAATAGGCATCTCCTTGACAACGGATAGGAATAGACATTCCATCGACAATTTGAACCGACTGATTTATGGAAGTGACAGGAGAAGAAAAGATAGAAAGCTCACCAATCATATGATTATTGGCCACGAAATCCAAAATCCAATACGGTTGGCCTAACTTACCATGAAGTGCGGTAGGAGTACCTATAGCAAGGGTAGTCGTGGGGCCAGTTAGTGAAGTGAGTCTTAGGTGGAGTTAAAGTTGAGCAATCTGAGCTTGAAGCTGACTATAATCCGGTTGGGCCAAGACTAATTCTGTTGAGGCTGAAGGGGGTACTAATTCGGCTACAACCCCAATACGAGGAGCTCCTTTCTTTTGTCTACCACCACGATTGTTAGAGTATTGTTGCTTCAATTCAGGATGTAGAATAAAACATCGGTCAATGAAATGACCGATCTTCCGACAATGTTGGCAATAAGGACGGGTACTGGTTTACCGAAAATCGGAAGGAGTAGCAAATGCCATCTCGTCCGGAATAGAAGGAGTGGGCTTAGGTGCAAGAAGTAGACGCCTTCGTTCATCACCATCCACAGTTGCAAATGCCTCATATAGAGATGGAAAAGGAGATGTATTTAAAATCTGAGTCCGAAGATTCTCGAATTCAGGTTTTAAACCCATCAATAACTGATAAATCTGACGATGATCAAGATGTTTAAACTCAACCTCAGCATCATTCGGGAAGTCACTCAAAGGTTCATATTGGGCTAGCTCTTCCCATCTAGTTTGGAGGTACCCAAAATAATCCGCAACAGATAGTCCTAAAGTAGCCTGAGAAGCATGAGAAATTTCCCGGTAAAGCTCGAAGATTCGAGAATCATGACGTGCATGGGCATACATCTTTGTCAGGGTAGTCCATAGATCATGAACCTTCTCGTGATACATAAACATATTATAAATCTGAGCCTCCATGGAATTGAACATCCAACCCAAAATAATACAATTGTCTACATCCCAGTGAGCATAATCAGGATCAGTTTCTTTCGGCTTTGTCTCCTTGCCTAAAATCCATTCAATTTTCCGTTTTCCACCAAGATAAAGACGGAACGAACGGGACCAAGCATGAAAATTTTTCCCATTCAGTAATACACTAGTGACCCATTGTGTAGGGGCATTAGGTTCCCGAGAGAGATCTACATGAGTCACAGTGGTAGACTGATTTTCTATCTTGTCAGTAGGTGCCATTAATAAACGACGACGAGAGAAGCAGTCGGACACTCGGCAACCTTCACAATAGGCAACTAAGGAGTAAAGTGGCTATTTCTTACCACATCAGAGAAGAAAAGGGCTTAAATCGACAAAAAATCATGAAAGAATCAGACAAAAAAGATACTATAAAGTGGATTTTGGTCATTGTGGTAAGAAATATGAGTTTGGATGGCTGTGGAGGGAAAAAAAAACTGATGAACAATGCTGTATGGTGGAAAAGACGTGAACAGTAAGCAGTTTTTTTTTTTTTTTTGGTATGTGTATATTGTTGGCTCTAGATACCAAGAAGAAAATAATGTGAAACAATGTAATTCATTGATGATATAATTTGTGTTTCTACATTGTGGTTTATATAGGCCTCAAAGGGGGTGACAACATTCCCTAATTTATGGATCAAATTACTCCTTACAATAAGCCTAAATTCATGGAGCAAATTGCTCCTTACAACAAACCTAAAATTATGGAATTAAAGTAATATAATATTTCAACAAATCACTCGTTTGTTTGTTGATTACGTTTAAGTAACATACGATCTCCATTTTTCTGCAACATTAAGAATTCGTTCAAAGTCTGATTAACAATGTTGCAGCCTATTTTCATAACTGGTTCCATCAACTTCCAGTGTTTTTTTCTTTTTCTTTCTTCGTATGACTTTCCTTCTTTGATATCATTTCTGTGATGAGCTATATAAGTCATTGATTACTTTCTTGGTGTTTTATCATGTACTTCATGTCACGTGCTTTCCAGATTTTTCTAAAGTACATCTTCAACGTTGCTTTGTTCTCTCTGATTTCTACAAAACAACGAATGCATCATTGGAGGCGCGCGTGCAGACTATCCCATGTTAATTTTTAGCGTTGCGTCTAAATTGCATCAACTCAATTCTGGTGGCATCCAGATACTCAAACCTGATATAGCTGCTGAGGCAAGAAGGGGGAATGACATTGCTGATTTGCCCTGTTTGGCCGCTCGGTAACATCTTCGGTAATGTGTTGTCGATCCCCTCAATCACTACGAATACCCCTGAGGAAAGTACATCTTCGGTAATGTGTTGTCGATCCCCTCAGTCACTACGAATACCCCTGATCAGTGCAAAGTAATGTGTCTGAATTTGTAAGAACTCGTTACGTGACTGACTCTGAGGGACAAAAGAAAAGGCAGATGCACATTCATATAATACTCCTTGGGTTACTTTTCAGGTCTATTTGCTTCTATATATTTCTGTTAGTAATTTGAAATTTCTGCGTGACATCGCCAAACTTATTTGTACCATCTCTGGTTATATACTTCAACAAACTTATTTGTACGATCTTTGGTCATATATTAAAAGACGTTATACACCATGTGTTCGACCATCTAGATTCAGCCTGAGTTGGTTAACAAGTATTTGTACGATATTTGGTCAGCATAAATTCAACGTGTCTCATGAATCTTATTATTTTTTTTTTTTTTTGATTGGAAGAGGAGGCAAAAGCCGGAATTAGTTGATCACAAATCTATAAGATATTCCATCCGTTCTATCATACTCCAAAAGCGTGTTGAGCCCATCAGGCGGATGATCCAAAACTTGAACCCTCAAGGCTTGACGAAGACCAAAATTGGCCAACCAATCCGCACACCTGTTCGCCTCCCTGAAAACATGTTTCAAACTATACTCCTTGTTATGCCGCAAAATGGTTTGACAATCTTCAATGCAAGGTCTAAATGGGCTCTGGATGGCGGCCTTGCGTTGCACGAGTTGAATAATCACCTGAGAGTCGGACTCAACATCCAATTTGGTAATACCCATCTGGCTAGCTCTAAGAAGACCTTCCATCAACGCTGTCAGCTCAGCAACATTGTTAGTTGCAATACCTAAATTAATAACAAAACCCGTTTTCCAACAACCCTCCTCATCTCTGAAAATGCCACCTGCCGCAGCCATGCCCGGATTACCCTTAGAACATCCGTCAATATTGAGCTTCCAACACCCTTGGGGTTTGATCCAGGAGATAGGTCTCAAATTTCGAAAAACTTGGTTGAAAGTTAAATTGATAGACTGCCAAGCTTGAGCCATTTTCCGGGCATATCTAAGGATAAAAGTTGTCTTCTCATCACAAGTTTTAGCTTCCTCAGATCCAAAGATTATATCATTGCGCCATCTCCAAATCCGCCACAAAGCAACAGAAAAGACAATTCTCCATTGTGTGCAATCTGACCCATCCTTAGCCCTCAAATTGACATGTAACCAATCAATCCAATCAATTCTCTCAATCACACTCCTATTGAATTTGATTCTCAGATTATCCCATATTTGTTTGGCCATAGGACACTCTCTAAAGATGTGTTCAACACTTTCACTGGTTGTCCCACAACTTAAACAGTCGGCTGACTGACCAATACCTCTACGAGCAAGTTGTTCTCTACATGCGATCCTCTTGTGAGAAAGGAGCCACAAAAAGGACACAATTTTTTGGGGGCACTTGAGTTTCCAAACAGAATCCCAGTAGCTAGATGCCGAAGTAGGAGGGGCGATCAAATCATAAGCTGAACTGACTGTGAAAACTCCATTGGCTTCGTTACTCCAAGATAAGAAGTCCTTCCGTAAATCCCCCGGCGAGACCCGAATGCTGGCAATTTGGAGAAGAACAGAAGCAGGAAGCACATTTTGAAATTTACTCCAATCCCACGTACCATATTGATCAACAAAACTCGGCAACAGTCCATGAAAGTTGTTCATCAGGAATCGGA
Source organism: Ehretia macrophylla (assembly GCA_037974665.1). Lineage (NCBI taxonomy): Eukaryota > Viridiplantae > Streptophyta > Magnoliopsida > Boraginales > Ehretiaceae > Ehretia > Ehretia macrophylla. The sequence continues at coordinate 32,600,668 of CM075766.1, forward strand.
TGAGACGTTAACTCAATCAGGGGCGAAGAACCAACCCACCAATCAGTCCAAAAATGAGTGTCTTCACCATTGCAAATAACCCATTTAAGACCCTTTCGAAGAACACCAAGGCCATGAGTTATGTTCTTACACATTTTTGAATCAGATGCTTTGGTGTTAAAATTAACAATTCCCTGAGAAAAATACCTCGCCTTCATCACCTTAACCCACAAAAGATCCGGTTCTGTAGCAATCTTCCATCCTAATGCCTCATTCATAAGTCGCGTCGAACGCAAACCCAACCTACCATTATTCTTTGGTTGATAGAGATTTTCCCAAGCAAGCCAGTGAATCTTACGACCTTCCTCGTTGGAACCCCAAATGAAATTACGTTGAATACGATCAATCTCATCACACACATGAATAGGGAGCTTTGCTGTTTGCATAGTATAAGTTGGAAAAGCTGCTAAAACCGCCTTGGTCAAAGTGATACGCCCAGCAAAAGAGAGAGATTTACCTTTCCATCCAGCTAACTTGGATTGAAATTTAGCCACAACCTCTTTATAAGTCCCTTTGCAAACACGACTATGAAGAATATTAGTACCTAAATATTTACCCAGATTTGGGGCCAGTGGAATGCCACAAGTAGTACTCAGCTCCATCGCAAGCCTAGGATCCACGTTCTTAGAAACAAATAAAGAAGATTTGGCGGTGTTAATCGATTGACCCGACTCCTCGCAGAAACGCCCAAGAAGACTTTGAAAGAGATGAACCTGTGGAACAGAAGCCTCAAAGAAAAACAACAAATCGTCAGTGAAAAAAAGATATGAAATAAGAGGAGCAGAAGTACCTGTCACGAGAGGTTTCCAAGTGTTAAGCTCAACTTCTTTTGTAATCATTTGTGCAAGTCTCTCCATACAAAGGATAAAGATATAAGGCGAAAAAGGATCGCCCTGACGGATGCCACGAGAAGGACAAAAAGATTCAGTCAGGTTACCATTCCATAAAAGTTGGGTAGAAGCAGTGTTAAGAGATGAGAGAATAAGAGACACCCAAGTTGTCGGCAGATTCAATTGTTCCAACGTGTCCTTGATGAAGCCCCAATCAAGTTTATCATAGGCCTTTTCCAAGTCCACCTTAATCGCAACATACCCTTTTTTACATCTCTTGTTATTCATGATATGGGCAATCTCTTGAAGAATAATAATGTTGTCTTGGGTAGATCTACCTGGAATAAAACTACTTTGAGCTGGACCAATCCACACATCAAGGAGAGGACGAATACGGTTAACCAGCACTTTCATGATCAATTTAACCGACACATTGAGGAGACTGATAGGACGGAATTGCTTGATATTCTCTGGATTCTTGACCTTAGGAATAAGATGAATGACAGCACGATTAAGATCCTTAGGAATTTCACCATTTTGGAAAGCCCTACGCACAAAATCACACATGGAAGTCCCAACCGTTTCCCAACATCTTTGATAGAAACTAGCCGGAAGGCCATCAATCCCTGGAGCTTTGGAGGGGTGCATTTGAAACATAGCTATACGGATATCATCATCAGTAAATGGAGAAGCTAAAGCTTGACGGTCCAAATCCATAATGTTCGGAAATGTTGCCCGAGAGAAGGAACTTCTGACAGTTGAGTTACCGCGATAAAGATCTTTGAAATAATTCCAAGCCAAAGACTGAAGAAGATCCGGATCACTAACCCAATCACCGACCTCATCCTTCATGAATCTTATTTTTAACATTACCAGTCTCAAGCCTTATGTGGCTGAGAGCTCTCACAGTACAAGCAGGCGCAATAAATTATTAGGAAAACGCTCTATAACAATGAAATTGACCCCCTCTTTGGTGAGATTATCAAATGCTGGAACCAAAATAATATATTATCGCTATAGGAGCGTGTATAATCATAGGGGATGTTCAAGACCAATTCATATACTAATGTTCGGGGATCGATGTGGATTTCTTTTGCTTGGTAAAGTAGTCTATCTGTTAAGTAGTGGTATAAATTATAGAGAGAATAGCATGAATAGTTCTCATTGTTTTCAAAAAATTCAGTTTAGTCTCTATTATTTTAAAATATTTAAAAAAGTCTTTAATGTTTTTCAAAAGATTCAGTTTAGTCCTCATTGTTTTAAAAGGTTCAAAAAGATCTCTAATGTTTCTCAAAAAATTCAGTTTAGTTCTCATTGTTTCAAAAAAATCCCTAATATTTATCAAAAGATTCAGTTTAGTCTCTAATATTTTTTAAAAGATTCAAAAAGATCCCCAATATTTTTTAAAAGACTCAAACTGATCTTTATTGTCAAAACAACTATTAACTTTGACAGAATAGTAGCCACATGCATGTCATGTGACTAGTCTTTGAAGGGCAATTTCGGTAAAAGAAATAATTTTTTTTAAATTTGAATCAGGTGGCCATTACAGATTATGAATTCTCCTTGAAATTTTCATTCTAACGAACCAAATTTTATGAAATTTGGACAATAATTAAATGAGTTACGATTTTTTAAAGATTATGCATAATCTGTAATTTTTTTTTTCGCATGACATGAGGAAGAAGATAACACATACTACGTTGTTTTGCATATTAGTAGCAAATCAATTAAATTCTGTCATATGTCCGATTGTATTATGAAAGAGAGTTTGTCAAAGTTAATGGTTGTTTTGATGAAGAGGACTATTTTGAGTCTTTTGAGAAGTATTGGAGACTTTTTTGAATATTTTGAAAAATACTTTTTGAACCTTTTAAAACAATAGGGACTAAACTAAATCTTTTGAAAAATATGAACCTTTTAAAACAATGGGAGCTAAAGTGATTTTTTTAGAAACAATAAAGACTATTCATGTTATTCTCCGTAAATTATATACCAAACGTGTAAAAAAACTATTTATTAGGATAATAACTGATCAAGTTAAAAAATAAGTTTCAGAAACACTCAAATGCTATCAATTTGCGTCACCCTTCTCTTAGCTTCCACTACACTGATTTAGAAATTTTGTTTGGTTAAAATTAAAATACATGATTTAACACTCATATATAAATAATTTTATTTCAAATTATTTAAACTAACTTCAAAATACACACGATTCTAAAAAAACCAAGTTTTTTTTTTTCCTTTTTGGACTAAAAGAACCAAGTCAACTTAAGTAATTGGGCAAAAACCATTTTAGTCCCTGAAGTTTGCTCTAAAGATCAAATTGATCCCTTAAGTTTGTAAAAAGACCAAAGAGTTCCCTCCAATTAACTTTTGTTAGTTAAATGTTAATAGTCAAAAGATTGACTGAATTAAAAGATCATTATATCTTTAAGTAATATATATTATAAAAGAAAATTACAATAAAAATCTAAATCAATCTAAAAAAATATAATTCACATCATTTGTGCAGAAAAAAAAACCAAAAATGAAAAAATATCCGTTCAAACATAAACAAATTAAAGTCAGTAATATATCGTTAAAAAATGAATAATCATTATCGACATAATTAACAGCGAGGGTACTAGCCAGAGAAGAGATTGAATCATGATTGTTCATTTTTAACGATATATTACTGACTTTAATTTGTTTATGTTTGAACTGAAATTTTTTAATTTTTTTTTTCTTACACGAATTATGTGAATTATGTTTTTTTTAGACTGATTTAGAGTTTTATTGTAATTTTCTTTTTTAATATATGTTGCATAAGAATATAATAGTCTTTTAATTCAGTCAATCCTTTGACTGTTAACATTTGACTAACAAAAATTAACTGGAAGGATTTCTTTAATCTTTTTATAAACTTAGAAGACCAATTTAATATTTAGAGTAAACCTCAAAGACTAAAATAATTTTTGCCCTTAAATAATTTGTGCGTTACTTGTCCAGAAAGACCGAGTGTATTGCGTTGCCATGGGATCTAAAATCACGTGCTATTGTCTGGCATTGTTTAGTTACTTCACTTGTACTTACTACACCTTCAGTGTTGCTTTTTGACCAATTAAAGACCACCTCAAAAGGGTTGGATAAACAGCACACCACCCATGTGATTTAAATTAAGTGTACGTTTGTTCCGTATACTTTATAATATATACGTTTGTCTTTTATAATTTTAAAAAGTATGCATACATTGACATCTGTCAATTATGCATTAGGTTTTTTAACAGAAATAGGTCTTTGACAATTATAACCCTTTTAATATTTTTAGCCAAAAAAAATCAGATTGCAGCAAAAAAAAAAAAAGGATTTTTAGCTAAGTATTTCAATTTTACAGCGGCGAGGGGGAGGGGGGTGGGGGTGGCTGTTTACCCTAAATAATAAAACGCTTGGAGAATTGGTTGAAGGCTTAATTCTATTTTGAGTTCGAATTAGTTAGGTAGTTAATTTTTTTGAATTTAATCTCAATCTGCTTTATACTTGACTAATTTAGACAATACTTCTTTCAAGAAAGATTATGTATCCAGTGTTTGGCACCATTTAGATGTTTCAAAAAAAAAAAAAATTCGTTATAAACTTCTTTCAAGAAAGATTATGTATCCAGTTTTTGGCACCATTTAGATTTTCCAAAAAAAAATTCCGTTATAAAAAATTAGGCAATTCTTGATTGAAGAACAGCTATTTCTCGAGGCAAGAACCTCTATGCTTTTGCAGCGCTTTCTTTCCCGTTCATGCATGATAATTGTGTGGGTGAAGAAATGGTGAATATTAATGGGTATTTTTGATCTAGACCCCCTCTACAAATTAAAAATGTGACTTAAACCCCATGAATATTAGAAAGTTTGAGAGAGACCCCTTCTTTTAGGTCTCCATCCATTTTTCTGTCCGAATCAAGGCTAGAAAGGTAAATTTGTTACTGACTCTTTTCTCTTTCTTCCCGGCCAACCATATTTCTTTTTCTTCTTCATCTTATGCAGCAGCACTAATGAACTCATCCTTTCTGATAAAAATTACTGATTCTTAAGATTCCCTTATTAACTTCAGATCCTATACTCATAATGCTTCTTCGATTTTTTTTTTTCTTTAAACAGGAGGATAACTCAAGATAATAGAAGAAATCTACATTTTCTTCTCCAAGAAATGGGGATTGTAAGGGCTACAGTTCTTCTCCTTATTTTCGATTTTCAACACCTTTAATTTCACATTATTCCTTTTTTGATAAACCATTACCAGCCTCTCCTCATCATCAACCCAACCTCATGTACCATTACATCACCAATTGTTACTCATACCATACTTCATTAGATCACTGGCACTAAAGAGGAAAAAGAAAAGGAATTTGAAGCACGAATATACATACACATATGGATATATGGGTGTGTTGGGAAAAAGTGTAAAGCTGATGAAGAGAGAGGAGATAAAATGGAGAGTATTGTGGTTAGATCGTCAGACGGTGTTTGGAAAAAGTAGGAGAGAGAAAATAAAAAGTAGGGGAAAAAGATGAGGCAAAATGAGAAAGTAAAGTAAAAAAGAAAAAGTTAAGGGTATAAAAGACATTTTATATCATTTTAACAGAAAATTAAACGAATCTGTAACAGAAGGGGGCTGTCTCAAACTTTCTAATATTCATGAGGTCTAAGTTACACTTTCAATTTGTAGAGGGGGTCTAGATCAAAAATACCCGAATATTAATGCAACTTCACAGTGATCACGAGACTACCCATGTAATTTAACTCACTGCCTCACGTTAATTTGCAACCTTTTACCACACAGATCATATTTTTATCATACTGAACTGAAACTAAAAGATATGGCAACAGAAACATTTCGAATGCAAATTTTGTGGTATCATATTTTCGTCCTTCACACAACATTCGTGGGATTGGTTAGTGAACGTGTCACAATTTACTCTTACCTATTAAAAATTCAAAAAATTCAAAAGATAATAAAATTTTGTTTAGTTTAATTTTTAGACAGTTAGAAGCATTTTTTTTGGAGTTTAGAAATTGAAACTAAATCTTTGGCCCATTTTAAAAGAGCTATTAGGTAAAAATTAAAGTTAAAAAAATAAAAAGCTCCAATTTTGAGTTTTTCAAAAAAGGCTATTGCAAGGTTGTTTTTACATCTTGCGAGAAGCTATTTTTTTTTCCTTTAAAATATCCCTTTATATTTTTAAAAATCTAACACGGCCCTCAAAATTTCTAAAACCCAACATTGTCCAAAATGCTCAAATTAAACAATCAACAATTTCTGTTCAATAACACTTTTAACCAAAATTCTAATGTATAAAAACTTTACAATTTAACAAGTAAGATTTTACAATTATGCTATACAAACCCTAAATAATAAATGTAAGCATTGTGCATAGTTAAAGCTATTTCGACATATTTTATGTACCAATCCTTTTGCTAATCCAACAAGTTTGCTCAAATTACATGTGAGTTTTATACTAGGGCCTTCGTCTTTATCTTCAAAATTGTAGCTTTTAATGGCGATTAAGAATTAATAATCTTTTTAATGTGACCAATTGAATCGATTAATTCAAGAGTAATCAACAGTGCGTGCAAATGAGTGTGTGTGTGGCATACGGCATTGACTTCGTAAACACAATAAATTTAATATTCCATGGCAAGTCGCCAACAATTAGGTGAATAATTAAAGTTTCAAAGCGAAAGCTAGCTATATACGACTAGTGGCAGTAAGACGAACCATAAAATGGAGATCAGGTATTGAATTCCTCGAAACGATTATAATAAACGTCAAAATGAGTTAAACTCTCTCTTAAATTCACGTATATTGGGAGTTTTTTGTATTGAGATTCGCTTTTCTCTTTTTGTGGTCTAGAAGGAATTCAGTTTGCGATGGGACTTTTGACCATTTATTAGTTCATATGGATTAGTCCAAAATCAAAAAGTTAAGGAAAGTAATTGTAACGATAATTTAGTAAACAAATTATTTTTGGTTCAATTTTAATGTGAATGTAAATGGCTTAACCCGGTAATAAATGGCATAGTCGTGTAGGAAATTAGTGAGAGTTGCAATCTTTATTCACCTAATTTTTTTTTAAATATTTATTTTTTAAGGTATTTTTAATTTGAAAAATCAATTTAATTATCACTAAATAAAATAATTTGTACGAGAGTTTTAAATTATACGTTTTTAACCCTCGCCAATAATCAAAATCAGAGTGCTTCAAATCATTGACTATCATAGGTTATTCTTTAACTTGTGTTGCTTAAACTTCAAAAAGTTGTTATAACACGTCTCCTTATTTTCTTAACCAGTTTCAAACCCGAGTGCGTTGGTGTCTAATTAAGGCGAGAGATATGATGGATTCTATAACCAATTACTTTCTTTAAATATTTTGGCAAGACTGCCCACTTTCTTTTTTGAGAGCATTTTTTTTTTTCAATACAAACCGAATTGAAGCTGTAATTCGAATTTAAAATTTTTAATTATAATGAGTCACTAATTGAGTGAGGTTGTTTTAAAACAGTTGTTATCAACTCATTGTTGATTAATTTATTTTTCCTTTGCTTTGTCAAAGGAAAATATTATTGCCGAAAACCTTCATTAGTATTATTAATACATCATCTATAACTATAAGTAGTAGCTTTGCTCTTTGTCAAAAAAAAAAACATCTCTCTCCTCTCTCTCTCTCTTTCTCTCTCTATCTCTCTGTCATATTTCTAGCTAGAAAATCCTTTGAAAGAGGATATACAAGCAACTCCGGCGGAAGTTTTTCTTAGGCATGCGCTTTGATTTGAAGAACGTCCGGAAAGACCTTTTTATGCGGGCTAGAAGGCCGGTTCCCATCTCTCTTTCAGAAATAGTTGAGCAGGTCACAGGAGCTGCAAAACATGAAACATCATCACAATGAGAAGTTGATGAACATCTTTTGGCTTAGGCCTGCATTTCAAAGAAATAATTCTTTGTCAAAACGATGGAGATCATTGAAAAACACCACCACTTTGACGACTTCTCTCATCCTTTTCTTCTTCTTCCTTTTGGTTTCAGCTTTAGTTTTTGCTGGGTGGATTGACCTTGTAAGTTTCTTTCAATCCTATCTCAATGATGACACCATGCATCACAAACCTTGGTTTGATGAATTCTCTATATATGCATGATATTCTCAATTTGAATGCCTTCTTATACTCGTAAAATTATAACGTTATGAGAAATTTTAGTTCGTTTATTAATTTATTAGTTCATTAAAAAAGGAAAAACATCCTCCCAATGGATATTCAATGTAACAATGTTATGTATTGTTAGTATTTTCTAAATAACGCCCCAATGTGTTCATTAATAATAATCTGCCAATCCAGCAGAGCTCATATCTTAACGTGTTATGAGTAGATTGATTCCTTAAGCGTCTTGGAACCGAAAATCCTTTAACAGATTTCTCTTTCGATTTAATTTAATTTGCAGGCAAAATATTCAGGTCAATCCTTACAGAAAGCACTTCAAAATCTCAGCAAAGCCCCGATCGCTATAGAGTATCCACTAAACTGCACTGCATGGAACCACACCAACACATGCCCAAAAAACTACCCAACAACACACAAGCCATCCAACATCAACTCATCATCAAACTCAACATGCCCTGATTATTTTCGATGGATATATGAAGATCTAAGGCATTGGAGAGACACAGGCATCACAAGAGACATGGTAGAGAAAGCACGAAGATCAGCACATTTTAGACTCGTGATTCTAGACGGGAAAATCTACGTGGAGAAATATAGACCGTCGATTCAAACAAGATCTTTGTTTACAATGTGGGGCATTGTTCAACTTCTGAGATTTTACCCTGGAAAATTGCCTGATTTGGAGCTCATGTTTGATTGTGATGACCGGCCTGCCATTCGAGCCAGGGACTATAGAGGACCCAATGCGAGTCCACCACCATTGTTTAGGTACTGCTCAGATGGGGGGAGCTTGGATATTGTCTTCCCAGATTGGTCATTTTGGGGCTGGTAACGTTTATTCTCACGCTTTCAATTAATACTATTAACAACATGAAATTTGTGAAATCTTGTTTTGTACAAGATACGTGTTCAGTTTATGATAATTTAGATTCTCTAGTGTTAACATTACCGATATAAGTATTTTTGGGCCAGTTGAGAAGTTCAATGTGCTGACAAACTAACAAATAGACTTGGGTCATTACATTTGATAGCAAAGTAGACTGCCAAGTGAAATGGGAGTTTTTCAGTGCAAACTAATAATTAAATTTGAGTCATTAAAAAATTATACCTCAAAATATAAAAATGTTATCATTTTTTTCCGGTACTAATTGGTATTGCATTATCTAGGGCCGGTGCTAGACTAATAAACTCGTGCCACGAGTCTAAGTAAACTTCAAACTTGATTGATCCTATTCAACCTTGTTCTTGACCAAAAAAAAAAATATTCAACATTGTCGATAGATGATAATGACTAATGTTTACAAGCTTAGAAAAAAGATTTCATCATTCGACTAATTTATCCCCTTCCCACTTCTCACAAGTAATCAATTTTACCAAAAAAATAGTGAAAATTCCATCACTGACAAGAAGTTTATTAAAGATTTTTTTTTTCTCAATTATTTGTCACGGAGCGCAATTTTTTTCTTTTTATCAATCATCATATCATTGTTTATTACTTTTGGTCTATGCCCATTTTTGCGGTCCAAGTTGCATGATTAATTAGTAGCATTGTCCAATGCATCTATCATTGCGTATAGAAGGCGTAAATGTATACATATATTAATGTTAATCTGTTTACTTTAAGACTCAGATTGCTTGTAAATAGGTGACTCAATAGCTTAGTTAGCGGAGATTACTTAAGTTGGAACTAATTATTTAATGTGTAATGCTTCATATCATTCGAGTAAGTTTCGTCCTTATTTTGTCTGGCCAAGGATTCATGTAATTCAAAACACCCACCTTTTTTTTTTTTTGAAAATATGTGTATTTTTAAAATATTTTTAGTTTAAAAAATAAATTTAGCACTGAAAAATAATTATTCATGTATGAGTACTAAATTGTGTACTTTAACCCCCTACTAAATAAGAATTCTAGACCTGCCCCTCTGTGAATAGAATATAAAATTACTTGTTTATATGGTAAAAATTCTGCTAAACAAATAAGGATAAGATAATTATTTAAATGATATATAATAATACTCGTATTTAATTGTTGTTAATATAGGGCGGAGACAAACATAAAACCATGGAGAATAACGCTGAAGGATATAAAAGAAGGGAACAAGAGAAGCAAGTGGGTGGATAGGGTGGCCCTTGCTTACTGGAGAGGAAACCCAAATGTTGCTCCATGGAGGGCAGACCTCATGAAGTGCAATGTTACTAATAAAGATAACTGGAATACTCTTCTATATCTCCAGGTAATTAATTGTTTGGTCCACGTTTCGAATGCCTCCTTCTTTACTTTTCTAAAAAGTTCTTCACAATTATAAAGGACAGACATACTATGTAGTATGTAATGGTAGTTTTTAATCAGAGAATGTGTATGCCTCCAAGCGAGCAAAGGTTTTTGGGGTTAAAGTTAAATTAGGCTAATTGCAATTATATACTAACTCTAGTTTCGAGTTTTCATTTTAAGTCCTTTTAAAATATAAATTTGTGTTTGATTAGTTTTTCGTAAACGAGAAGGGAAAATTATAACTAGAATTAGATGCTTCAAAGAGGAGTTAATTAATTTTCCTCTTCTTTTTTTCTTTTTCAGTTTTTTCTTTTTGGGTGGGCTGGGAACATGTGCCACGGATCTAGTTTGAAAGTTGTGGAAATTACAACACTCACGGATCTATAAAATAATTTAAAATACTATAGTATTTCTAATATATAAAATCACTTAACCTTCGCAGCTAACCAAGTTTGTTCATTGAAATCACTTACAAAAGGATTTTGAGGGATTTTGGATCCCTCCATTTCTTTTAATGAGAAGAATTTTACAATCCTTCTAATTTGGGGTAAAATGTATGAAAAGACTAATTTATTATTAACTCTTTCTATGACTATTTTATAAGAAGAATAGTAAGGTAATTTTTCATTAAAAAAATTATTCTTTCATTTTTTTTAGGGGGCGTTTGGTTCACGGATTGATTTTTCTTCCGGGAATGACATTCCTGCTGACATTCCCAAAAATGTTATTTATAGGAATGTGATTAAAAGTTTTTGGTTTGTTATTTTGTCAAATTTCTAGGAATATTATTTTATTATGTTTGGTTTATACTCAATATTCCTAGGAATATTGAGTAATTTTCCAATAATACCCCTAACTCAAAAAAAAAAAAGAATATCAAACAAAGTGTACAAATAACGATCTATTTTCCATACTTTTGCTAATACGCGAATAAAAAATATTTAACATATTAATACAACGAAAATAAATTTATTGTTATAATTTATAAATTTTAACTTAGACACTTCAAAATTAGAAACTTAAATATATTATTTTAATAAAAATTAAAATTTAAAGATTATTTAATTTATTTTTAATTTATTTTTAAAATTTTAAATTTATTTAGTTTAAAATTTAAAATCTAAAATATAGCATTAAAAATAATTTTAAATATAAAATTATAGTCTAACTTAGAAAATTCATAATTTTTATTTATTTTATTTTATTTTTTATTTTTATTGTTATTATTTGATTTTTCCTAAATATTTTATTTTATGTAGTTTTATTTTATTTATTCTTACTAATTTTATTTTATTTTTATTTTATTTATTTTATTTTCTCATTTACTTTTTATTTTTATTTTTATTTTATTTTATTTTATTTTATCTTTTTTTCTATTTTATTTTTAATTTTATCTTATTTTTATTTTATTTTATTTTCTTTTATTTTCTTTTCTTATTTTCTTATTTTATTTTTTACATTATTTTATTTTATCTTTTTTTTAAAATTTTAATTATATATATATATATATATTGATATTTTTTTTGAATTATTTTATTGTATTTGTTTTAATTTTGTATTTTTTAAGATGAGTATTTGTGTCTTTTATTTTCTAAAAAATATTCTTCCGACTTGAGAATGTGAGATTCTTAACCCCTCACATAGGAATATAAATTGGCCAATAATGAGAATATTGCATTTCCATAAATGTGATATTCCTATAAATATTTTTTTATTTCGCGAACTAAACATGAGAATATCATATTTCACATTTCACATTCACATTAATCATGTAACATTTCGCGAACCAAACGCCCCCTTACTTCTCAAATCCAAACAAAGAATTATAAATTTTTTTCATTTCGTTTCCCTTATTATTTTTTTGCAAACCAAAAAAAAATTTCTTTTCCTTTCCTTTCCTTTATTTTTCATCCTCTACCTTACTTTCCTGTCCTTTCCCATGTGCAATCCAAACTGGGGGTTAATCCAAATAAAAAAATATTCTAGATACGTCGAACGTTGGACCAAGATTTAAGAAAAGTAATCCTGATATATGAGCCCTCAGGATTACCGAATTAATGAACGAACTTATTAATTAATTTTTGAATGATAAGAAAATCAAAGGCCCTAAGGCAATTTCTAGGAGAAAAGGGAGCCATTCCCTCTCTTTAGAAACTAGATAGATAAAATCTTGAACTTGAAAAATTAGTGTCAAAATACTAAATTTAATAGGGAATATAAGTCATTTTTCCTTCTCATTAAAATATGAAATTTTGCATAGTTGCCATGTTTTTAGTAATGTGCAAGTTAATGTATTGCTAATTTTTTTATTTTTTTATTTTTATCATCATGATTAGTTAAGGCATTAATTTGGGGTTAACATATAGAGATGTCACGTTTAATTAATTTTTAGCAAGGTGATCATCTCATTCACGGATGAGTCGGTATTTGTAACTTTAGCTCAATAAATTTATTTGCTAAGGATATATGACGTGACACATTATTAAAATAGTCGTTGTTTAGCTCGTTTAAACCTCTAATGACTTGTTCTTTGTTTCTCGACATTACATACTTCTAGATAAAAAGGAATATGTATTTATTGGTTGCGCAAGTACTTAATTAAGACGAGACCTGATCTCATGACAAATACAAATATTTTTCAGGACTGGAATAAAGAATCTAAGAAAGGATACAAGCAATCCAATCTTGAAGACCAATGCACCCACAGGTTTGTATTATGAATTATAACATTTTCAAATTTTTTTTCTTTCTTTTTCAATTCTCTTTTTGGCTTACTCTTTTTAGTTACTATAATATAATATTTTGGATAAATTGCGTCCAACCCCGCTGTAATTTACTATAAGTACACAGAACCCCCTTGTACTGATCAAATTAGTACATTACCCCCTTATGATAAACAAAAAAGGTGCATACTCTCTCCATTAACTAACTTCTATTAGTTTTTTAACGGAAATATCAAAATAACAAATATACCCCTATCAAATTTTTTTTTTAAAAATACAGTCCAAACCCAAACCCAGCCACCCCCACCACTCCCATTTGCCACCAATACCCACCATGCTACCAACACTACAGTGATAAGCATGATGTTGAAAAAAAAAAAAAAGCTAATAAGCATAGTGTTGAAGCTGCATGTAACTATATGCAAGTATTTATTCAAGAAGCAATCAAAATACATACACAGTCGAACACATATATACATTTATATACATACACAGTTGATATACATATATATGTATATACATAGTTGATATATACATATATATATACATACACAATTGATATACATATATATGTATATACACAGTTGATATATACATACATATATATATATATAAATGTATTCCTTATGAATTCACTCCGTGGAAACTCATCAATTGTAGGCCTTTTCTCTAGTGCTAAACACATCAACACCATCTTCTCAAACTCATTAGCTAACTTGCGCGGAGGCCTCCATATATATATATATATATATATAGGATTTGGGGGTGAGGGTTGGCTTTGTGTGAGGGTATTTTGGTCCAAAATTTCAATAATAAAGTGAATGTCAGTTTATTGTTGCAAAATCGCAAAGGACGTGCATACATCACACTCCCAGTTAAGTTAAACGATTTTTTTAACGGAGAGGGGTTCCGTGTACCTTTTTTAATAATCACAGGGGGGTAATGCGCTAATTTGATCAGTTCAAAGGGGTTCCGTGCACTTATGGTAAATCACAAGGGGATTAGGCGCAATTTACCCTAATATTTTTGACTATTGAACATGTCTCATCATATCCATTAACATGATCAGATACAAGATATACATAGAAGGATGGGCATGGTCTGTGAGTGAGAAGTATATCCTAGCCTGTGACTCACCAACCCTGCTGATAACACCTCGTTACTATGATTTCTTCATAAGAGGCATGGTACCACAGAAGCATTATTGGCCCATTAGAGATAATGATAAATGCAGGTCTCTCAAATTTGCTGTTGAATGGGGCAACAATCACAGTGATAAGGTGATCTTTTTCTCTCGAAATGCATTAATCATAACAATTACATACTTTTTTTTTTTTTTTCTGGTCACACTTGGGTTCAAATCATGAAAAACATAATGTGACATAGGGAGTTTACATTGATACTATAAGAGATATGTGTTCAATTTATAATAATTTGGATTCGTTATTACTATCAACAAGAGTTTAATTCAATGTGTTGATTAATTAGTAGTTGGGTTTGCATCGTAATAAGTGATAGAACAAGCTAACAGACAAAAGTGTGGGCTTTCCCAACTGCTTAGTGGACTATGGTTTTGATTTGTATGGCGCGTTGAGGACATCATGTAGTTAAGGGAAGAGTCAGTGTCATCCCATACCACATCGATTCTGTAAGAGATATGTGTTCAGTTTATAATGACTCAGGTTTACTATTATTGCCAACATAGGTTCAAGCATTTTGAGTCAATTGATTAGGCTCAATATATTGGTGGGCCAGTAGTTGTATTTGGGTCTTTACACATAATATCGCCCGTGTTGAAAGTTAAGCCTATATCTATCAACTCAATATGTTGGCAGACCAATTGTGCAGTCTGGGTCGTTACACATTATCTTGCCTATGTTGACAGTTGAGCCTAGATCGTCCATATTGACAGACCAATAGTTAGACTTGCGTCATTACACATAACTTGCCCAGAAAACTAAAAAAAGGCATGATTTAGTTAGGCTGCCTAGCTAACTTGCTCATGGACTGTGAAATGCAACAGGCACAGGCCATTGGGGAAGCTGGAAGCAACTTCATACATGAGGATATGAAGATGGAATACATCTATGATTACATATTCCATTTGTTGAATGAATATGCAAAGCTGCTGAGATTCAAACCAAGTGTTCCTCCAAATGCAATTGAGCTCTGCTCGGAAGCCATGGCCTGCCCAGCTGATGGTAACTGGAGGAAGTTCATGGAGATGTCTTTAGAGAAGTCTCCTAGTGATTCAGACCCATGCACAATGCCTCCACCCTATGATCCACCAGCCTTCAAAGCATTTATTGATGACAAATTTAGGTCCACAAGAGAAGTAGAGGCGTGGGCAAATGATTACTGGGAAAAGCAGACCAAGAAGCAATGACGATGTACGGAGTGTTATTCGATCAAATCAAGTGTTATCTTATTATGTGAGGTCAATTCGATCGGTCAGTGTATAGGTATAACAATATCTATAACTAGTGACTACAAATTTTGATTCTTATACAAGACTTGTATTTCTTTCATCCTAATAGTTCTGGACTTATAAATCACCCAGTACAACCATTTAATGTTGGTAGAATGGACATATCGTGTTCTATTTTTTTTATTTTGTAGAACAGTTTTTTAAAATAATTTTTAATATTAAAAGAACAAAAAATTTGTTTGAGTATAATTGTCCTCTAAACAAGTTTTTAAGAAAATGCCCTTAAAATTATATAAATAATTTTTCAAAATCAAACTATAACTTTTTTATTTAATTAATCAAATTAATTAATTTTAAGTAACAACAATCACCACTAACAGCAATTCTAGATGCTGAATTTGCCCAAATCCAACATAAGAAAGCTATAGTGATAGTTCAATGTCAAACAAAGAATATTCCTAGTAATAATACAATACGTGACTGTTTTAAACCCCCACAAAAAAAAATAAAAAAATCACCTACTCAGCCTTACTTGGATTTCAATCATTAGGATTTTGGATAAATTGAAACAGTTGGAATATTAACCTAAAGTCCACCAATATTCAAACTACAACAGTTCTTTTTTATTTTTTTAATATATAAGATAAATATTTCTCTTTTGAATATCTGTTCGGGCATAAACCAAAAAATTTAATAATTGAGTACCTATTGACTCACACAAACTGTACTGTATTGTTGTTAACTTATATAATCGCACCTACTAACAATAAGACGACTATTCCATGCATGCCACTAAATGACACTATTTAACGCTTTGATTCGCCCACCTATCATATATGTTCAACATCAAGACATTATCTTTCCAGACCAAACATATAAGCATTTTTAAGTAATTGCTAAAATTTGATGTCTTCTACTAACTTGATTCTTATAAAATACATTGGTAAACTTTCTCCATCTTTATTCAGTTTTTGTAAGTTAGAATAAAAGAAAAATAGTAGAACCCGTATTGCACCGGAGATACATCATACAAACGAGTTTGAGTTTTTTTTTTCTTTTATTTTTTCTACCAACGTGAAGAACCCAAATTTATTGGCTTATTTATTTATTTATTTAATGTTCATCCAATAAATCCCTAAGGTAAATTACTAAACCCTACTTTAACTCTTTTACCTAATTTTTCCTTTATGAAAAACTCTTGAATTAGTGTATTACGAAATTTTGGTGATCTTCTCTATCTACAAAACACTATAATATTTTTGTTGACGATCCCCGTTTAATTCTAATCGTTGAATAAATGAAACTCTGTTTTTGTGAAATAGTATATTTGATTTTCCCATAATATATTCTAATTTTTGGTCAAAAACAAAAGCGATTCCCATATTAGCGGCAAGTACAACGGGAGCAGCCTAAACCGTAAAAAATATCCTCAAACGTCTCTCGTAAAACTGGTGGTGTAAGCCCATTAATGTGTAAGAGATTGATGGTTCAAAGACGGACTAAATGGACAGAAGAGCTACCTTCTTTTTTTTGGATGATGTGGGAAGCCCACTTAGCGGAATCCGATAATCCAATTATTCAGTAAAATTTGACCATTAATTGATAGACTTTCGTTACAGCGGTGTGCCCAGCATATGCACTATATTAGTTAAGGATAGAATTCTAAAATAATAAAAAATATCAAACACATAACTTTATATGAATAATTTTATCTATTACCGTTACACCATACTTTAGGGCAAAAAAACAACCCTCTTTTATTAATTTTAAACTCTTAGACATCCAAAAATTAAAATATATTGAGTTTGAGTATCCTTCCTGCAAGAGATCGTGTTGGGCTGGTTATGTTGTGCGTTCTTAAAATATATTACGCATTGACCCCTACGAAACACACAAATATCCCATCTCTCCCCTCCAAAACACACGCACACACTCAAAACCCTCCCGAGGAAGAAGAAGAAGAAGAAGAGGTAAGAAAGCAAGGCCCGCCATGGAAGCGGAGCTAGCAGTAGAGCCGCAATCACTGAAGAAGCTAAGCTTCAAGTCGCTCAAGCGAGCTCTCGATCTCTTCTCTCCTCTCCATGCCCAAGTTCCCTCTCCCGACCCCGAAAGGTATATCAACTTACTACCATTATCAATCAAAACCCTAATCCTTACTTTTCTCATTTATTATTGTTATTTTTTTAATCAATTTTCACAGATATTGCAATTCACCCCCTAGTTTGTCTTCTTTTGCTGTAATTATTCGATTCTTATTGTTACTTTATGCTTTTAAATTAGAAAAGGCTCAATTTTTTCGATGTGTTCTGATTTTATGTGTGTCTGTGTGTGATTTTGTTGTTGCAGCAAGAAGATTAGGGTGAGCCATAAGGTTGGTGACAATTAAATTTATCTGGTACTGTTTTAATGCTAACTTAAGCCATTTACAATAATTGTTTTTCTTTCTTTGTTTGGTTGTGATACAAAAGATTAAATAAAGTAAAAAGGTTACATAGTGTTTGATAATACTTTGATATATTTTTCTGTTTCAATGTTAAGTCAAATCTCGAGTATGGAGGGGTGAAAGATGCGACAACTCAGCCATCTTCTACTGCTAAGGAAGCGGCGAAAAATCAAGCTCCTGCACCTTCTAATGCTTTAGCGCTTCCCGGTAATGTTTTCTATTTCGAGTCTTTATTATTGTGAACCTTATGATCCCTGATACGATGTGCATGAGTTTATATGGAATTCAGCTCGTGTTTGTGTGTGTAAGCATTATGTGCATAGTTGCTCCAGTTTCTTTAGCATTTTTTTTTACCTTATTTCTTGACGTTTCCCTTTAGTTAGAAGAAGAGAATGAAAGGAGTAGCACGGAGTTTTCAAAGAGTAAAAAAAAAAAAGCGAGAAAGGAAAAGATATGGGTTAAGGGGTCTAAAATGTGAATGTGCATCACATATGAATTTAGTTTTCTGGTGTTGGCCAATAGCTAACAAATGGCCTATACTTCGGCTACTAACACGAGGATAAGGCCTTACACCTAGATCAAACATGATGCACTGAGGTATTTTTTTTTGGTTTAAGATGCACTGAGGTTAACTGCTTGTGAAAGGAAGTATTTATATCAAACCTTAACCAGTTCAATTGTGTTCAGGGCATTGTTCTGTTGTATTCAATTTTATTGTAATACTGATGAAATCCATTCTTGGTTTAAGGCGAGTATACATGTCCTCTGTCGTTTTGTACTAATTTCCTTCCTGGCCTTAAATATGGCTTTGTTTGATGTTACTGATATGGATTTGACTTCTCCTGGCAGGCCCAGAGAACGCGAGAGACCCACAGAAGGGAGCGGCCCAAAATAGTTTAATTGTCGGTCCATCTTTTCCAGCAAAGGGCTCGTACGTGATATTTCTGTCTTCCCTTCTTTTGTATATTTTCTTGGGCTTCCACATTTTTGAGGGAATTATTAATAAGAGGATTCTATTAATTAGCAAAATCTAATTTTGGACTGTCTTTCCAGCAGCTTGATGTTGGAGGTTTTTTATTTTTTTATTTATCCTTTTACTTTTATTTTAACTTTTCCAGTATTATAAAGCTGTAAAAAGTAATATTTTTGCCAACTGGTTGATCAGAAATATTAAAAATAACAGCTTGGCTTACAAAATATAAGTTGTTATATTACTCTGGCCAGCTTAATATAGACTCCTGCATCTATTATTTGATGTCTCTATCTGTCTTCTGCAGTAATATTTGTGTATCTTACTTAAAATTTGAATTTTACAAATTTATGTTGCAGAACTGATACTGGGTCCTCAGGGAAAAGTACAGCAGTTGTTTCTGCTCATGGGTCATCCGAAAGGTATTGGTCTTTCTCGATTCTATGCTTTAGTCTATACTCGTCCTTATAATGATGAGATGCCTGAAGTTTCTTCTCCATTGGCCCGTATATAGCAATTTCACTTGTAGCGTGGTTCAATGCATTGATGTCTATAGTATTTTTAGGAAAAAATCAAATTAATGATCAGGATTTATGGTTTCTGGCAATATGTCTTTTCGTCATCTTGACATTTTTTTTAATGACTGTACTATAAGATTAGAACCTAAATTTGTATTGTCTCCAAAAGAAAGTATAATAAGGATGAGTGGTGCCCAACAAAGAACTCCTATTTGTTCATTCATTTCTTTGTTATTGTTGCCTTCAAAGCAACTATTATATGCAATGGATGAAATTCATAATAAAAGAACCTGTGGTTATTACATAAAATGTTTGAACATTTTAGGGATGGTCATCTAATAGACTGAGGCTATTAGTCTAATACATCTAATATCTGGATGCAAGAGGCTCAATCCGTGAAGTTATTGACTCAACATTCTGAACTTTTCCTAGACCACCTCTTCAGTTAGTGTAGGCATTGATTTGATGATACCATCTTCACCTAGACAAGTGATGCTCTCGTCAGAGTACATTGCATATCATGATTTCTTTGTTACAGGAGTGATGTTTATATGTATTGCTTTGACAAAGATAGCACCCGGACAACTGAACTTTAGTAGGGGAATGGATTAGTTTGAGCAGAAAATTGAGATCTGCGTATTTCTACTTTGCAGTACTTGACACTAGTTATGCTAGTTAAAAGCACCTTATATATATATATATATATATAAATGTGTCTCTGTCTCTCTCTGTGTGTGTGTGTGTGTGAATCTTGTTAACATGGTTAGATTTGCAAAGGGCGTGATGTTTTATGTATTTCTTTGGCAAATGATGATATCCTGAATATTAAAGGATATGTGAAAATTGGATTACTTCCAGCATATCTTACCTTGTCTACATCTATCTCCTTTTCTATAGGAAATCATATTATCATGTTAATGGCCTGTTTGAGCTTTTACACCCTCCTGTTTTACTACTTACAGTGACGTTTATCTGCCAATTCTATGTTTTGATTTCATCTGTACTATCGTATACATTCTACAGATGTCTTTAATCATGAGCCCTCAGATATTAGAGGTTTAAAAAAAGATGAAAGGGATTAGTAGTTAACCCAAAATTGGAGGCTTTGGTAAAGTTTGTTTGTTTGTTTTTATTTTTATTTTTTATATATAAATATGAATGCAAAAAACATCTAGTACTCAGCTAGAGTGTTCCTCTCTTATTTTCTCGGTATAGTTAGCAACATGCTGTATTTTGTGTATCTAAGTTTTTTGTTTCCTTTCTTTTTTTTCTGCATGCATCTTTCAGAAATCTTACAACTGCAGCTATCATGGAAAGAATCCCAAGCAAGTGGCCACGTCCTGTATGGCATCGTCCCTGGAAGAATTATAGGGTAAAAATTTTCGATTCTGATTTTGGTGTGTTTTTAGTATCTGTGGTTTTTGCTTTCCAATTGTACATCCATTGTTGAGGTACCTGAGTTGGTTACAGGCATGCTTAGGTGTCGCAGCCATTATATGCTCTATTCATTCACAACTTTGTCAATCTATACCTGTTAAAAATATGCATGCGCCTACTGCTCAATCTATAACCATATAATACTATAAGAGCATGAAAATGCAGTATTCCCGAAAATTATTCTGAGAGTTTCTGTCTCACATCTTTCACTTAAAAATAAGAAAAGAGAAAATGATAGAAATATGAAGAGCATTTCAACAATCACAATCCAAGCTCAATAAAGACTACTCGCCTACAAGGCTCTAGAGTTACTAGGATACCAGCTTGCTTAACATGGGGCAATTGTCCAAATGTTTGTCTGCATCGGCGATTAGCTTTACAGAGGCTACTTTGCCAATAGTGCTTCAAATGAAAAGAAAAAAGCACGACCAAGCAACTCAAAGAGTAAGAAAAAAAAAAAAAAAAATTTCCAAGTTCTGTTGAATGCTGGATATATAATTGTTTAATGATTTATCTTATACTGTGAACTGAGTTTAAGATAAGCTTGACATTTATACCGTTGGTGCTTATTTCCCTGGCTTGTCGCCGAGATATACCTCAATGAGTCCTCTTCTAACATTCATAATGTTGTAACTGTTCAGGTCATCAGTGGGCATTTGGGATGGGTGCGTTCTGTTGCAGTTGATCCAAGCAATACTTGGTTTTGTACAGGATCTGCAGATCGGACAATTAAGGTGAGAAATTCGAATCCAAATCGAAACAGAAGGATATTTGTATACGTAAAAGTCTTATGCATGATTCATATGCATATTTCTTTGGTCTTATCTATTATTATCATTCATATTTGTTTTGTCTTATCTATTATTAATATGCATATTTCTTTTGTTATTTCATACATTCTGGACATGCTCCTGTTAGGAAGAAAAGTTTGCAATGATTCCTTCATGTGGGATCAATTCTCAGTTGTGTTAGTTCCTGGCATGCTCATAGTAGATTGAGTTGTTCTAACTTAAATAGCCTTATTTGTATCAAGGCTGGGCAATAATCAATGAAAATGAAGATTAACTATTTAAAAGTTAAACTTACTGTTCTTGCGGAGGATACTGAACCTGATCCGATTTGAAAGTTAAACTTACTATTCTTGCAGAGTATACTGAACCTGATCTGAGAGAAGATGATTGAATAGCTAACTGAAAATTCACCTTGGCATGTACAGGATGAGAATTGAAGTAGATGAAAAGATGATTCAATATATGAGCTTGAGAATAAATAAATTTTGTTGTATATTTACAGACGACTAATGATTACCATTTTGATTAAAATTTCTGTTATACCAAGAGTGGTTTTTAGTGATGAGCAACTTTTGTTGTAATTGATTTCATAAATATCTTATCAGGAGCTTATATAGGAGGTGTACCTTATCTACAAATATTGAACAGTTCCACCTATCTGTCACTCCAAGTTGTTATAATTGTCATTTGTAGAATACATATATTACACAAAAGTTTCGGCTTCTGATATTGTGTGGCACTAGCAACTTATAATTCTCTCTTTTTGTTTTTCTTTTCTTTATTCTTATTGCGGTTACAACTTACAAGATATGGGATTTGGCAAGTGGAAGGCTAAAGCTAACATTGACAGGGCACATTGAACAAATACGAGGTTAGTTTCTTCATACATACGTAGGGATCAGACATACACTTGTTGGCTAGCCTAGCATGGCCAGTTACTGTAGAAAATCCAGATATTTATTAACATTAATTTTATTATAATTATTCTTTATTAGTATGTAGAACAAAAAGTGAAAAATGGGAAAGAGAAGATTGGGTTACTTAAGTCAAACAAAAAGAAAAAAAATAAAGACAAACAGCATAATAGTGAGGATCTGTTTGCTTGCAGGTCTTGCTATTAGCCAAAGACACACGTATATGTTCTCTGCTGGTGATGACAAACAAGTTAAATGCTGGGATCTCGAGCAGAACAAGGTTGGTGATATGGGTGGTCATCACTGTTTAGGGTTTAGATGTTTTGTGAATATTTTATTCTTATTGTTGTTTCCATTATCAGGTTATTCGGTCTTACCATGGTCATCTAAGCGGTGTCTATTGCTTGGCTGTACATCCTGAAATTGATATCCTGCTAACTGGGGGTCGTGATTCTGTGTGCCGGGTATATATTACACAATTTTATGCTAATTTGAGTCTTTCAGATTGCAGTATGGCTCCTTATGCAAGTAGAGAGCAACTGTGTTGTTTATACTATTGCTGATTGCTGCAAAGTAATATATCTTCTATTTATCGGACAATGGTTTCAGGTTTGGGATATTCGTAGTAAGATGCAAGTTCATGCACTCTCTGGGCATGATAACACAGTTTGCTCAGTTTTTACTCGACCTTTGGTAAAGCAATTCTCTCCAACTAACACTATGTAATATTTAGATTTCTTACTCGAACTTGGGAAAGGTCTCATTTTCTTGCAAATTGTAACTTTAAATAAAAAACTGTGACTTTGATTATGTTCTCATGTTTCATAGTGACAATTACCATTTTGAATTATGGTAATGATTCTTAAGTATTTAATGATGTACATGCTGGACCACTCGAGTTTCCATAGGTGTCTAATTTGCCCCACTTCTGCATGGAGTGATTACAGTGCTTTATAAATCTTTGCCATATGCAACATTCGGTGCTTTTTCATGTGGAATTGCTTGTTGATATACTAGATGATAAAAAATTTCTGGCATGAAGTAATGACCACTGCTTTCCATAGGTGGTCTAAAATCTGGCCATGCTTCTGACATTTACAAAGATATTTGCTCTGAATTTGAAAAGGCATATTCTCCGGCTTTTGGATTAGTGGAACAATCTTGCTTGTAGATGATGCTATTAAATCCTAGTATATAATCAAACCTCCATTATATAATATCTGTTTTCAGGATCCACAGGTGGTTACTGGATCTCATGATTCAACTATAAAGTTCTGGGACCTACGATATGGTAATTTATTTTTTCGAAGCAAATTTTCTAATATGGAGAGATTTATATTTCTTCACTTTTGAGAGTACCAATTATTTGTCTTGCAGGTAAGACAATGTCAACCCTCACGCACCATAAAAAATCTGTTCGCGCATTGGCTCCACATCCCAAGGAGTATGTATACATATTAACATAATTTATTTATGAAATAAAGGAGCCATTGTCTGGTAAAACTATGCTCTGAGTTATAGTGGTCTTGCCTCATGTTAAATTGATCTTTTTATATTACAGGGACTGCTTTGCATCCGCATCTGCTGACAATATAAAAAAATTCAACCTTCCAAGAGGAGAATTTTTGCATAATATGCTGTAAGTTTCATGTCTGACTATATGTTTTATCCTATGCAATTTTGGTAACTCTACTATGTGTACTTGTGAACAAATATCTGGTGGGCTACCACGTAATTGATGAATGGCTGATGAGAAATTAAAGCATGGTGCCTTCAGGATGCGGAGTCCATAAAACTATTACTCTGTTTTGTACTCCCTCTCTTCCGTTGTCTTCTTTTCCCTTTTGGTACAACATGCTGGTAGTGCTGGAGAGAGAGGGAGAGAACTAAGAGACTCACTCCCTCCCTCTCGTTACATTAGGTTTCTTATAGTTTTTCTTCAGTTATTAATACAAATTCGTTTTGACATATCATTTCTCACTATACAGCTCTCAGCAGAAAACCATCATCAATACGATGGCAGTCAATGAAGAAGGTGTACTGGTTACAGGAGGTGAGAATCTTGGGGTTATAATCTATTTATTTCATCAGCTGCAATGATGTCATATCTTAAACCATATCTGATGTTACGCTTTATCGCAACATTTTTTCGCATTTTGTCTCATTTCAAAACACCCCCACTCACAACCCCCAACCGCCAAATCGAAGAAAAATTAATAAAGCAAGCAAAAAGTAAAAAGAGACTCCAATTTCTCTGGTATGTCAAAAATTGGGAGTTAGAACTTATACCTGTGATTAGTCTTAGCCACGCAACCGGTCTTCAGCCCATGTTCCATTATGAGTTCCTAGAGAAGTTGGAGACAGAATGTAACTCTTTCCTCTGACTTGTATCCTTTCTGGTATTGAAGGTGACAATGGAAGTATGTGGTTCTGGGACTGGAGGAGTGGCCACAATTTCCAGCAAGCACAAACCATTGTCCAGCCTGGTGAGTACTTGCTTACATAAGTTTATGTCTGTATTATTTATCGCTTGTTACAAAGAGCAAAAATGATATATCGGTTTCACTTCATCACAGGGTCACTGGATAGTGAGGCTGGCATCTATGCTCTCACTTACGACTTAACTGGTTCCAGGCTTATATCTTGTGAGGCTGACAAGACCATCAAGATGTGGAAAGAGGATGAGAACGCCACTCCTGAAACTCATCCACTTCATTTCAAGCCACCTAAAGATATCCGGCGTTTTTAACGGTCCTACAGTTCCCTGCATGTTGGTTTGGCTATTTATCCATTTCAGTGGAAGTAAGCTTGCAACTAGGGGTTTTCACACTATGCAAATCTAGGCCTTGCCTTTCTTTGATGCAAGTACATTAGGCGTAGACACAGATATTTCCGGGATGCTAGGCCGTCGGCTCCGTGAGATGGGTAGGCATGTTAGAACATGCTTGTTTGAGATTATTATCTTGTTCAAATACAGAACAAAAATCTTGCCAGGATTCTTGGGTGTCAGTTGCTTGAAATAGCTTGGCATTTTTGTGCTTGTTAAACATTGTATCTCATCTTTTATGTTTATGTTGTTCATGTGAAATGCAAAGTTTAAGGTTCACTTGCGAAATCAATTTAGCATTATATAGAGCTTGACCGATGCATAAAATATTGAACAGATTAAGTCGTTAAGGGATATGAACATGGCAGGGTCACATTGACACGAGATTGTGTATATAAATACACCCTCGACTGGAAAAAAGAAACCTTTTTTTTTTGCCCCAAAAGAATCATTTTATTGAATTGTTTCAATGTATGAGTGTACACTTTAACCTTTCTCATTGTAAGGTCTAAATCTTAAGTCCCTTTGAATATCTGATGCGATGACTAGAAGGCATCTCATATGGGTGTCTAGTCTGTTGGGGGAAGGCATTACAGCTTCTGGCCTTCTTGGGTGACAAAATGTTGGAGAACAACATAAATTTTATTGATTTGAATATTCTCATAACATTATATGTTAGAGAGAGATTTAATAATAGTGAATTATCTGAATCATTTTATCATAATTGTATTATCTATTTATTACTAATGAATATCTTCTTGTAATGTTATGATGTTACAACCTTATCTGGGAGATTGAAATCCAAATTTTGCAAGTGGAACTTGGAGAAAAGGTTAAATTTTGATACGATCTACATGTCTAGAGGATAACAGGGGGGACGGATTGATTTTCTTAACTCTTATTTACTTGGAGGAGACAAATGTCAGTTGTGGCGTGAATAACGATACTAGGATGTGAACTTTTTACTTTGTACTCTTTAAGTTTATTGGAGAGACTTTTGAATATTTTTATGATACGTGTATTTTGTATTTTTTACGAGAAATATTCTAAACTAGATACTAACAAGTATGATTACGAGTTTTTCTAGTTAAGAAGATAAAAATGCACTATAATACACAATTTTTAATTTGTTAGCCATTTCAAATAGTGTTTTATATCAACGAACCTTATATTAAGATACATATACCATGTCTTAAGTAATCAAACTAACCACGGAAGTTTTACGTGTATAACAATATCATATAATGGATTACTTGCACAAAGTAAAGTAAAGAAGAGCTCTTTCTCCCTCAAATGAATAGAGACCGCGACCAAAAATTAAAAAAATAAATAACAAACCCTCGACTGGAAAAAAGAAACCTTTTTCTTTTGCCCCAGAAGAATCATTTTATTGAATTGTTTCAATGTATGAGTGCACATTTTAACCTTTCTCATTGTAAGGTCTAAATCTTAAGTCCCTTTGAATATCTGATGCGATGACTAGAAGGCATCTCATATGGGTGTCTAGTCTGTTGGGGGAAGGCATTACAGCTTCTGGCCTTCTTGGGTGACAAAATGTTGGAGAACAACATAAATTTTATTGATTTGAATATTCTCATAACATTATATGTTAGAGAGAGATTTAATAATAGTGAATTATCTGAATCATTTTATCATAATTGTATCATCTATTTATTACTAATAAATATCTTTTTGTAATGTTATGATGTTACAACTTTATGTGGTAGATTGAAATCTAAATTTTGCAAGTGGAACTTGGAGAAAAGGTTAAATTTTGATACGATCTACATGTCTAGAGGATAACAGGGGGGACGGATTGATTTTCTTAACTCTTATTTACTTGGAGGAGACAAATGTCAGTTGTGGCGTCAATAACGATACTAGGATGTCAACTTTTTGCTTTGTACTCTTTAAGTTTATTGGAGAGATTTTTGAATATTTTTATGATACGTGTATTTTGTATTTTTTACGAGAAATATTCTAAACTAGATACTAACAAGTATGATTACGAGTTTTTCTAGTTAAGAAGATAAAAATGCACTATAATACACAATTTTTAATTTGTTAGCCATTTCAAATAGTGTTTTATATCAACGAACCTTATACTAAGATACATATACCATGTCTTAAGTAATCAAACTAACCACGGAAGTTTTACGTGTACAACAATATCATATAATGGATTACTTGCACAAAGTAAAGTAAAGAAGAGCTCTTACTCCCTCAAATGAATAGAGACCGCGACCAAATATTAAAAAAATAAATAACAAATGGCTGATCTAATTACTAAAAGAAGTTACTGGAAAAGGGCCCAACCGGGTTCGAACCGGTGACCTATTGATCTGCAGTCAATTGCTCTACCACTGAGCTATGGACCCCAATACTGTTGTCATTGTTCTATTTTAAAATATACTTCGTGTTTTGAAATGATCATCTAATTCAACTTGCTTGTAGAAATGTTTTTCTGGAAAATAAAATATTTATAAGGTTCTGTTTGTTTGCCGTAAAATAACTTGTTGGAAAAATATATTTTTCTGAAAAATAGAATACTGTAAAATATTTTTTGGTGTTTGGATGTACTGTAAGTTCCGTAAAATATTTTCTTCTCCTAAAAGAAATGAAAACATTTTCCAGAATTTTATACTAGTCACAATTGTTGACCGAAAAATATTTTACAGTTGACCAAACACCGTAAAATTAAAAAAAAAGCAATCACAATTATTGACATAAAAATATTTTACAATTGACTAATTTTCTGGTGTTACCAAATATCGTAAAATCTAAAAAATATTTTCCACCGAAAAATTGGTCAACCTTAAAATGTTTTTCAGTCAACAATTGCGATTATTTTTTCTTAATTTTACGGTGTTTAGTAACACATGAAAATTGATCAACCGTAAAATGTTTTCCAATCAACAATTGCGGCTAGTACAAATTCTGTAAAATGTTTTCATTTCCTTTGAGAGAATAAAATATTTTACAGAACTTACGGTACATCTAAACACCAGAAAATATTTTTCAGTATTTTATTTTTCAGAAAAATATGTTTTCCCAATAAGTTATTTTACGGCAAACAAATAAAGCCTCGTAAAATATTTTATTTTTAAAAAAAATATTTTTTACAAAAAATATTTTCTATAAATAAATTATTTTACGAAAAACAATCGGAGCCTAGATTGAGATTGTGCGGCTTCGTGTACTTGCATGAGTTTGAGAAGTACTTGCGAAATTTTGAGTGTTACATGATTTGGTCGATTGCTCTACCACTGTGAGCCTATCATGAGTTAGCTTAAAATATTCTCTTTTCTAACTTTTCAATATATAAATCCTCTGCGTGCATAATGGAAAAAGAAAGTCAAATGATTGAAGATTGCCAACGCATTTTGTTGCGACGATTGGAATATTGTTTGGTGCATGTTTATTGTGAAATTAATCATTGTATAAATTAACTTACAAATTATGATCTTACACATTCTTTTAATTTTTTTGTTATACATAATCTCCTTAGAGGACTTTTGTTACTAATGGAGAAAAATAGACGGGATGAAATATTCCTGCATTTAATTTTCATGTAACCAAATTCGGCCTCCTATGAATCGAAAAAAAAAAAAAAAAAAAGAATGTCAAGACTTCCATGGACTCCCCTAAGCACCCGGCTGATCATTGCGGGGATACTTAGCCTTAACCTTTGCATTATAAGTTCAGGATAAAGTTGAATTGCTTATATTTTTTGTGTGTGACCTTTATTTGTGGCAAACATGCAGGAAAGGAATCACCTTATGATAGTGGTTCAGTGATCATAACTACTAGATTCTCCATAGAAAAATAAATAAATAAATATTCCTTTCACAATAGAGGCGAAAGCTAGTTTACACAACTAAACGAAAGGATCTCTCACCTCTACTCAAGTGCCACTTCCATGAAACCACACTTTATAAAGCTTCATCCACAAATAAGATTAATCCAATGCATATCTCACTAAGAAGTCAATTAGTACAGAAATTTCAGGGAATTTATCATTGACAAACTGATACCCTGCCAAATTTAATTTCTGTAAATTTTCTAGTTTTTCTTTTAAATGTAGTAAGCAATGAAATGAAAATAATAGCACACGATAAGGGAAGTTGGGAGGTTAAAATGGGTCGTCTCGACGTTATTGACTCTTGGGATTCGCAGATCTGAATGCCTCCTTTGTTCTACCATAATAGACAGCCTTACTCCCAGGGAAAGTGATGAAATTCCAACCGAAAGCTGATCCTCCAACGATGTAGGTTCCTTGCACCCGAAGCTCTTCAGTTTCAGGGGAGGTTCCTGAGAACATGTTTTTCACATCTTGCTGATGCTCTTTGGGCTTTTGTCCATCTTGAATCCCACCTGACAAAGAAGCAGATTGACCTTCCGGCACATTCTTAGTGTCTTCTCGTTTGATGGTTTCTGCTGTTATCTCTTTGTATAGATCCATCACAACTTTCACCTCTGCAAATCACAATGTACAAATAGTTAAAGAACCTTGCAGTGAACTCAATTGCACCGTTAGTTGTTGCAAGCAATTGTTCCACTCACGGCAAAATAACGCGGGAAATTAAGAGAAATGCAAAGACGGGCAAATTAAGATGGAAGCAGCACATGATACTTAACAACAAGGTGAATAGGAATAAGTACATCCTAAATATAAACAATTTCAAGATTAGAGGGTGATCAAGTCATGAGACAAAATTCTTGGATAAATTCAATGAATTGAAGCAACAAAAACTGCAACCTAAATCTAGAACAACGGCAGGAATTCAAAATGTCGACAAAGCAATATTGAGCTCCTAAAAGAGACTGTAAAAATCAGAAAGATCCACTCAGCAACCAAAACAAGACTGCATATCTTGCTATAATGGTGAATTATGCAAATGAGAATAAAGACATGAATCGCAATCAGGTTGAAGAGTAAATATGGTGGAACAGTAGATGTTGCAGCAAAAGTTTCCTAGAAGGGGTTATCAAAGGCTTAAGTTCTGCTTTTACATAGAAGGTGAAACATTACCATAGCATATATTCAGAGAGCAGCATAGGAAAAGCTGTTACTACCATATAATACAAAGCATAGTGTATAAGCACTGAAAGCAAAAGATGTAATTGATCATAAAACAGACTGAACATCTTATGAAGCTTACTTTCACGAATTTCAGTAGCACCCTCGCAATTCCGGAAATCAGGAGTTTGAAGAACCTTCAATATAACAACTAAAGAATTTCAGGCCTTTCATACTATATAGTTACTTGAGCAATATTTCAACAATCAAGAATAAGTTCTCCAAACATGGCTGCCAATGGCCCAATGCTAATATATATAATAAATGTAGACTAAAACCACAATAATTCTGAATTGTAGCGATTAATATACTCTGATCCTGGCCATACATCATAAATTTAGTGTACCACGTGATTAGTACTAATAAAAGCACATATGTTGTACAACTTTTGTAACAGTTAAATTGCTCCTCCGCCATTCATGCTCACACTCTGAGCTCACAAATTGAAAAGATAAAAATAATAGACACATAAATTGCTGAGTTAATTCCTGATAAGATGTCATCCATTTCATACAACATGCTCTTGGTTTTTAGAAATAACATTTCCAAAATTCTTTTGAAATAGACATCACTAATGACGTGGTAATGAATTATTTGACCTAGAAATACTCATAGAAAATATGGATCTTCTAGCAACTTGCACTTCAGACAATTTTTCTTAGATATGGTACAATAGCGTTTCAGAACTGTAAATTAGTAGTCTCAAAATAGAAAAGAAAAACATTTTATATAACTTCTAGTCTCAATATTTTCTTAACAAATCTCAATTGTTAAAAGCCGTAGAACGTAATCACTAATCAGTCGTACATTCAAGGCATCTATAGATATTTTAGAAAGCCACACATTAGTAGATATTTTGTTGCAATATCTTATGAGTCTACACCTTCATCATTATTGAAGTGCAAGCCCACACAATTAATCCCCATATTTATATGGAAAATATTTTGTTGTTATGTAACTCCACCAAGGTAAATATAGTAATAGGGTAAATTGCCGAAATGATCATCTTTTAACTGTGTTGCCTTAACATTTTTTTGAGAAATTGTTGCCTTAACATTTAAAGGTAATAGTTCTCTTGTTGCACTATATGCAATGGTTATGCTAAGAAAGGGACCTAAAGAATGGTTTCCGTTCCTCTTTGATTAATGAAGCACGCAGTCTTGGACAACCAATTTAAACACCAATGCCATTTAGTTGAGTTAAACCAGACCACATGTAGGATCAAAACTCTGCTCAAGTGCTAACTGAAAATAATAGGAAATGAAACAGAGAAGAAAGTGTAAACCGTCAAAAGGGATCACCACTAACATTGCCAACCAACAAAACCAAAGTGAATCAAACCAAACCTTATTCCACTAAATAGCCCTAAAGGCGTTTTCCAAGCTCCTAAAGCATCCCAAAGTTTCAAACCCAAATTGTGATTTTTCGAAAATCACATAGAAAAACCAATTATTGAATAACAAAACCTAAAGGGTTTACGTATTTTAACTATTACCATGATAAACAAGAGCACTGTACTTCATTCGAAAGAGAAGGATGTGACGCAAACAAAAGCCTAACAAAGAAAACAAAAAATAATAATAATAATAATAATAATAATACGTATAAACAAATGAACAAATTTCACCAAAATAACTAGCATTTCAATCAACTTTAACCCCTGTGATAGACATAATAGAAACAAGAAAAGCCTAATGCTATATCAATTGTGCATACATTTTTCACATTAAATTAACTAAACAGAAAAAAACTTCTTTTAAAAAAAAAAAATGAAACTTTTCCCAAAAATCAATACAACCCATTAAACCCTGAACTGTTTACTCTAAGCAACACTGTACAAAGGTACAACCGATGCAAAAATCTCGAGCGGGATCCGCGAAAGGGTCGTACCCACCTTGGCGGTCTATCGTGAACAACATCATACAATCAATAGAATTAATAGTCTAAACAAAACTAAGCATTTAAACCAAACTAGAAGAACAATTAAGATTAAACAAATGAAAATGAAATTGGGTTTTAGTAAAAAACAAAAATAATAATAATTTTGTGGTTAAAAAAAAAAAAAAAAGAACCTGGATAAAATGTGGGCGGAGGTCTTTAACAATGGCTCGCATCTTGAAGTAAGGGAAGTTTTGCAAGTGGGAGATGTCAAGAGCCCTTTTTTTGGTGTTGGGAGGAGGCTGTGGAGCCATTGTTTGTGTTACTTTTGCTTCTTCCATTGCAAGCTCTCCTTTCTGGGACTTGGCTCACAGTAGATATCAGAGTTGCTGTAACTTCTCGTGATGAATAAATTTAGCAAAAAAACACTTTGTGAGCAAGAAGGGGGAAAGTAACCCAAGAGGCGTGTGACGTTCGGATAACGACCAGTTGTGTGTTGGTCGGTAAGGATGAGATGTTCGTGTAATGATTAGTTGCGTGATATGATCGGGTAATTATAAAAAATAAAAAATATTAGGGGAAAAAAAAATTAATATTTTTATTTAAAAATTAATATTATTAATCAGAATATTAATATATTGCGTCATGATTTTACACACAATTATTTACATATAGGACTTATTCAAATTATTTTTAAGCCCCTTACATTAGGAGGATTAAATAAAAGTTTTATTGCAGTTTTTAGAGATATTAGGAATTTAGATTGGTGACAATATTTGATGGAAATAACCCAGTTCAGTCTGGTTTATGGACCAATTTATTTTAATGTTTGTCCCAATTTACAATTTTCCTTATCTGATAGGAATATACGTGAAACTGTTACTTTATATGTTAAAATCAAATGGTATAATTATATGCCTCACTCAGAAACTATGAGTATATGTTAAAGAATTTATTACAAGGTTCTTCATACTTTGAACTCTAACTGCAGATTACAAGATGAAACTGATAGTACAGTTTTGATTGAGACTAATTTGTCTAGATCCCAGATTACTACTCGTAGAATAATAAAATGGGAAGAATTAGACTTTCCTGAAAATTGAAAACTTGAAAAGGTGACTCCTAATCAACCTAAAACTCAATCTGATTTATCTGATGTTGTTCAAACTTCTGAAGGTGATGTCTTCTTAAGATTTAAACAAAAACCTACAATTACTAGGTCTTTTTCATCGAATCATTTTTATATTTCCCCTATTATAGAGTTTCTTTAATCTTTAAGGGCTTCTACTTCTTATATTCGAGAAGATCTTAATAATGATATAGACAAATATAAACTTCCGTTAGAAGAAAGTGAAATTACACAACCTGAAAAAATTGATGGAATAACGATTTCTAAAAATCAAATTCCTCATGGAATTGTTAGGGAGGAAATTACCCCATCTGAAATGAGTTTTCATATATGACGACAACCAGACTCACTTTCAGCCCAGGCAGTTTGGAAAAAATTTATGTTAATAATGAATTTTTGAATGCTCACTGACAACCTTTTAGAGAGTAGATTTCTTCAAATTTTGATACTAGCCACTGGCAAATTATTAAAAATCAGTATTATGATTTTATGAGAGAAAAACAAAAAATTTATAAATTTGTTCCTTGGTTTATAGACCATTATGTTTCTTTAGCTATAAATACAATTGAAAGAAAATGGACTGATGTCCAAGGTCAAAAGGAAAATTTTGTTTTCCCTCATACTAAACCATTAATTATTGGAAAAGACGATTTGCATATAGAATTGAAAGCTTTTCTTAAATTATTTGAAGATGGTAATGCCATAGTTATGATAAAGCAGATTAATGCTTTAGCTAAGCAAGGAAATTATACTAACTGTACTTTACAAATTGTAGGAGAACAGTTATTAATTTTAAATAATAAAAAAAATTGATCAAATTCTTGATAAAGTTAAGGCACAATCTGAATTGCAGACTCCTCATCCACAGATTTCTCATTTAAAGGGAAAAACTATTGAAAGAGAATCTTCTCGCGCTCAAATTGTAAAAACAGGTTTTCAGCCTGCTCCTAAAATGGAAGAATTTAAGCTAGA
Source organism: Ehretia macrophylla (assembly GCA_037974665.1). Classification (NCBI taxonomy): domain Eukaryota; kingdom Viridiplantae; phylum Streptophyta; class Magnoliopsida; order Boraginales; family Ehretiaceae; genus Ehretia; species Ehretia macrophylla. The sequence continues at coordinate 32,635,108 of CM075766.1, forward strand.
TCCTGAGTCAAAAATTGACAACTTGATTAATAAAAATTTAGTTCATTTACATATTGGATTATTGTCCGATCTAGGATCTGATAGATCTATACAGATTAATTCTGATAGTTCTCAGTCAGAAGATGAACTAATTTCTCAAAATATTGAATCAATAATGAATATTTCAGATAAAGTAAATAAAATTGAAAAATAATATTCTAGTAAATTTGCAAGTAAAACTAAGAATAATAGGTACTATTATCCATGCCCTACTCTTCAAGATATTTTATATGAGGAAGATACTACTAATTTTAGTAAAAATACTAGTTTTGATCATCGTACCATCTATGAATGGAATATTGATGGAATGACTGACAAACAAATTAAAAGAGTTGTTGAACGCATGCTCATGTATGCTCAAATTTGTAAACAAGTTGGTAATCAAGAACCAGTAATATGTGATGCTATATTATCTGGATTTTCTGGTCAATTAAAAGGTTGGTTTGATAATTGTGTTACAATGGAAATGAGACAAGAAATTGTTCAAGCCACCAGAATGGAAAATGGTGTTGAAGTATCTAATGCTGTTTACACAATGTGTGCTACTATTCTTGAACATGTTTGTAGTCAATTTACTACTAGTTATGATAGAACTAGGACATGATTACGTAATTTACGTTGTCCTACTCTTACATCTTTTATATGGTATAAATATGTCTTTCTCACTAGAGTCTTCGAACTACCTGAAGCCAATGATAATCAATGGAAAGCACAATTTGTTGATGGCTTACCTGCATCATTCGTAGAAAAAATAAGAAAAGTATTAATTAAATATACAAACAATAATATTGTTTACAATATGTACACTTATGGTGAGTTAATAGGTGTATGTGTCAAAGAAGGATTAGATCTTTGCAATCAGATAAAATTAAATTATCAAATCAAGAAACAAGGTCTGACTGATAGACAGACTTTAGGTCAATTCTGTGAATAATTTGCTATGGAAATTCTATCTACTAGTAGACTTAATAAGTCTAGAAGGCCTAAAAAGCCTAAAAAATAGTATACTTCTCCTAAATATAAGCATAAAGCTAGAAAGAGGAGATAAAGAAAACAAAGAAAGGGTTATACTCCTAAAGCTAAGCCTATTCTTACATGTTATAGATGTGGTAAGAAAGGTCATTATGCTAATAGGTGTCGACAATTCCGAAAAAATATCAATGCTTTGAATCTTGATGATTACCTTAAAGAACAATTGGCAAAATTATTTGTTGATATAGATAATTTATCTAGTTCTAGCTCAGATAGCTCGGATATAGAAGAATCTTCTTTTGATAAAGTTAATAACATTTCTTCCAATGATTATCCTCCATGTGCTTGTAAAGTCAATAATCTTGATGATGAATATTATAAGATATTATATTAATTTGATGATTTAAGAGTCAATATAATTACTGCTGATAAGTGGTTAAATGTTTTGAAATTATTAGAAGATATTAAAGATGATTCTTTAAAATCAAAGATTTTGGAACATTATACTAAAGAAAATTCTATTGGAAAAACCTATTGATAAGGTTTTCAGTTCAAAACAGGGTTATAATATTAAAGATGTTATTAGTCAATTAAGTGATAAAAAAAGGAAAAATACTCCTATCACTCATCAAGAATTAAAACAGAAAGTTAATAAACTTCAAAGTTAGATCAATGATCTTAGACAAGAAAATCAATTAATTAAAGAACAAATTGATATGTTTGTACACCAGGAACCTAGTTATTCTAATACTTTACCAGATGCTATGGTCGATTTAAATCTTCTTAATATCATGAAGGTTATTACTACGCAAAAATGGTTGGTTAGAATTAATTTACTTATTCAACCAAATCATATGATTGCCTTAATTGACTCTGGTGCTAATCTTAATTGTATCTAGAAAGGATTAATTCTGACTCAATACTTTGAGAAAACTGCTCATTTCATTTATTCTGCATCAGGAGAAAAATTAAAGGTTAAATATAAATTACCTCAAGCATTCATATGTTATGAAAAAGTTTGCATATCTACTAGTTTTCTTTTAATTGAAAACATGACGTGTCCTATAATTCTAGGAACTCTTTTTATAAATGAGATTATGTCAATATTATGTATAGATAATCATGGAATAATAAGAACTTATAATAAAGAACTTGTGATATTTCATTTTATTACTGAACCTAGAGAGAAAATTTTAGGTCAGATAGCTAATTTAATGAAAGTTAAGGAATCACATTTGAATTTCTTAAAACATGAGATGAATATCAATAATATTGATAATATGTTGAAAAATCCTAAATTACAGGATAAAATTAAACATTTTAATCATGAGTTCTTTTTACATATTTGTAATGATCACCCTAATGCTTTTTGGGATAGAAAGAAGCATATTGCTTCTTTCCCTTATGAAAATTATTTTAATGAAAAGACGATTCCTACTAAGGCTAGGCCTTGTCAGATGAATCAGGAATATATTGATTTATGTAAAAAAGAAATAGCTAGTCTTATAGATAAGCGTCTTATCAGAAAGTCATACTCCCCATGGAGTCGCTTTTTATGTCAATAAACATGCAAAGCAAGAAAGAGGTAATCCTAGACTTGTTATCAATTATAAACCACTTAATAAAGTATTGAAATGGATTAGGTATCCTATCCTAATAAGAAATATCTTTTGGATCGATTGCATAATGCATTAATATTTTCAAATTTTGATCTTAAATCTGGATATTGGCAGATACAGATCAATGAAAAAGACAGTTATAAAACTGTTTTTGCTGTCCCGATTGGACATTATGAATTGAATGTTATGCCATTTGGATTAAAAAATGCTCCTTCTGAATTTCAAAATATCATGAATGATAATTTTATTCCTTATAGTGATTTTATAATTGTTTATATTGATGATATCTTAGTTTTTTCAAAAGATATTCAACAACATTTCAAGCATCTTGAAATATTCAAGAAAATTGTTATACAAAATGGTCTTGTTATCTCAAAACCAAAAATGATGTTTTTTCAAACTAAGGTAAGATTTCTTGGTCATAATATTGAAAAGGGGAAGATTATTCCTATTAATAGAAGTATTGAATTTGCTTATAATTTTTTTGATCAAATAACTAATAAAACTCAGTTACAAAGATTTCTTGGCAGTTTAAATTATATTTTGCCATATTATAAAAATTTTGCTACGGATATAGCTATCTTATATGATAGACTTAAAAAGAAACCAGGGCCATAGACCGATGTCTATACTGGAAAGGTTAAATTAATTAAAACTAAGGTAAAAAATTTACCTTGTTTAATGCTTGCAATTCCCACTTGAAAAAAAATAGTGGAAACTGATGCTTCAGATATAGGATTTGGAGGAATTTTAAAACAGATCCATCCTCAGACGAAACAAGAATATCTTGTTAGATTTCATTCAGGAAAATGGAACAATAGTCAACAAAAATATGCGATTATTGCAAAATAAATTATTTCCATTGTTAAATGTGTCTTAAAATTTCAAGATGATTTATATTGTCAAAATTTTTTAATCAAAACAGATTGTCAAGCAGCAAAATATATGTTTGATAAAGATTTTAAGCATGATGTTTCTAAGCAAATGTTTGCTAGATGACAAGCTAATCTTGCACCTTTTTGATTTCAAAATTGATTATATCAAAGGGAATAATAATTCTCTTCCTGATTTCTTAACTCGTGAATTTTTGCAGAATGATCCCCGCTAGGGGAGAAACCTCTAACCCTAATAGGGGAAGAGGCAGAGGACGTAGCTTTGATCCTAATAGGGTTATTGCAGGGAAAAAATTGGTCAATCTTGGTGGGATCACTATTGATCCATCACATCCTGATTTTGATAAAAATCAAAAAGGTTATCGAAGAAAGCAGTAATACTACTCAATCATCATCATATGCTCATGTAGTTGAATAGGAAGAGTTTGATGACTCATTCGAAATGTTTCATCATGATGAAGTAATTTTACTTATTGAAAACGCTGATAAGCAGTGGATCAATGATCCTTGGTACCTTATGGAACGATATTTGACTAATTATATATTTCTTGTGCTTTATTACAAGTCCAGGGTATATTTTGAATCAATTTTGCAAGTCACAAATTCATGTGACATTAAACATTTCAAGAAGAATAATACTCTTCCGATTTATACTTATAGTAAAATCTATATTAAGAAAATTATTTCTCCAAATGAATAGGGAATCAGTACCTTAAATAAAATACAATTTATTCTTGATAAAAATACTTATTATTTCAATTATTGGGATTATGTGAAAGCATTTTCAAAGTTTTCTTATATGAAAACCCTCAGTATAAACATTCTTGGTTTATTAAATTCAATTCCGAAATATTTCAAAACCGCAGGTTTCCTGCATGGATTCACCAATGGTGGAAAATTTTTGGACCCCCAATCAAAATTATCCCTGATCCTTATAAAGGACTTTTTAATCGATGGTTGACAATTTGTCCCATATTGGAAATGATCCTGATCTTTATATTGAAGGATCAACTTCTTTATTTCTCTTTATGAAATTTGGTCTCCCATGGATATGAAAATGGATCCTTATTGCGGAGAAAAACAAAGAGAAAATGTTTTGCTTAAAAAGAAAATTTCTTGCAAAATTTTGGCAAAATTTTTTGAAAATTGATCAAGAGACAAAGAAACCTTATGGTCAATCAACAATCAATGAAATCTCTCAGACGATAGCAATCTATCAGGAACAGATGGAAGAACATAAAAAGAAGACTCAAGAAAAGGAATCTCATTTTCCCCACATCTTGCGTAAAATCTAAATGAGGAAACAAATTAGCAGTCATGAAGAGGTGATGGCCTCATATCTCGATGAAGTCAAGGAAGATTTTTTCAGACATTTTAAAAGTGCAGTTGATACTGACTCAACATCAGAAGACACCTCGATGAGGTTCTCCAATGCCTATAGAGTCTTAGCAGGTGAATCACAAGATCCCAATGAGGATATCCCATCCACTCAAGATGTGCTGGCAGAAGATTTGTTCGACAGCTTGAAGGATGAATTAATTAAAAAAGCAAAAGAAAAAGGAAAAGCAAAAGCTGTCTGAAGACATCAATTATGCCTTTGGACAATTATGCAAAAAGAAAAGCCGAACTTTGCAGGAAAGCAAATTGCTTTTAAGCAAAGTTGTCAAGCCGACAGTCGGTGGAATATCACTGTAGCTTATTTTTAGGACAATTCCTATTGACTTTTTATAAAGTTTTTGTCTTATATGACACGTGATGTATAGGGACACTAGATTTCAGAGTTTTCAAATCCGGTCTGAGATGTTTTTAATTTTCTTTTGAGTTCCGCCCAGCTGTATAAATTGAGGGCTTTAGGACTTCATTTGGCAGAGCTCTAGAGAGCAGCCTACAACTTTTCTTTCATTTTCATATTTTGTAAACAATTGTACATTTTTACAATCAATCGAAGAAGACTTATTTTCTTCAGGTATACTCTTTTATTTTTCAATCTTGTTTATTTGATTTTATTTCTTTACTGCCGCCTAATATGGCAGGCTAATTGCTAAACTGTCTGTAACCACCATGGATCTCTAGACATGTCACTCTATATTATGAGGTAGACACAGTTGTGGGTAGAACATTGATGTTGTGGTAAGACGATACTCAAGGCTGTCACTTTGTCGCCATAGTCGCACCTTGGCCCTTTGTCATGTTTTGTGTGAGCTATTTTGTGTTGACTTGGTTGACCGATTAGCCAGAGTACTCAGTCCGGAAATCCATTAACACTGTATCCCCATGCAAATAGCTAGTCTTATAGATAAGCGTATTATCAGAAAGTCATACTCTCCATGGAGTTGTACCGTTTTTTATGTCAATAAACATGTAGAACAAGAAAGAGGTAATCTTAGACTTGTTATCAATTAAAAAACAAAAAAAAAAAAAATTTGTGGTTAAAAAAAAAAAAAAAACTTGGATGAAATGTGGGCGGAGGTCTTTAACAATGGCTCGCATCTTGAAGTAAGGGAAGTTTTGCAAGTGGGAGATGTCAAGGGCCCTTTTTTTGGTGTTGAGGCTGTGGAGCCATTGTTTGTGTTACTTCTGCTTCTTCCACTGCAAGCTCTCCTTTCTGGGACTTGGCTCACAGTAGATATCAGAGTTGCTGTAACTTCTCGTGATGAATAAATTTAGCAAAAAAACACTTTGTGAGCAAGAAGGGGGAAGGTAACCCAAGAGGCGTGTGACGTTCGGATAACGACCAGTTGTGTGTTGGTCGGTAAGGATTAGTTGCGTGAGATGATCGGGTAATTATAAAAAATAAAAACAATTAAGGGAAAAGAAACATTAATATTTTTATTTAAAAATTAATATTATTAATCAAAACATTAATTTTAATTGTTATATGTATATATATTGAGTATTTGTAATTGTGTCATGTCTGTGTTATCACATTTCTGTGTAGTCACGTTACTCATTTGCTGAAGAAACTTTGTATTAATTGCAACTTTTCATTAGTCTTACATTAAGTATTTTATTCATTCAACCAATAATTTCTATGTAAAAAGTAATAATTTTTATTAAATTGTAATACAACAGTAAAATTAGCTGTTGATCACTATACTTATTATCAGCCTATCTTAGATTTTAAAAATTATCGTGTGTCTAACAGTGACATGTATATAGGTATTATTGTATTAAGCAAAATATTTATTTGTCCTAATTTTTAGATATTTAAAAGTGTTTTTTTTGTAAGTTTAGAAGTTGCAACTAACTTATTTGACATATTTTCTCAAGAGTTTTTAGGTAAAAATTAAAGTTGAAAAAAATTGAAAAATAAGAAACTCCAAATTAGAGTTGTTCGGAAAATGCTTTCTTGAAATTGTGATATCGTAAAAGGCTTTATCAAAGTTATTTTTACATCATGCCACAAGCTATTTTTCTTTAGGATAAATTGCACCGGAACCCCCTGTGATGAGACCTAAGTGCACACGACCCCCCGTGGTCAAAAAACTCCCTTCATACCCCCCTATGGTCATATAAAAGTGTAAATGACCCCCCGACAGTCAAAAAAGTGTATTTTATGACTAATTTACCCCTTACTCCATATATAATAGCCAACAACTCATTTAAACTTCAAGAACCACTCATTTGAGCTTCAAGAACTATTCTTTTGAGCTTCAAAACCCACTCCTCCCTTGCCTAAGATGCTGTCGTCGTGAGTTCCTTAATATTTTTTATTTATTTTTAATAACAACACCGTCATTGCTATGTAAAATCATTGTTGTGTTTTGATAATTGATAAAATCATGAAGCAAGGGGTATATTGGTCATAAAATACACATTTTTGACGGTCGGGAGGATCGTGTGTACTTTTATATGACCACAGGGGGGTCTAGAGGAAGTTTTTTAATCACAGGAAGGTCGTGCACACTTAGGCCTCACCACAAGGGGGTCTGGTGCAATTTATCATTTTCTTTATTTCTTGTCAAAAATACCCCTCTATATTCTTACAAATCTAACATAATCCTCTTAATTTTTAAAAATTTAACATTATCCACCACACATCAAATCGTCAATGGCTTCAGTTTAATATCACTTTTAATTAATATATACACCTAATCACCACAACTTCTATGCTAAGGACTGTTCAGAATACTTATCACAATTACTTTATAATAGTTAATCAAATAACTAACTATCAGTACAACAATTTGTAATATTGTGCTAAATCAAAGAATCGATAGCGCAAATATGTTTTCATAAGTGCATTATATTCAAATTTATACTTTATTTACATATATGAGATGATTTACAACAGTCAAATACCGACTGTTGCATTAAGATGTTTGAATTCGAATTACAATTTCGTCTTCAAATATTTTATCTTAAAAAAGAGAAAATTGTAGAAATAATTCATATTATTTTTCTAAAATTTTAAATTCGTCATTGTTATTCAAAATTAATTAATTTAATCTCTATTGTTTATAAAAATATTTTAAATTTGTTCATATTGTTCAAAATTAGTTAATTTAATCCTTATTATTTCTCAAAAAATCCATTTAATCCCAATTATTCTCTAAAAACTTTTACTTTATTGAATTTAGATAGGGACCAAATTCATTTTTTTTTTTAAATAATCAAGACTAAATTTGTTAATATTGAACAACATGGACGAGTTTAAATTTTTTAAAAAATAATAAAGATTTTATGAATAATTTTAAACAAATAGATAAATTTAAAATTTTAGGGAAATAATGAAGACTATTTGTGCAATTTTTCCCCAAAAAATTGATTTTGAGATTTTAAAAGCCTCCACTTTCCAAATACTTATTTCCCACTCTCCCCTCTTTTTTTCTCTCTCTCTCTCTCACCCACAGACCCACACACACAGAGTAGAGTACAGTACCTCGCGACCCACGATGCATAACCAAACCCGAGTCCAAAACGACGACGCATCGGAGCTCGATGAAGAAGAAGAAGTAGGGAAGCTAGAGGAAATGGTGAATGAAATGGCGGAGAAGGTTCTAGAATACAGAAACACGCTTCACGATGAGCTCACCAACACTTTGGCCTTTCTTCTCGCTACTCAAAGACCAATTTTTCTTCTCCCTTCCCGCTTCCACGACCCACCCGAATCCCAACAAGGACCCTCCTCTCCACTCAACGACCACCCAGGTACTACATTCCCTTTTCCTCTTTTTGTTTAATCGAAGACGATAAATAAATAAATAAAATAAACACGTCTTTAACAGTTTAAACATTTGTGGTCGCGAATACTCTTATTAGACGCTAGTGAAGAATTCTGAATTCGAGTCTCGTTGTCACTTATTTTAAAAAAAACAAGTATCTTTACTTCAATATTAGTGTTGTTACGTGATTGGGCGTGTTGAACAATAAACTGACCACCAATCTGGTACTACATTTCTTTTTTTCGTTTTTTGGTCGAAGACAATAAATAAATTAAATAAATACATCTGTAACAGCTTTAAGAGCTTTCGTACTGTTATAAAAATATTATCAAATTATTACACCCAAATGTTGAGTTGAATGGTCAGGTAGCTGCGGCCTCCATTCTACAGAAAAAAGAAAAAAAAGAAAAATCAAATTATTCTCTATTTGAGTCATCTCCCATTTTCAGAAAATATAGTTTTATGCATGTAAACAAATAAAATAACATAAACTCATTTCTAAATAGCTTAAACTTTTATATGGCAGGGTTAGTTTATATTTTCAATTTTCTGAGTAGGTAAAATTTATATTCCTATTCACAGTGAGTTGTGCAGTTGTAGAATTTGCTTATATATGTTTTTTCCATTCTTAGTTGTGTGTGTTAATTACTTTCAGCTCCAACCTAATTTGATAGAATCTTTAGCTCTGATATTATTGGAAATAAAATGTGTATTGAACTCAGCAGCAACAGCTCTGAGTTCAAATTTTTGTAATTCAACGTTGTTTGTTGATGTGTGTTTCAATTTTTGCCCGCGTTACAATTGGCTGCGAAAGCATTGTGCTTCTAGTGGTAGTTTCTAAATCTGGTGGTGATTTTACTGGATATGACTTGTAAAGTTATTAAAGTATAAGATGATTTCCATTTATGGTAAGATTCAGGGTAGAGAACAGGTGAAAGATAACATAAAATAGTGTAATTTGAGGATGATTTGTTACCTTGAGTAATGAGATCTTCTGTGCATACATATTATACAAGAATGTTTTTCTGCCAAAAGATTGACACAAATCATTGGAGGGATAATGATGGACATGACGAGTGATCAATAGAGGTTATATGTATCGATTATGGATGTAGGCGCAACAGTGACCGCTACATTGTACTCTCCCTTTAACATTTTGATATTGCAATTTCAGTTGTTAATTTAATTTCTAAAGTTGCAACTGAACCACCTCTTTTGGTGGTGTTCATTAGATTTTGTAACTAGGACATCTCAAAAAATGATTAGAGGAATGATTGTCTAAATACATGGCTTGTCGCTGATCTGTTGATAATATTGATATGAATTTTGAATATGGTGATCTGAGAAACAATTAGAGTGCTGAGTGATAAGAGATGATCTGAGATGTAATTAGAGTGCCGAGTGGAAAAGATATCGTTTAATAGTTTCATTTGAGCGTGATTTAGGAGAGTTTCGTTATGAAGACATCTTTTGTTTCTGTCTGGGTACCCTTTTACGAAATTCAATACAGTAGGCAATACGTTCTGCAATTTCTTTTTCCTTCTTTTTGTTAACAATTCATCCTATAGTTCCCGTGTATTTTGTTTCGTTTTTCCCTCCCTTCTGAAGTCTCCACCAACTTAATAATCCAAGGAGTGAAGGGCGAAATACGCTGACTATATCACGATATCTATGTTACTTTGCTGGATATATTGATTGATGAGACTTACTTCTTTCATTGTGGATGCTTGTCTATGATACTCAAATCTGTTTCATTTTCCATTGCAGATATTGACCTTATCCGTCTTTTGCAGATCTTGCAAGACCTGTTGAATCAGGCAATGACCCCTGTTTATCCAGAGACAATCAGGAGGATGCCGAGAAACTACAATTCCTCAAACAAAAGATTTCAAGTAATGCCTCCACCATTCCTGTTGTCTTGAAGAGGATGAAAGAATGTATAGCGCGGATGGATAAACTACAGTCATATGGCGGAGTCATCCATCCTGCATTTAAAAGGAGAAGGCCTAGCTGATCGAATTCATCTCACATTTGCTTGATTTTGGCATGGCGATTTTCTTAAGAGGGAATGCATTCTGTTCCTGGACAAAATACCTAGTCTGTATACTCAAACTGCTGCTAGAGAACCCGAGGATTGATCGACCGAAGCAGATTATTTTGGTGAATATGATTGTAGGAGCATTATTTTGTTGTAATTACAATTGTAACATAAAGCTTTGTTTGAATATCTAGAAATTAGGGTATTAGTGATGAATTTAATTGCAAGGTATGTGGATCAATTTTGTGATTCTTTCTTCATAACTAGCTAGTGTTGCCATGTTTTACCACCTTGTCTCCACCTTTTTCCATTGTATATGTATCTAAACTGACTCATCAATCTCTCATATGATTAATGGAATTCACACGTGTAAGTCTCATCAATATGTGAGAGACTGACCTTCGGACTGACTGTAGAGTTTCGTCATCTAAGATTGGCAGTTTTGAAAGTTGCTTTTTGTTTAATGTTCAGTAGACAGTGTTAGCCTTTTTGTGCATTAATAGGTGATGAATATGCTATCAACCTGCTGTATTGTAACGTAAATCTTCCACCAGTTTCCTTAAGAATATCTGTAAGGTTGAAACTCTTCCGTTGTCTATATTGATGTCAGCCTGTGAGAGGAGAGGTGTGGAATCCACCTCATGTGAGTAGATGACATTAGTCGAGACTAATGGAATAGCGACTGACAAGGGACTAACTTTGTAGCAGCATATCAAGCCATAATTCAATCTAGAAATGACTTGCAATAGTTGTTCTATGCCAAATGTGATCTGGGAATGAAAGAAAAGAACATCAATGCCAATAGAATCTGCATGTTACAGATGTATTCTGCATCATATATCTGCTCCCACGAAGAATTTATGTACGTCAAAGTTAAAATACATCTAAGATTTCCAAGTCAAATTTGCAGGTGATAAACCTCCGGATCGTTCAAAAAACAGAACAGAAACGATAATTACACTGTAGGCCAAATGCTTTAGCTTTCAAATGACATTCAAATTGCAATGGTTTTACACTTGATTACATCGTCGACAGAGGTCAGTTTTGGTGCGGATGAACTTACCAATACCCCATCTGCATTCACTACATTTTTTACATCAAACACCACTGTGCTGAGCCCCTTGCCGATAATGAATATGTTCTTTCCAATTGACACAAGCCTACAAGGTGGCTTGGTACGCAGAGGCGACAATCTCTGAACTGCCACCCACTCCCTTTTATCCTTCTTCCACATCATCAGTCTAATTCCGGAAGTCTGATCCAACACATAAAGGGTTCCATCTATAAAAACTGCTGGGCCACGCCAACCTGAGACCATGTCAGAATCTGCATGCTGCCATGTGCCATTTGAGGGTTCATAAACAACTGCATAGACATGAGAAGATACAGCAGAAGAACCAGTGCGAATATAAATTTTCCCATCCAAGACAATTGAATCTTCGATATCAGGAATTATATTAGGGTCTGCATGGGAAGTCCAACAACCCGTACACGGGTCATAAGTGTCCCAGGACTGTGGATTGCTTGATTTTGATCCTATCCCTCCAATTGCATAAATTTTGTCATTGAAAGCTTCACAAGCAAAATAGCACCTGAATATCAATCAAACCACATAACCACCAGTCAGCAAGGAGACAAATAATTCATAGTAGGCTCACAAAAGAACAACAAGACATCAGTAACTAACTCAGCTAATTACAAACACATATACAAGACAAGATAGGAATGAGTAAATGGAAGGTGATCTTAAAAATAGCGGGTATTGCTTTAATCTGAAATTAACAATATGCTAGGACTCAATTCATTTTTGCTCAAGTACAGAATGAAGTAGGACTACTTTCTTCAGTTTTAGACTCGAAATTTTCATAAGATTGTTTCACTATGTATATATTCAATTCAACAACCAGCGAATCGAAATTTTCATGTGTTCGGTACATTATACAGCAATAATAAACCAGAATAGCACACTCGAAGCTTGTTTTACCATTCCTATTGAGTTTAGCATAAAATATTGTTTTCAACACTTGATCCTACATCAAGTGTTGTATACTGATTCCGAGAGAAGGTAGTGTGAAAAGAATAAAATAATGGGTGTCCAAATAGATAACCACATTAGACATTTCATCTTAAGAGAAAGATGTAGCAAATAATTGAACTTCTGATGATCCATGTGCCAAGATAGAAAATGGAATTTCAGGTCAAGAAATGCAGATGACACTACGTGTCCACAGAAGCAGAGAAAAGAATAATATGAATCAATGATTCTGTCAGCCAGAATGTTTTTCATATGTAGCAGTAAAAAAATAAAGTTCAAAACATCCAAGAGTTGCATGTACTAAGCAAGACCATTAGTGCATAGGAATACCTTGGAACTGACAAGGGAGCAGCTTCAGTCCAAGCGTTCCTGGCAGCATCATAACAGTATACTTCATCAGTAGCATCTTCAACCCAACGACAGCCACCAAGGAGATAAAGATTCCTTCCTGACACTTCAAAGCCAATTCCTTTTCTTTTCAAGCAGTGATTTGGGAGGCCTGGGATGCGCTTCCAACCCTTTCTTAACTGGTTGGGGTCCAAAGCATAACAGCAAAGCTGTTCCTGTTTGTCTCTGCACAAAGCGTATATCCAAGTCTCCTCCAAGTGGTGTCTTTGTCTATACATATACCACTCCTGACTACACATCAACTCTCTCCAACTCTTTGAAACACATCTGAGGAATCCATGATACTGTCGTGGAACTCTTGCCAGGCAAGATAAAGCAATGTCATTGGGAAGCCCAGGAATCAGCAGAGATAGTCGACACTCTGACCCACTTACGCCAAGTTCCACAGAGCTGCAGGTATTTGAAACTTGCTCCATACAAGAATGATCTCCAAGTCCACTTTTCATAGAGTCCATAGTTCAGATAAGCCGAAGCTCTACTACCTGATATTTTTAAGTTTAGATAGTCTATTCAACTCTGTTCTTCCCAAGAGAATTTTGTCACGGGAATCAGTATCTGCTAAAGGGAAACTGGTAAAGGCACTCAACGGATTCACTATAAATCAATTACATGTATTTCATCAAAGTTCCTGCTACAAAAAATAGATATCAGAAACACTTCAAGAATTCAATAACATCGTGAGTATCCCAAAAGTTCAAATCTTGAAGTGGATCATCTCAGCCTAAAAGTAGAGAGCACCTCTCACCCTGAGATCTTCAACTACACGTGGAAAAGGAATTACTGTGTATCTTTCTAAAAAAAAAACTACCGAACAAATATACGAGCAAAACAAAGGAGATATCTTTTGAAACCTACATATTATAAGCCCTTCATTGCTAATGATTTTGAACACCATGCACACATAAGTTCCAAATCTAAACCAGACTGAGAATACAAATAAATTCTCAGCTCAAAGGGCAGCCAGGTGCTCTCCCTATGTGCAGGCCCTAGGGAAGTGTCAGACACACTGACGGGTCTACTGTATGCAGCCTTATGCAAGATAAGGTTGTTTCCACGACCCCAACCCATGAACAACTCTACCATTACACCAATACACCTTTCAAATAAAATACAATTCGGAAAAAGAAAAACCCAAATTGACGTAATTTCATTCTATCCTCACAATAATACTAATCTTGACTAGAAAAAAAGATCATCATAATTAAGATGGTGATCACTTCCATCATCTATATATAAGCACATTTTTTATAGACTATAAAACTTTTCAAAATTTACCAAAATACCAATAATTTAAAAACAGAAAGCATAATTTTAGATCACCATTTACACTAATTTCAAAGCAATTAGATCCCATCAAGGTGTGCAACAATATTATAAAGGCAAATATATGTATGTATATATGTAATCTTTAGGCATGTATATAAACAAAGATAGAAGCTTTTTATGTAATTTGGAAGTAAAATGCAGAGAAATGATAGAAACTAACCTTTTGAGAAAATGGGTATGAAAACGTGAGATTTGATCAGTCGCAGCTGAAAGAGAAAGGAACAGGCAAGGTTGGTGATATAAACACGTTTTGTGTCTAATTGGGGTAGATTTTTAAATTTGTAGTTTATCAGGGGTAGAAATAGAAAATGCTTTTAAATTGGTGTTCTATATCGAGGCTATGTGGCTGAGTTCTCACTATTGTTATGTTTCTCGTTTTTTTTTATTTTTTTATTTTTATTTTTTATTTTTTAAGTCGAATTCATAATTTAAATTCAGAATTACAACGCATTAATTAATTTATCATTTTATCATGGCCTAATATAAAATCGTTCCCCAAAACAAAAAAGTTTTTAATTTTTTTTTTACATATTTCAATTTTTTTTTATAAATCATGAGTTGTTTAGAATGAATAGTAATTTACTTTTAAGATACTGTTACGTGTCATAACTAGTGGAGTCCACACACTTTTTGTGAACTCTACAAATACTTTTTGCACGTTTTAAAAACGTATCCCATATATAATATATATCTTTGTATATGTTAGACTTGAGCATTTCCTAATCTTGTAAATGTACTTATAGCAAAAAGTTAATAGTTTCTTGGAATGTGCTCAATTCAATTTGTGTCGCAATTTTACTTCTCCCAAATCCAATTGTCAGCTCAATATTGCAATATCCAACATATTTACCAACATTACAAGATATTCTTGTAGCTTAATTTGTTAGTGGTGGCAAACAATTCACTAACGGAATTATATCGCAAGTTACATATCTTTGAATTTAGTTACACATATTATATAGTTATATTTCTCTTTAAGGGTATTCTCAATAGAGTTTTTAAATACAAAATTTTTCTAATTTAGGTGTTTTTAGAGACTTCAGTCTCTAAAAATAGCACTATTGATGACAAAAATACGTGAGGTCCACCATTTTTGACATAAAATATGCAAAAAAAAGACCCAGTCTCTATTTTCTTTCACAAATTTGTTGAAAAAAATAGAGACTGGGTCTCTATATTGACATCTTTTAAGCTAAAAGTGATGGACCCCACGTACTTTTATCATGAATAGTGTTGTTTTTAGAGATTGGGGTCTTTAAAAATACCCAAATTAAGAAAATT
Source organism: Ehretia macrophylla (assembly GCA_037974665.1). NCBI lineage: Eukaryota > Viridiplantae > Streptophyta > Magnoliopsida > Boraginales > Ehretiaceae > Ehretia > Ehretia macrophylla. The sequence goes on from CM075766.1 coordinate 32,650,884, forward strand.
TTACATTTTAAAAACTCCATTAAAGATAGCTTAAGTAACGAACATCTGATTAATTTAAAATATATGAATTATCTTAGTTATTTTATTAGTAATCATTATCATTTACATTTTGCTGCAGAGGCATGCTAAGCGTGTATTCATATAATGTAAAATGTATATGAACTCTAGATGCATTACAGTATTAGATTGAGGAGCTCCAACATGTCTTTTGCATTTGGAGCACCTCATTCTAATTTGTGGAGTGTAAATACCATACCCCTCATAAAAACTTCTCATTGATAGTCTCTTTCATGTCTTTTTTTGAATCTCAATATTTGCTAACAGAAAATTACTTACAAACATTCGTCAGTTTGAATAACTGTGTTTTACCATCACTACATGTGATACTAACACGTGTTCATTTTTTGTAAGACCCACCATCCTTTTTTTGAGTATCACCATCATTTTACGCATTTGCAAGAAGTTCCCTTGCTAGAACTGAGATTCCAGTTTATGCATATGTGCTTAGTCCTCAACAAAATAGATATTCAATTGATCAAGCGATCCATGTTTATCGTAAAACAAATAAATACACAGAAGGAGCTTACAAACTTTGGCTTGATCCATATATACAGTGAAGCAAATAGGGACTGACTTGCAAGTTTTGGTTTGATCCGCATTTACCATGAGCAAATAGACGCATAGACTAGCTTGCAAACTTTGACGTAAACCAAACTTTGGCAAGTTGCACAATCAAGCCAATTCCAACCAATCTCCTCTTATTATCGAAGAGAGATGAAAGAGGTAAAACGTCACCTAAAATAATCAAATGAGTAACCTTTTTCTGGCTACGTTGATTGCTGAGTTTTGGATAACTACATACACACACACACATATATATATATATTAGCACTTTGATCAGAATTTGACTAACCTACTACTGGAGAGTTACATTAATATTGCTAGCCTTCAATCATTCAATACATTTACAAAGCTGTATCTAGAAGTTAATAAATACATATCCCAGGCCCCATCCCCTCCCCTCCCTCCCCCTCTTCGGCCATTGGAGCGCCAATCTCGGGGGGAAAGGATTGTTAGGTTAGCCACTTCCTTCAACCTACGCTTGTATGTCAAGAACAGCTTCTCCTGAAACAAAAAATCAATATCGATGATGGATACACCATTAGCAAACCAGACTAAAAAGTATCTGACAGAATTGATAACAAATATATGATAGTATCATAAGGGAAGAAGATAAAGCACCGATACCATGCATTCTCTTGATGAACCGTTCGAACTCCATGAAGTTGTGTCTTTCCATTAAAAGGGGGCTGAGCCTATGGTAGGTGAAAGCGAAAAAATGTCTCCCATCTGGGTCATTCACCGGCTTGGCTTTCTCCAATAAATAGTTGTAGCCTTCCCTGTCATAGCAAGGAAAAGCATTTTCGCTGGCTACTGGTAAGCTAACATCCCATGCAGCATTCTGCACCTGAAAATATATCGAGTGCCACATGCATAAAGATAGACATAGGCAGTTTTATTTTTTGATCGATGAAGTCTTTTTCAATATTCTTACTTGCCACAGCAATCCTTCAGGACTGGCCAACGCCTCAGAGAAGTCCACATTCTCGTCTAACATGCTGATCTGGGCACAAGACAAGTTCAGGATAGCCCCATATTTTTTCAACATAGCAGCTATTGGTGCATATCCGTCACGATTGCATGGGTTATAGTATCCAGTAGTTAATTCAGCTGCATGACTGGCTGTCTTGTACCACCAATAATTGCCTGATAGCTGCTCAACAATTAAGATACGACATAGATGTTAATTTTTCACATTCTGTGCATGTCGCATGTGTATACGAAGAAATGATTTAATTAAGGCAGCTCCATAGACAAACACAATCTCTACATAATCTAAACAACAGAAATAAGAGACAAATCGACAACTTCTGGTTAGATCTTAAGATATAAAAAACTGTCTCTTCGGAAAAGGAAAATTGAATTTCCCAATAATTTCTCACCTTTGCTGTGATACAAGTACCCTCAAAAGCTAACTTCGCCAGAGAAAGTACACGATCAATGTGGTCAACCAAAACCTGGGAGTACCAGCTGAGGAAAAACCTCCCGTAATAGCCATCATAATCACCTCCATCACAAAAAAATCCAGTGTCATGTGGCTGCGAATTATAGGAGCCTGCATCGTCTGGTCCTCGAGCCCAAAATTTGTGGCCCCTTGTTTCAGCTGCCTTCCGCAGGCTTTTCAACAAATACTGATCATAACACTGCAAGGGATAAAACATCCCACATCATTGATCAGAACAAGAAAGTGTAATGCGAAAATGATTTGCTGAAAATTAGAATACAAAATCATATGAAAGCAAAATAAGGAAAAAGGAATAAAGATAATTAATAGGATCGGGTCTTTCAGACCCGAACTGACTCTGGAATGTAAGCCTTAAATATTGTTTTTTCCATCACAACAATATTTTTCTTCTTAGCCTTTATAATCCTCTTCTGAAACTCAAATAAATTGAAAACTGGATCAAACTCAATTCAGGAAGAAATGGCTCTAATCAGAATTCTGTTCCACTCGGTCAGCAATCTGGAAATAAAAATTGAAAAGAGACAAAAAAAAACACAGAAGAAAAGGCAAAAATGCCACCTTGCACAACCCAGTAATTTCTCCCTTTCTTCTTTTTTGCTAAATCCCCCTTTCTTTTTTTTGTTTCTTCCATATTCGGGAAATTTCAGTAGAAGATGGAAATATAATTAAATTGACAACTACCTGGAATTCACCAATACCAGGATATCTCCAACCATGCTTTACAGGATTAGATGGATATCTTAGCTCTCCACATGGACCTAGTCCAACTTCAATCAAAGAGATGACACCGTCCTCAAAGAACTCGTCGAATTCAACTCGAAAGCTTCTCATATAGTCAAAGTAAACCTATATGGGAATTTCACATCATAAATTACTAATACCTTCCCAATGAAAAAACAACATGCTTATCTATGAACAGATACTGAAGAAGAAACTCTTAAAGGAAAAGGAAGCTAGAAAAACAGGTAAGCTTCAATTTTACAGGCAAAACATACATTTTGCAAGCTGGAATTCAAGTAAAGTAACAAACTTATTACAAACATTTCTCTGTGCATTTTCCAAGGCGTTTATCGTGAGTGAGGAAACTTTTATGCCAAATTCAGAAAACAACAATAGAGAATATCAGAGAGCAGTATGGGATTCCCAAGATCAAGAAGAATGGTAAGCCTGAAGAAAGCACTACAATAGTTGAGTAGAAAACCAGTTCAAGGGAAAATCTTTTCATGGATGGAGTATCATATGACCATACTGCTTTTCTGTTGTCATCTTTTTGTTCCCTTTTCCAATTTCAAGAGGCAACGAAGGCAAGCAGGGGGCCAAAAAACACTTATGATGTCATAAGCTCACAAATACTTTGATAATTGAACAATTATTAGCATAAGCTCACCAATACTCTGATAATTGAACGTTTAACACCAGTAACATAAAGATCATGATAATTGTGGTTGGAATAAAGTACCTCTACAGCAGTCCGGCCTCTAAGAACCCGTTCCTTGTCAATTCCCCAAGACAGACATTCAGGATTGCGCCTTCCTGCTCTATCGGTGAAAAAAATGTCAGGATTGCTACGACCAATTTCAGCAACCCAATGAGGCAGTGGAATACACACGTCGTCACCTACATTTCCTCCACATTCATGAAAAGACATCACAACCTGAACGTCATTCAAAATTCAACCACTGTAAGCGCAACAAACAAAGGATTACACGGTGACTTAGAATCATAATGACGGCTACATAATTGCTCTTTTAGTTGCTAGCTACAGACTGTTTTACTCAAATTATTTATATCTTCACACTACACGTTATCATATCTCCTAAAGTACAAAACTAAGAAAAGAATTACTCATCCCTGCCCATCAATAATGATGCAACACTACCCTATACTACTTATTGCTGCTGCAATATGTAGCTAGTCTGTTCCTTCGCCCTCGTATCATGCCACTGAACATGCCTGTTGGCCATAAAGATTTTGATCCCCTGAATTTGCTTCTTCCTCCGGTTTCAGAACAATGCCCTCAAGAAGTAACCATTGTCACTTTAAGTCTGGCAATCCCTCTAGTACTAAAGAATACACGCCTATATCTTGTTGTAACACTATAGACAAATGCATCACCAAGATCTTAGCCAACAGAATGAGATTGTGCCTGGGGAGTCAAATCTCTACCAATCAGTCAGCTTTTGTCTTTGACAGACGGATATTTGAAAACATTATTGTTGCTCAAGAGTCACGCTCACATGCTTCCTACCTTTTTCCGACTCTTCTGAGTACTTTAGCTGACTTACTGATATGGATTGTGCATATCAAAATGCAATCTTTTTGCGATTCAATTCCTTAAAGAACATAGTGTGTTATGTAGAATAGGAGAGCTGATATCTGGAATCTATGGTCCATTGCTTAAAAATATATTACACAAAAAAGTATCTATTCTGATACATTGTGGCAGAGAAGAAGACCACAAATGAGCAAAAAGGAGAAAGAGGATCCATATAGAAAACCCAGATAGCAGTGGCGGACTTACACTTTATTGAGGAGGTGCATGAACTTGGAAAATAGACATTTTTTTCTTTTTTTAAAAAAATTAATTATATTGGATAATTTCATTGTATGATGGCACACTCTGACTTCTCTCATGGCACGAGTGCACCCTCTGAGTCTGGGTGCCTGGGTCCGCCACTGCCAGATAGTGTGTATTAGTGGTTGCTGATTTGGATTAGGTGAACATATACACAGGAAAGAAAAAGTTAACAGATGAATATGCAGAAACATCACAGCATATTTTATGCAAACCTGACCTGTAACTTGAGCTTGAGCTCACGCACAATTTGAAACAGCCTCTTGTAGCCATTCCAGTTGTACTCCTGAGGAGCATGTGCTTCTACTATACCCCACCAACAATCAAGCATAACGCCGTCAACATTAATTGATTTTAAGACTCTTAGTTGCTTGACTAGACCCTCTGGATCAACAAGCTCACACTTCATATTGATGACACCTAACTGCAGCCACAAGAGCATGAATTTTATTAAAATACTTAAAAGTGGTTATAATCCTGAGCAAATAGGAAAAACCACTGAAGGACATCAGACAAGCCCTCCAATTTCACTAGCTTCATTTTTCTTTTCTTTGTTTTTTGGTTGTTTTGCACAATGTTTCTTGCGTGCATGGAGCTATCAAAGGAGACAGTTCTTGACAGGAATGATGGCATCATTAGAATCATATAGTCAACTCTACCTGGTGGGATAAGGCTTGGTTAAGGTTGTTTTAGTTTTGCATGATTCTTAGTCTAAAGGTCAGATAACAGAAGTCCTGAAGATGATGTATACCAAATAATTGGACCGATAAGTTCAGGTTTGAAACAAATATAAGTTATCCAGAGGAAACAGTAGAATCAAATATAACCCAAAATTAATGATTTATCTTCAGTAAAATCAAAAACTCACAGGTAGCATGACATAGACAGGAACATAAGGCGTGCCAGCAAAATCACGCTCTTGTAGCTTCGTGGCTATGTCAGCAATCTACAAAGATTTCAGAAACACACCATTAGTGCACTGAGGAAGCAACAAATGCAGGCTTAGACTGCCAATAACCATAAACAGGTATCCAATCAATGAAATTCCATTTTCTTATCTTGCCAGTTGTGCCATAAGAAAGAGATGAATAATAGATACGTGCATGCACAAATTTATATATATTCACTTCTTTTTGAATGTGATAAAAGATATCGAAAGTTACATCTGTTTTATTAAAAGAATCTTAATTGAACTGTTTATGTTCTAAAGACGCCCATTTCCCACCTCCCTGTTGTCAACAGTATCAATGGAGCCTCCAAGAAAAGGATCATTCTGTGCTTCACCTATATCTCCTACCATAGCTGAACTCTGAGATTGGCCGCTTGACGATGCATCAAAAGGAGATGAAGTGGGCACAAAAACACCTTTCATTTGGCAGGCATCATAATCGACAGTACCTCGACAGCTAGAAGAAACTCCTCTCAGTGAAGCAGGTGGAGTGTGTTGTGCTGGCAAATGTGAAGCCGATGAAGTTGCTGCTACTGTAGATGTAGCACCAGCAGGTCTCACACCCTGCCAATAACAAAAATACAAATCTGATTGGATTTACTAAAGCTTCATTTGGCATTAGAGGTAGCCATGTAAGGCACATGTTTTATACGCTATATGCAAGTGAATTTGAATACCCAGAGATATGCTATGGTCTCAAACGGTGCATGGTCACTCATGATCATGATCATGCATGCATCACAATCATGCACATGCTGATGGCACGCATGGTGCACAAATGGTCATGATTGCGGGTGATAATGCACTGCTTATAAATATAGCACGATTCTTGCAGGCAAATCTAAGGGCCGCTGCCAGGTCATCTATAGACAAGGTAGTCCATGTTGACCATGAGCATTTATCATAAGATGAGAATCTCCAAAAGTATATTTATTTAAAGTTAATGTGTGTCTAAAAGAGTGAAAGGTTCGGAGTCTGAACCTTCTTGAGATTAGATGGGCACTCTGGGGACTTTCTCCTAAGGCATAAACCTTTGAGATCCATCTTACAGGCTGTTATTTATTCTCTTAAATCAGTCCTAAAAGACTAATGACGTTGTATTACATATTTAAAGTACTGGTTTCATAAATACTTCAATCAGTAGCTCAAGAATTAGTAAAAGTTATTTCTAAGAACGCAAGCACTCAAATAATGGTTCAGACCTCAATATTGCTTTTTTCATTTTGAAGGCTTAAAGAGCCACAGGGCTCAATGAAACACTCATTATCTCACTAGTAATCAAGTTTCCTTTTTATCACTTAATAATTAGAGGTTCCTCATCAAGTTACTCAATATCTCAAATTTGAAGTATCACAATATATCCTATAATTATGATTGAGAACTGCTTCAGAAAAGCTGTATATACCTGAGCCCTAGAAGGAAAAGTAGTGCCATCTGGAAGAACGACCCAACCAGCTTCCCTCGCCAGAGCAGCAATAACATCATTAATATCTGCTCTGACTCTAAGATTATAGTTTCCATGCCTCCGAAGCCCTGCCAATATCTTAGCAGTAATTGCTCTTCTCTGTCGCTCCCTTAACTTAGTTCTCTCCTTCTCTTCTAGTGGCCTACATCTCCGTGTCCCTCCTTGTGGCGCTGGCTGCTCCTGATATTGCTGATGATGATGAAACCTATTATCACTGCTAGTTGACACAACTCCACCATCACCACCTACCAATGCTGGGGCAGCAGTGTTCATCTCTTCATCACCATCATCCTCATCGTCTTCCTCTTTCACATCCCTCCCCATGTCTTCATCATCTTCTTCTTCACTCGTTCCAAATCTTCGCATTTTTGCTGCCATTATTTCCCCACTTCTCTCTCTCTCTCTCTCTCTCTCTCTCTCTTTCTCTCTTCTATACTCACTTCCTCTTACCACAATCTTTCAATAGTTCATCCTCCCACTATATACCCCACTCAACGCCACTCATGATCAACAAAATCCTTATTTACTTCGAACTAAACATATGCACGATCACAAAATTCCAACCATGTAGCTCCAACTGCCCTGTCAAATAGATGACTTGTAAAACGACAATTTCAAGTTTGATTACTCTAAATATAGCAATTCCACCACAAATGAAAAAAAAAAAAAATCCAAGCTTTACACATAAATTTGTTAGCATTAAGCAATTAACTTTGCTATAATAGATTTAACTCAAAAACTTTAAATTAGTCCATTAGCTCAACCTATCAACTTAAGCAACAAATCTTAATTTTCTTTATGAGTCTCTTTAACATAAAACCTATTCTTTTCCCTTTTCCACATAATTTCCATTTTTATTTAATATCTGATCATGATTTCCATTTTTATTTAATTAAAAATAAAAAGTTACACTTAAAATTGGCCTGTTTATTCTTTAATAATTATAAATACGCATAAATTTAAATATTTACATAAATTCAGTAGCATTATGGAGAATATAGTTTGAGAATTTTCATTTTTCTTTTTATAGAAAAATACAATCTTTTTAGCTTCTTTTACAGTTTACAAAATGTAAAGCTACTTACTACGAGCCGTTTCACGTCCTATTAGGTCTCACTGAGCTGGTTCCGGATAAGAAAAAAGGATATTCCGGCGAATCCGCCGGAGAGAGAACGGCAATAAGCTCCGACTACAGTTGTATTAGAGTTTGGGAGATTTTCCGGCGGTGAAGAGTGAGCGTGCGACGGTGTTAGGGTTTCTCGTTCACGCGTGCGAAGGATGGCAAGCGTGTGGCACGGTTGAGACGTTTGGGAGAGTTATCTTCTAAACGTGTGAATCACACGTACTGCACGTGCCTCAATGGGCCCACGAGGAATCGGCTTTTGTTGTCTGTTGTACTGTGTCTGTAGGCAACAATAATGTGACCCCATACGTTAAGCGGAATGGATCTATTCCTTAAACGTAAGATTTAACGATTATAAATTATTGGTTTAATTATAATAAAATAATATAAGTATTTCACAATTATAGAATTATATTAATCATATTATGATATTATGTAATGATCTCACTCACTTTAAGGTGCACGAAAAATTTGTTCATATTGCAATCTCAAACATATGACACCATGTCAAGTTTGTTAATTCATTTTGTTCAAAAAAAAAAAAAAAAGTTTGTTAATTCATAACAAAAAAACAAAAATGTTGTTCTATAGATGATTCCTGGTCTATAATGAGCTATGTCTTTTAGTTATACATTATTAACAAAATTTAACGATTATGAGTTGTTAATTTAATTATGATAAAATAATATTGATAATTATTTACGATCGTTAAATTCAATTGATAACATTATAATGTTATTAAAAAATCTCACTCGATTTAAAGTGCACAGGATATTTGTTCATATTGCAAACTCAAGCATATAGCCCATATCAAGTTGTTAATTCAGACCAGAAAACAAAAGTGTTGTTTTATTAACTATTTAATTAATTAATCATCAATCACCATACAAGTTATAGAGTTCCAAACGAGTTTAGAACTTATTCTTCTGATTAAAGAGTTTACGACTAAAACCTATTTCAGGTATAGGTTATTGAATTTTAATTATTTTTTTAAAACTTATTCTTTATGGTTTACATGGAGGCTTTAAAAATCATTTTCAACACTTGTTCTAAAATTTAATAGTTAAATAATTCAAACTCTAATAGTTGAGATTTAAAATGACCAAATTTAACAAATAAATAAATTTATTTCATCTTAAAAATGAGAGCATTAAACAGACTAACTTCATTGAGTCATTCAAATTGAGGGAAAAGAGCAAAACTATATAATTAAATCTAAAGTTAAATTAGTTTCTCTCCGAATACTTATATCCCCCATGCATAAAGTGGTCAAGTTTCTACCCATAGAATATATATATATATATTTTGCCGGCATGAAACAACTCACAGAAAAGCTGAGGTCTAAAATTGTGGTTTTTTTTTTTTTTGTCATTAAGGTCTCAAATTGTTGAGTAAATAGAATTCTTTACAAAAGTTTTTTTGTCAATTTTTTTTGTGATTTTTTGTTTTTATTTTTTGTCAAGCTTTACAAAACCTAGCTGTTGTCTATAATTGCACGGAAAGATAAAATTTATTGCGCATTTTTATTACTGAACATTATGGGCTGCTGAAATTTACTCTGGATAGCAGGCTTTCAATTTAACTAACATTTTTCTGGGCCAACTGTTCTGGTCTGTTATGTGTTTCAATTGGTGTTTTGTGTTGGCCCTTTGAATATTGGGCTTTGCCGTTCTCTCTGGTCTCTTTTGGGCGTACTGGATGGGCCATAGTGCTATATGCCTTTGACCTTTTTTTTTCTTTTTTTTCTTTTTGTATTTTACCTTCCCCAAGTTAGGTTGTATCCATGTCTGTAATTAGGGATGACAATGAGTAACCATTATAATTGAAACTGATGGGTATTTATCTAATAAAAATTCGATAATAAAAATTATTGGGTAAACCTATAGGTTTTGGTTTTAAAAGTTAAAAAAAAAAAAAAACTCAAAACCCAATTATTAATTTATTATATAATATATAATGTATATATATCTACATATATAATATAATATTTATAGTTGATGAAAATATAAAAATAATTTTTATACTAATATCTAAAATTTTATTAATAGAGAATTAAAAATGGGTTTTTTTTAAAAAAAAATTAAGGCTCAAACAATTATTAAAAAAAACAACAACAAAAAAAGTTATTGGGCTTAGGCCAAGTGCCCAACTGAAAAAATATTATTTAAATTAATATTTATGGATTTTGATTTATTGTATTTTTAATTTTTTATATTTAAATTAATATTTATTTTCATATTTTTTGACTTTTTTCTATTTAAATTAATTTTTTTAAATTAACAGTTTCAGTTTGGGTTATCTGCAATTTTTTTTTATACTTGTCGGTTTTAATTTTGGATAATAGTTTTTAAAACCATCAATTTTCAGTTTCGATTTCAAGTTCGGTTATGTTAAAAGGTTTCGGTTTCGATTTTTAAAAAAATCGCGGTTAATCGAACCACTATCATTCTTATTTGTACACAATAATTATTATTATTTTCGGTTAATCACAGTTTCGATTTCGGTTTCGGTTTATTCACTTTTTAAAGTTATGTTTTAAAAGCTACACAATAGTCATTATTATTTACAAAAAATTGCATAATTGTTCCCTTCCATTAACTACCCATTAAAAATCAACGAAAAACGGTTGTGCCATGTACTAACTGTTTTTCAAACGTCAAAATAGAAAATTGCTTTTTACTTATGATGCATTTTGAACATTAAGAACTATTTATGTCACTTTTGAAATATTAAAGACTCAATTTGAAAAAAAGCACAAAATTTATATGGACATAAAAGTAAGGGTAAATAGCCCCGGACCCCCTGTGGTCAAATGAAAATAGCTATAACCCCCATGTGGTCCAAAAAATATAGCCGGACCCTCCTGTGATCTACCTGTTGATGGCCACCACCCCTCTCCGTCAATTTTTCCATCCAAATTAGGGAAAAGTGCTAACCACGCGCGAGTAATGCAATTTTTAATAATTTTAACGTATTTAATAATAAAATAATATTAATTATTAAAAAAAATTAATTTTTTCTTTTTGCTTTTCATTTTCATCAATTTTTGTATATACTAAAAAAAAAAAAAAAAAAAAATACAAAATTCATCTTCTCCAACCCCCACCCCCCCTCCCCACCCACCCACCACGCCCACCCTATGCCCCCTTCCTTCTCATTGCTGAAAAATCGCATTACTCGCGCGTGGTTAGCACTTTCCCCTATTTTGGACGGAAAAATTGACGGAGGGGGGTGGTTGCCATCGACGGGTAGACCACAGGGGGGTCCGGCTATATTTTTTGGACCACAAGGGGGGTTATAACTAGTTTCGCTTGATCACAGGAAGGTCTGGAGCTATTCACCCTAAAAGTAATTTTAAACATATTCATCGACATTTAAAGGAAAGATAACGAGAAGGATTTTCTATAACTTCTATAGAGCAATTGGAGACTATTTAGCAGGAAACTTGAAATTGAAATGCCCACGTCCGACCCCTCATCTCGTTGGAGGAAGTGTGACAAGATTGACCGATTCATGAACGAACTCTTGCTGGTTGACTAGTTGGGAGCTTCTTATAAAAGAAGCCGGTTATTCATGACTTTTGAAATATTGAGAATTAACTTTAAAAAATTGAATAAATATTAATAATTGTTCACTATTAATGATAATGTGTTAATTTTTTTGCTCGATAAGCAAATATTTGTATTAATTACAAAAATATATATATATCTTTACAAAACAACCAGACAAGCATAGAGTCTATCTAAAATTGTTCACATCAATATCTCAGACTCTATAAAGTTTGAGATTTAAGTTATTGTTTCTAAAGGGTTTATCCTAATTAATTTATGTGTAACCCAAAAATGTTAATTTGCAAGCCATGATCATCAAGGTTCAATTCATGAATTTTATTTTTTCTTGAACACGATTTCGGCTTCAATTAAATAATGAAAAAGCCCTTGGCTTCATATCACTCCCCATCGCACGTTTATGGACAATTTTTAATAGGTCATTTGTGGTTTGCACGTCCAAAAAAGTAACTATTTGAGAAAAATCTCTCCCTAATAAAATATCCAAATTTGTAAACAATGTTGTATTTCATGGTCTGTTTCAGTGAGGCTGAAAATTTTTAAGTATATATAATTGACCATCCTCACTCATGCCTGATCTTGATATTATATACTTTGGAAATAAAATATTTGCAGATACATGTCTGAAATGGAACATCGTTTTGATCAATTTGTTAGCAATCTGATCCACTAATAACAGAAAATAAAAAATAAAAGAAATATCAGCAGAACTGCAACTTTATTGACTTCGAGAATGAAATAGTTAACGAGTGAATTAGAATTATATTTTTAAAAAATGTGTTCATTTTTTAAATACTTTTAAATTGAACTATTGATTAAGCGCCTACTAAAAAAAATTACTTATATAAAAAAAAATTATAAAATTTTATCTCCCGCTGAACGTAAATTCATGTGTGCTTTATTTGTGTTGGGGCTGCAATTATATTGTTCAGGAAAGGTAAATTTAGATATTCTTTTAAGTATTTATCTCAGTTACTAATTTTCTTCATAAAATTTCTTCTGAATTATCTAAATAATTTGAAAATTCATGATTTTCTAATTGGTCAATGCATCAAATCAATAATCATTAGACATGACGTTTTAGCCAGGTCAATATGATCATAAATTCCGCCGACAAAAGTAGATAAGGGTAAATTTCACACTTAGTCTCTATTGTTTGTAATTTTTTTTAAGTTGGTCTTTAATATTTTAAAAAAATTATATTAGTCCTTAATGTTTACAAAGTAATTTAAAATAGTCTCTATTGTTTAAAACTAGTCAATTTAATCTCTATTGTTATGCATAAAATTTCATTTAGTCCCCAAATAAGAATCACATATATGAATTGAATTAAATTTTTTTGAGAAATAATATGGGACTAAATTAAATTTTTTGAAAAATAATAAGGATCAAATTGGTTAAATTTGAACAATAGAGACTATTTTGAATAGTTTTTGTAAACATTAAGGACCTCTGTGAATCTTTTTAAACATTAGGGACTATATTGAAAAAATATGATCACAATAAGGACTAAGTGTAAAATTTACCCTTACATAGTTCTTCATTGCATGTTTTTAATGTACCAACCACAGGGAGATCGTTTAGAAATGTTATATATACAAAATTTGTTTATATATCAAGTTTTAATTTGCTAGAAAGTAAAATTATTTAGACTAGTTTGGTAGATTTATATTTGTCTAACTTGAATCACATTACTTTTGGACATAATTATGTATTCAAAAATTTAATAAGTCTAATATAAATTTAAAAGACTTTTCAAAAGAAAATTTTACGTTATAACTAAAAAAAATATTCTGAATTTACCAGTGTACCTACTGACATGCCAAAGATAACATTCTTGGACTGACAAAAGATAAATTTAATGACTTCTTTAAAGAAAAAAAAAAAAAAAACATAGGAGCCACCTGGTTGATGGAAGCATCTAATTGACCAAATCTAAAAGCCAAAACATGTACATGTTATATAATTGAAGGGTTAAAATCATTTTAGTCCATGACGTTTGCACTAAAGATCAAATTAGTCCTTGAAGTATGTAAAAAGTTCAATTCAGTCATTGCTGTTAGTTTTTTATTAACGGTCAACCTATTGACCGTGTAAAATAACGCTCATGTCCTTGTCTTTTAAATTTTTGTTAATGTGTTAAACAAAAAAAAAAAACATGATAGCCGTTGAAAATTCAACGACTATTTTACGTTGTTCTTCCTGCCATGCCTGTAATGCATGGCCAACCAAAAAAAAAAAAAGCAATTTCATGGACACTATATTCTAATGGTTAAAACCCAATGACTATCATGTCTTTTTTTTTTTTGTTTAACACATTAGCAAAAATCTAAAAGACAAGGGCATGAGCGTTATTTTACACAGTCAATAGGTTGACCGTTAATAGAAAACTAACAATAGGGACTAAATTGGACTTTTTGCATACCACAGGGACTAATTTAGTATTTAGTGCAAACCTCAGGGACTAAAATAGTTTTAACCCTATAATTGAAAGCCATTAAGCAATCATACATGTACTTTTCAACTGATATGCATTGCATGTTTCTCAATAAACACCAACTATAACAATTCTAGCAGTTTTTGTTTCCATTTTGACATGATACATTTTGCGGGTCTCGAAAAATAAGTAATTTCTGCTTGTTGCGGTAGCTAACGCGCCCCATTGAGTATTTAGCTTTGCAAAGTGGTCATTGTTGTACTTAGTATGTGCTTGTTTAAAGAAAGATGATTCTTTTTGGAAGCAAAGGCATGAGATGATGGAAAAAGAGAGATAAGGAGGGAACTGTTTTCAAATGGTCTTGGCTCTATAGATTCAACTGTTCAAATTCAAATCTGCTGCTGATAAAGGTATTGTAAAAAAATTGGTTGGCAGTCTGCTTTATCAACAACTGTTAGTTTTAAAATCTTTGAATTTTAGTTTTCACGTATGACACTCCGTCTCATGTTAGTTCTATAAGAGATTTAATACTGTCAAACACGAGTTTAATAATTGAACCTGGTTTGTTCCACTTCATGTGATATTCCATATCACATTGATTTTGTAAAAGATAGGTGTTCAGTTTATATTGACTTTGATTCACTACTACCATAAACATGGGTATAAGCACTTGGTTCTATAAGAGATATGTACTCAATTTATAATGACTTTAGTTCATTACTACTGTTAACACAGGTTTAAGTATTTTAAGTCAATTGATTAGGCTCAATGCGTGTTTGCAGGCCACATATAGGCTTTAATCTTGGTTTCGGGGCGTGACACTTCATCTCTCTTGAAACACTTTTGCAAGAATATAGAGGAACTTGGAGATGTTATCAGTGGATTTTTCGAAGTTTCAGATAACAATGACAGATGATAGTTTCTTTTTGCTTTTCTACTAAAAAGTTACAGGGCATGCTTCTCTTTTAGCAGATTGTGTTACAATTTTTATCATTTTGAACATAGAATGTTTCTTTGTTAACAACCATCAATTTCATACTACTTTTGCGTTAAAATGGTCTCAGATTTTTGTTTCAGAGCTTCATAAGATCATTATTTTGTGCCATTGTAATGGCTATGCACAGATTTGAGCATATAGATCAGAGGATACTAGGAGGGAGAGGCTCAAATTGACAACATTTCGAACCCTGATGAAAATTTTGATCCAAGATTTGAACCTTCACCTTCTTCTCTGGATCAAACCGATCAATCATCGCCAATGCCAACGCCAACTACCAGGCATTCATTGCTAAGCACGGATTTTTCCGCATATTGTAGAACAAACTCAGATACTTCATCCTTCTCAGAAGCTACAGATGATAACAGCTACGCTGAGACACCCTCTCCTATGTGCTGGCCAGGGATGAAATCTCCCACTCGTGCAGCGCTGTCAAGACTAGGAATGAAGCAACACAGGAATGTCCTGGAGGACGTGTCTCGCAACCTTGAGACAGGAGATTTAGGTTAGTCCAAAGCATCTGTTGTTCCTCAATTTAACTATGTGGTAAGATAAATGTATTGAACCGTTGGTGAAAAAACTTGCAGAGTTTGAACTGATGAAGGAGCGATTTTCAAAGCTGTTATTAGGGCAAGATATGTCAGGAGGCGCGGAAGGGGTCTCGACAGCATTGACAATCTCCAATGCTATTACAAACCTTTATGGTACTCCTTTTTTTCCAGACAGCCAAATATACGCAAATCGGTTCTGTTTCCAATTTTGCATTATGTATCTTTGTATTGCCGCATTTTGCAGCCTCTCTGTTTGGCCAACATCAGAAATTAGAACCATTGCATCCTGACAAGCGATTGATGTGGAAGAGAGAGATGAATTGCCTTTTATCTGTGTGCGATTACATCGTAGAATATGCCCCTATCGCAGAGACTTTACCAGATGGAACAACTGTTGAGGTGAAGCACTTTCCAGGTTTTTATGTTCTGAAAGTATTGCAAGCTTTCCATGTTCTTACATTTCTAAACATTTTCAGACGATGACGAGTAGGCCAAGATCGGACTTGTACATCAACCTTCCTGCATTGAGAAAACTTGATGCAATGCTCCTGGTAAAACGAACATGTCCTCTGCAAAACCAAATCTTCTATAGATATTGCAGTGTTGAGATGAAGCTAAAAGAGTATGTGACAGGATACATTGGACAGCTTTGATGCAACTGAGTTTTGGTACGCGGAGAAGGGGAGCATGGCAGGAAATTCAATACGTTCTGGATCGTTTAGAAAAATCGTGCGGCTTAAGCGCAAAGAGTAAAAATGGTGGCTGCCAGTTCCTTGTGTTCCTCCTGATGGTCTCTCTGATAAAGCAAGGAAACACTTGCAAAACAAACGTGATTGCACCAACCAAATTCACAAAGCTGCAATGGCAATCAATAATACCATTCTTGCTGATATCGAAGTTCCAGAATCGTACATGGCATCTCTTCCTAAGGTACTAATCCATAGTTGCTTCGTACGTTACACTTTCCATTACACGTAAATAATTAAATATCACAAAAACAGAATTAGAATATCAAAGATCAATTAACAAGATGATGAAGATCTGACCAAATATTCCTAGAACTTATGGGATGTTTGAACAAATTTTTTTGTACTAATTGCCTATTTTCTAACAGATTTTTTTGTGGAATTAATGTTGCTACAGAGTGGAAAAGCAAGCGTTGGAGACGCAATTTACCGATACATGTATAATGCAGAAACATTTTCCCCTGTTCATCTACTTGACTCTCTCAATATCAGCTCTGAACATGAAGCACTTGAGCTTGCAGACAAGGTAGAAGCATCGATATATACATGGAGGCGAAAAGCGTGTATACCTCATTCGAAATCCTCCTGGGACATGGTAAAGGATCTGATGTCTGACGTTGATCGTACTGATAAAAACCATGTTTTAGCAGAGCGAGCGGAGACTTTATTGTTTTGCCTGAAGCAAAGGTATCCTGAACTTTCACAGACAGCATTGGACACTAGCAAGATTCAATACAACAAGGTTAGCATCTAATCACCAATGTACTGCTATGGTAGATAGCACCAAAGGGTGCATACATCATCTTTCTTGTTCAAAAAAAAGCCAAGTCTTTCACAATAAAGTGACAGACGGAACTGCCATAAAACGAATTATTAGTAGATTAACGGATCACTTCAGAATGGCATATACATCGCATGTGCTTTCTCTTTCTGTCAAGGGGGATATACTTCTATCTGCTAATCAGCAACTAATGATCAGACGAGACACAAATTCTTTAGTTCGGAAATTTTTGGTAAAAAAGAAGCTAGGATTCCTGGTTATTCAAACCTTAATCGAATCATATTTATTGATTCCTGTAATCTTATATATCCACCCGTTCTCCATGATAATTTTGATTTATCGTCAAAGAGGCGAATAAATAGATTCACCATTCAACTCCAATGGATTCAAGAATGTGAGATTTAGTTATTTTGGTTATTGCAGGATGTGGGAAAAGCAGTCCTGGAGAGCTATTCTAGAGTATTGGAAGGTTTGGCATTCAACATTGTTGCTTGGACAGATGATGTACTATTTGTAGATAAACAAGTGAGAAATCAAGATCATTAGAAACTATGAGATGAAAGATATAGTTCATGGTGCATCTTAAATCCTTGCAGTGCAGAGATGTTTCCTTTATGTTTTTGAGGCTAAAATATTCAATCTAATGCGAGAAGTTTTCAATTCTTTTTACCTTTTTGTCATGATTTGCACACTAGAATTTTTAGCCACGAAGACTTCAATACTTTATAATATTCAGATCAATGATTCAAATTTAAAGGAAGTAT
Source organism: Ehretia macrophylla (assembly GCA_037974665.1). NCBI lineage: Eukaryota > Viridiplantae > Streptophyta > Magnoliopsida > Boraginales > Ehretiaceae > Ehretia > Ehretia macrophylla. The sequence goes on from CM075766.1 coordinate 32,668,927, forward strand.
TTAATTGCACAGTCAAATGATTTGGCAGCCGCCTCAAAATATTTACTATATACAACCATTTATAATATCTCAAACCTAAAAGAGGTTTATTAATTACACTAAATAATGATGCGTCACATTTAAATAGGTTTATTAATTACTCGGTTGGTACATTTTAATAGGATCATTTGTTTTAAAATTTAACATTTTTAAATTAAATCTGAATGACTTTTAATTAAAGAAAAAAAAAGAAAAGGAAAGAAAACACACCTCACGAGTCCCAAAAAAACAAAGGTATACATCAAATTTCATAATTTTGATCTTGTAGAGCAAAAATTAAATTTTAGGACAATGGTTATTGGACTTTCTCACGTTATATTAAACCACATCATATAAAATTCACTTTTTTCGTTTCACGATCGAAACACCGTTCAACTTGGAGAAGAATTTTTCAAAGTTCTACAGCATCCAGTACTAAAAGTTGCCTAATTCTTACGCCATCTTCCTTTCTCCTTTCACCATCATCCTACAAGAGACTTCAAGATATAAAATTATTTCTACAATATAAAGAAGAATTGGTAAGCAAAACCCAAAAGAAGAATACCATCCACAAGTATCATAAATTCTAAAAACTCTTCTGTAAATTTAAACCGATATCAGTCCGTGAAAAAAACGCAAGTCCGACATATGTGTGGACTCACCCCCATGAATTCTTCACACGTCAGTAAGTGAACCACTTCTTAACAATGGTGCCACAGGCCTTCTTGGTGGAGTCTTGAAAGCTTCAACCAATGACTTGCACTTGGTGATGTCCCCTTTGTTTTCCTCCATGCATTTCTTCATGGCTTCATCAACATGATCACCCGCGTTCTCTTTCTTGTCTACAGCATCAGCATCAGCAGCAGCAGCAGCCGCCCAATTCTCTCTTTTTCCATCATGATCCATTATTCTTCACAGCCAAGAATAATTCAGAGGAATAAAAAAATAAAACCAAATCAAGCCTGACAATCAGCCCGAGTGACTTGAAAATTTTTCACTTAATTAGTTCACACACAACACACACGAATATGTAGTCGAAGATTATACGAGGTCGAATGACAACTATGATTTGAGTGCCCACAGAGGATATTTGTAGGGGCTATACATATGATTTTGTGTCGTAGGGAGTTAAAGAATCTTCACAGGTGGGACCCATGTACATGCTATTGAATTTGACGTGTAGGAAACTTCGGATCAGTTGACGGACTTGGTGATTGGATGGCTCATAAAGGGTGTTGTTTTAGATGGTAGAAACGTGTTAGATTGCAATGTGGGCTGCAGTGGGGGTCGACTTTACTTGCTTAGCTGAGAAAGTTCCAAAAAAAAATGTGAATTTTGAAAATTCCGTAATATCATGTTATGTTATGTTATGAATAAAATTTAATAATTTTAAATTATTTATATATTTTTTTTATAATTATCTCAGAAATTCAAAATTATTGGATATCACTCAGATGTTGGAGGTAGGAGGTTGATGGTTTATTTATTTATTTATTTTTGGTATGTCATAAGGAAAAAAAATGAAGAAAAAAGAGGTGACTTTCTTTTTTTTTTGAATGGCAATAAAAATTCGTAGTAAAGTTAAACTTGACATGATCTTCACATATAATAGTTCAGATCATCTCATTCTAATTAAAACATCACTTCACCATCATTAAATCTCACTTATAACATTTTATTATTATAAAAAGATTCAAATTCCCTAGACTCATCCACGCTGGGCAAACTTATTAGGTGGTTAGCTGTCTAATTCATCACATTGCCATCCCCATTTCTTTAGATCACAAGGTAAACTAAAATTTTGAGAGTTGAAGCTCAATTTTTCCTCTCTCCGATGTTAAGAAGGCACTCATAAAAGAAGGGGGGAAAAACAGTTGCTTTGAAAAGCCACAAGAAAGCTTGGTATTCTGTATAGTGCAGTCTTAACCTCGTGCGTTACCGGAGAGCAAGACAGTTGAAGCATTTGTTAGGATCGCAAGCCCTCAGAAAGACATAATCTAGATTAGTTAAGTACAAAATTGTTAAGAATAATAGTCTATTGACTATTCCAACCCAAAATGTGAATAAATATCCGGTTCACAGCCTAAACTATGTAAACTAGATTTAGCTTATCCCTCGTATCCCTATCAAAATTTGAAAAGACTCGAGGAAAAAAAAAAGGATATAGCACAGAGAATGACTGCGCCTCAAACAAGTGAAAAGATATCTCTAAACACCAATAACAACTAAAAAATTGCAGGTAAAATAAAGATGATGCTAGTACTAGAATACAACTGGTGATCAATGTACAGTTCACTAACAAAGGTAAGAAAATTCTTCCAATAGCCATGACTCAGTCTAAAAAGTTGTGGATATAATTGTGACACGTCATCATTGTAGGACTAACATTTAAAAAACTTCAATGATTAAGATGATCAATCATTTCAGCCAAAATCATCTCAATGGTTGAGATGATTTTGACTGATCATCAGTCATGACTGATGAAAGAAGCTGTAAGGTCAAAAGTATCTTTTTTTTATCAGAGCCAACCTATATTCATCGGACAAATATATATTAAGGTAAGACGAGCAAATAACCACAGCATTGTTAAACTGATCCCAGCAATCTGGCGTACGGGGGCCTGTTCGACTCTACTGTGGCTATTCGCTCGTATTCAAACGGTAGATCATTCTTCACAGATCAATGGTGAAAAAATTGGCCCAGAATGACCACCCTATCGACACTAAAGACCAAAAGTTCTAACAATCATGTTGAGAAATTTTACTCAATTTGTGAGAAGTAACATATTGCTGAGCATGAAATGGCTATAAAACAATCACTAATATACTTCTGCTCAGCTCAATGAGAAGGAATACTTATCTCTATATATACAATCACCCCGAAGTGCACCGTCCTAATAGGGGGGATAAGCAAAAGGGTCAGTAGTTGCGGAGGGTCTGACTGCAGGTTGAATGAGCAGCCTCAGATAATGGTCTTCAGATTCTTCTGCAACCCTATTGCCCCGTCAAACAATGCGCCTTGCAGCACCATTTGTGCCACCCCTCAGGCAACGAAGGCAATCCCCCAAGAATGAGATAACAGGCCAAGATGTGACAAACAAACAAGAGAACTGCTCGGGTTTTGCCCTTCCTCAAATCATTTTCAGGGAAATGCTAATCAGCTGTTTTTTTTTTTATAAAGAATTTGTGTTTAATTTATAATGACTTTGATTCTCTATTATTATCGACACGAATTTAGGCTTTGTCAGCCAACGGATGAGGGTTAATATGTTGGCATGCTAGTAAACAGATATGGTCATTACGTGTGTTATTTACAAAATAGGCTACCACCTGAAATTGTAGGTTCTCCATTGCTTGGTGATCTTGGACAGTTGATCCATTATATCTGGTGCTACAAGACTTCGCATATTTGAGTGTGGACATATTATAATATAGGGTAATTTACCGAAATTGTGTTACATTTTTGTTTTTTTTAATATTTAAGTCTTTTATTTTTTATTTTAGATAAAATAATTTTTTATTTTTTATTTTGATGACAATCGTTAATTCTTAGAGTAAAATTCATCAAAAAAATATCGTTAATGAGCACGTGGTAGCAAAATTCACAAATCTTCGGGGGTAAAATTATCACATAATAAAAGATAAGCATTCTAAAATTTATGTATTTTGCGACCACGTGTCATTCACGTGCTCACTAACGTTATTTTTCGACAGATTTTGCTCCAAGAACTAATAGCTGTCACCAAAATAAAAGATAAAAGATCATTTTGTCCAAAATAAAAGATAAGTGACTTAAATATATATAAAAAACAAAGATCTAGTCTTGCATTTAGTCTTTTGACAATTTAGTCTTGCATTTTGTAAAAGATTAAAAGGTTTATTTTTAAAGATGCAGGACTAAATTGTCAAAAGACTAAATTGTAACTAATTAGCATTGACAAAAGACTTGAATGTGACTAGTCCTGCATTTAGTCTTTTGACAATTATAAGGTTTATTTTTAAAGATGGAAGACTAAATTGTCAAAAGACTAAATTGTGACTAACTAGCATTTAGCCTTTTGACTATTTAGACTTCCTTCCCAGCATGAATCATAGCGACTAGTGGAGATGGAACCCAAATTCTAATGCCCGCTTCTTTGCTGCCTCCGCATGGTAGACGGTTAGATCAAAATATAAAGAAGTTTAGTGGCATTTCCTAGTGTGGAATAAAGTGAGGGTCCTGAAGAACAGTTTCCTTACCTGGTTAGCTATCTTAAATAGATTACCAGCAAAGGATAGGTTGACAGCATATGTGCTATTTGTAGTATTAGCATTGAAGACGGGCCATTTTTTCTTCGGTTGCAATATAAGTAAGAGGATCTGGTCTTAGGGACTGGATTTGGCAATGTGTGGATGAAATAATGGCTTCTTGGGACGATATTGAAAGATGGTGTATGAGAAAATCTGCAAAGGAAATGACCTCCAGAATACTCTTACAATACATCTCTTTTGTTGTATCATTTATGTTCTTTGAAAAGAGAGGAATAGTAGAATCTACTAGAACGTGTTTGCTTCGGAAGAAACCATTGTTGTTAGCATCTTTTAGTCAATTAGACTTAAAATTCTTACATGTAAAATTTTTTCTGATAATGTAAAGAATAGGATACTGTGTAAGAAGTGGCACATTGAAGATATGCTTAGTTAAGTTTTGGTTGTTGAGGACTTGTTTTTGTAATCTTTTGTTGAGTTTAATGAAAATACTTTTACTTGCCTAGTAAAAAATAAATAAATAATTTTGTAATTGTGCGATCAAATTTGATGAAAAATTAGCAGGGTGTGTATGGGCAAAGATGATAATTTTTGTGGAACATTATAACTCATAATATAATTTTTAGAATATTGAGGATGAAGTTGATAATCTAAGTAAGAATTGGCCACTAGTTATGAAATTTGTAGTTGTTATTGAAACTTCAATAGTATTCCTTAATGTTTGGTCAAATTCTCAGGTGAGTCCTAATTGTTGCAAAAGTTACATTAGAAATCCTTAATATTTTCTAGAAATCCTCAAGTTGGTATCTTTCATTATTTAACCGTCAAATATGGCCCGGAAATACATCCTTGATATTGAATAATCTTTATTCGGGAATTTTCCATCATTTTATATTTGTGTAAAATATTAAGGACTTAAAACATAATTATTATAACAACTAGGAGTAATTTATATATCTAATCAAATAATGTGAATTATCATAAAATTTACTCATGTTATAACCTAATGAGGATATATAAAATTTACCCATGTTAATAACCCAATGAGGAATGTTAAATGGTAAACTGGACAAACCAAATCCAATTTTATAGACGACTAAAATATCCTATAACTGAATTATTGACATATCATTTTTTTTTAAGAAACATATTATTTCAATTCACATAAAATGGCATCTATAGAACTTTTTCTTTTTCTTTTTCTACTAAATATTTAATAGATGGACTTTTAAAGTATTTGGAATGATGATCTTTGGTTATTACATGTGGCACACACACTAATTAATAGAACTATTTTTTTGTTTCTTTTGGATATGATAATTATTAATAGTGAATTTATCTTTCGCATTCAAAACTATCCATTTGCAAATATTAAGTTGTGGTCCTTTTAAAGCGAGATACTCTATATAAAATTTCACCTAAATGGTTGTATAGTTAGCGGCCTTGCCTCTTTGTTTAAAAAAAAAAAAAAAAAAAAGAGAGAGAAAAATGTAGGTGATGATTTCAAGAATTTTTAGTTTGAGGACTTTTTCTTTTTTGCATTCGCTATCAATAGTGATGAGGGTAAATTATTTAAATGGTCATTTATCTTGAACCTTTATGAAAGTTTAGTTCTATATTTTTGCAAATGTCCCTTTTGATCTTTTATTTTTAATCTTTATTACAATTTAGTCCCATCGTTGAGATTCTATCTTCATTCTTACTAGTATTTTCAATAGGATCAGGACTGTCCATTTATTTATTTAGCCCATACCTACATTCTAACTTCTGGTACTACAAGACTTTGCATATTTGAGTGGGGACATATTATAATATTGGGTAATTTATCAAAATTGTTCTAAATTTGTCTTTTTTAATATTTAAGTCTTTTATTTTTTTATTTTGAACAAAATGATCATTTATCTTTCATTTTGGTGATAATCGTTAGTTTTTAAAGCAAAATTCGTCAAAAAAATATCGTTAATGAGCACGTGGTCTCAAAATTCACAAATCTTCAAGGGTAAAATTATCACACGATAAAAGATAAGCATCCTAAAGTTTATGCATTTTACGGCCACGTGTCATTCACGTGCCCACTAACGTTATTTTTTGACAATTTTTGCTTCAAAGACTAATAATTGTCACCAAAATGAAAAATAAAAGACTATTTTGTCCAAAATAAAAGATAAGTGACTTAAATATCAAAAAAAACAAAGATCTATTCCTGCATTTAGTCTTTTGACAATTTAGTCCTACATTTTTTAAAAGATTAAAAAGTTTATTTTTAAAGATGCAGGACTAAATTGTCCAAAGACTAAATTGTAACTAACTAGCATTGACAAAAGACTAGTGTACCCTCAGCCCTTTATAAATATATTCAAATCACTTTTTCTCCCTCCATATTAATAGCTTTCTACTGCTTCTCTCTCTTCGAGTCCTTTCTGCTGCTTCTCTCTCTTCGAACTTCTCTCTCTTCAAATCATCTGCAAGTTTTCACGAAAAAAAAGTGAGTTTTTGCTTCTTAATTTCATGTCCTTTTTAAATTCATTCATTATTTTTTTTTTCATTTTTTACTTCTTAATTTCATGTCGTTTTTAAATTCATTCAATTTTTTTATTTTTTTTCATGCTATGTCTATCTCAATTTAATATAAATTTTAAGTTAATCGGAATTTTCATGCTAATTAATATAATTTCAGATGGAGAACTTTCCAAATGCTGCTAATCAAATGCTCGCAGCTAATCTTCATTCAGATGAACAACTGAAAGTGTTGAAGGAGATTGCTATCTCTTTGAAAGACGAGGCTAAGAAGAAAAAGATGGACTTCCGCTTTATGGATGCTGTCGTCCAAAAGGAAGAAAAGCTTGAGAAGCTGTTGCGTGAAGTGAAAAAGGAAGCATCCGAGCTCGCCGATGATCTGGATTCGGCTCGCATTCTCATTTCTCACTCTGATGGTACATATAAATTTAATTTTTCGTGTAACTAAAAAATTGATTTAGTTTTTTATGTTAATTTAAGTTTTATTTATTCATTTAATTTTTATATTTATTCTGGAGTCAGGATCGTAGTAATGCATTTAATTTGCGTGTTAGTGAAATTTTAATTTAATTGTTATGTCTAAATTTAGATTTTATGGTAATTTTAGGTATAAATTCAAATTTTATTTTTCAATTACAGAACGACGTAAGTTTGATGTATCTGTATCTCGGAATTTAATTTTCTTGTGATTTTAGGTTAATTTACGTGTTAATATTTACAGAACGATGTAAGCTTGATGGATTGGTACCTCTGAAGGGAGCCAATGAGCTGAGGCAGCCGCAAAAGAAGCTCAATGCAACACTCCGCCAACAGTTCTCACAACCTCCTGGACCTGTGTTCCCGAGGCCACAGGTCCAGTGGTGGTGGTGGCCTTAAGGTGCATGTGTCGAAGATTTCGCCAATATTTTTCACAGCTTGAGTAGTGAAATAGACACTAAATCATACGCATCTAGTAGAATTGAGATGTGACTTACTATATTCATATTGATATGAGAACTGTTACGACATAGCACTTGTGCTTAATTCTGTAATTACTTTGGTTATATTTGGTTTATTTGAACTGTCTCTCATCAGATTGTTTGTTGAAATCTCTTTACCTTATCACCTAGTTTGTAGGATATTCTTATATTTGAACTATAGCTCTAACGCTATATAGTGGTGTAATCACAGTACATGGAAATATATCTTCCAGCCATATTCGCTTATCATACTCTTTTATGGTATCAAGAGCTATCTTGACTCTAGCGAGATTTTTTTTTTTTTTTTTCCTGGTTCTCTTCTGCTGTTCAATGGCTCAGTCCACTGCTAGTAGTTCTGGCACTTCAGTCACGGCGTCTCCTTCAACCTTCGATGGTGTGATTGCCATCAATGCTGCTGCCCAGCTTCCTCTCAAGCTTACTCCCCACAATTTTCCAGCTTGGAAAGCACAGTTCAATGCTCTTTTGATCGGCTACAACCTCATGGGTTATGTCGATGGTTCTGCATTGTGTCCTTCTGCCACTGTTCTTGCAACAGACAAATCCGTTCCCAACCCAGCTCATGCTCTTTGGGTTCGCCAAGACCAGCTTCTGCTTCATGCGATTTTGGCGTCTCTGTCTGAGAAGGTTATCACCTTGTGCACCACTGCCACGACATCAAAACAAGCTTGGGATAAGCTTCACAAAATGTATGCTAGCAAATCTCGCTCCAGGATTATGAATCTCAAAGAGAAATTGACTAATATCTCTCGTGGTTCCCAACCTGTCTCTGATTACTTGCAGGCAATTCGTAGTATTGCTGATGAGCTAGCATTAGTTGATACTGCCTTCAGAGACGATGACCTTACTATCTTAGGAAAAGGTTATATTCAAATTTTCATGATTACTAATTAGGAAGGGCTGGGATGGCCATTGCCAACCCCCCTCAAGAAGGAAAAAGGAAAACAGAGAAGGAAAAGAAATAAAAGAATTAACTTTTTTCTAATTTCATTACTCGTTTCGTCCTAATTTATTCATGGTTCTCTGTTTTTGATACACGTCCTAATTCATGCACTTTTTCACCTCCTAACGTCTGCGTTGAGTGACTGAAGGCTTGGGGCAGGTTGGGGTTGTACGGCAGCTAACTAAGAAACCATCTGAATATTGTCACAAATACTATTTTCCAATTTGTGTCCGATCATACTCCAGTTACTAATATATTGATGATACTTTTACTGCAGCATCTTTAGAATTTGGTCTCTTTTTGGTTTAGCCAAATGTTTTTAATCGTCACTTTTAATTTTTTTTTTTTTTTTACGTGTCTCTTTCTGTCAGCTTTATAATATAATAGAGGGACCATTTTTTGGCCATGAAAATCGGTTACACTGATGCTACTTACCAGATTATTCTCATCGTTTATAAGATTTGTGGTGTGGGGGAGAGGGATGGGGGGCAATGTGTGGAGGACAATTTTGATTGTCACGATGGGACTGCATGGCAATCTTGTTATTGGTCTTACAAAATGTGAATTCTCCAAACATAACTATAATTATATGGCCTTTTCCTGAACTTCATGCTTTTGGTGACCTTGATTCATGTATTTCTTCTAGCATCAGCTTTTCTTTGATGATATTGTTCTCCATGTTAAAACTTGATTTCCAGGACTATGAAGATGTTCAATGGGTGTGTTTGAAGAAGAGGCAGCTTGAACAGGAATTGAAGCAGTGTGACGGTGGCAAAAGAAGTAGACATGATGATAAAAGTCACGTCGCAGAAAGGTTCGACGGAGCGGGAATTTGGAAGAATCGGAATGGAGAAAAAAAATGTGTGTCTGATACCATGTGAAAAGGAAGTATGCCTAGAAATCGTTGTTTCATTGATACAGTATATGCTTGCTTTATAGCAAATTAATACAAAGAAGAGTTTATATTTTACAAGGAGACTAATACTAAACTAATAAACTGTAGATTACAACAAAAGAGATTGAGATAATCAATAACGTGGCATGGTTCGGCTACAAAAAGGGCAGTAAATTACTATGGCGTAACCATTTGATGATGCAGCCTGAGTGATAAAGATGGGAGCAGCAGGGCAAGACGACAGAGATTTCGTTCCCTACCGAAGGCCTATCCAAGCAAATAGGGCATGGCTCGGTGGTCTGATCTTCTTCCGCTCTCACCTTCTCCAAGGATTCGATGAAACCTTGTGCTGCAGTCTCTGTACTGTATCAAGTGGAATGCGCGGGGCCTTGATGGCGCGGGCAATGGTGATGCCAAGCTCTTCACCCTCTTGTTGTACAGTCGTAACCGTAGCATGAAAATTAAGTAATGACAAGTTGTAGACGGCCTGAGTTTTGGGGGTCGGCCACCATTGAATAATTAGCGGAATCAACAAGTTGAGAAATCAAAGTACGAACCTCCTGATCTTCCGGCAGCTGATCAAGCATACATGAAAGCATGTCAGAGATATTGTCCGTGTCTTCAAGGTCATTCAAAGGCACAAGCATCCCAAAGCTAAAAAAAGTATTAAGGCTTCAACAAGTCCAGCGTAATAAGCAGAATCCCTTTCGAGTAACTACTCTCGACTCGGAACAGTCACACTAAGAGGTACCATAAAACTGTTTTCGTCCTGCAAAAACTTGTATTTGCGCCGCCGATAGCCGCTCCGTCTCGACATACTTGGCAAAACCTTGCTCATACAAGAAGGAATTTTATTGATATTCATGTATGTATTACGAGTTCTATTTATAGAAGAACATGACTTGTTTTTTAAATATTCCTTATAAGGTCTTAATTTTTGCTTTTGTGAAGTTGGTTTGGGCACAATCAAATACTAACCTAATTGACCTTGAATATATCCTTAAGTTTACATGCATGATTCCGTAAATAAAATTAAAGAGATTTATGATTTTTTTAGTATTTTCTAGATAGCTCTCAACCTTTGTTGTAAATATATCCCTAGCCTAGCTACTCTAATTATAATTTTAGTCTTGTAATTTTTTTTTAAAAAAATTGCATAGGCCCTCGATCCTAGTTCTGATAATTCAGTTCCCTTTGGTTCCAATCTTTCAATATGCATAGTTTTTATTTCGTCATAATTATATTCTATTTGTAATTCTAGTCTTTTAATTTTTTTTCAGAAAATTTACACGTCCCCATTAATCCTATTTCCATTCAGATGTTTATAATTGGTCTTCTTATATGGTTTATAAGAGATTTGGCTTTGTAATTTTTTCAAATTAATGTTACTGTGAGCTTAATTGCTTCTAGAGTCGGTAATAACGACTTCCTTTCGCTTATTTTATAAAGTTTGATTTAGTAATCCGGTTACACACTTTTTGGGAGATATGAATTGCATATGGTGTTGATGTTTCGCTGGATACCAATATTAACTTGATGTGTTTTTTAATTAGAGTTTAGTCCCTTTAATTTCTTCTTTTGAGTGAATGATGTTAAGCGCTATTAAACTATTTTGTTTAACTTAATTACTCAGAATAATTTTATTATTCGGCGTCGTAGCAAGATTCCAATTAAGATTTCAAAAATTGGTTCATGGTTATAATGCGACAGTACTTGGTGGTAATTAAATTTTAATCTAAATGGTATATTAAAAAGTAGGTTTGTCGGCCCATCCAAAAATACGTACGTTAATTTGGTTTAGATATATCAAAGTCAGATATATAGTAAAATATGCGATAATCTAGCTAGGTAGTAAAAGTTTTAATTAATTATCCTTGCCACTTCTATAAATAAGGGTGAAGAAAGAAAATGTGAATATCATCAACTTGATTAAGGACTTCCAACTCCATCACGATTCTTTCTTGTGCTCCTCAGAATGTGAACCAATCAATAGAAAGCAAGTAGTGTTCGTTCAAAAATCAGTGATAGAATCATAATCCTTCATGCATGCGATTCAAAATCTTTCATATAATTTTCTCCTTATTGAGCAATAATATATACCAACGTAACACTGAATTTCTAGAAATTAATAAAATTTAAAATCTCTCTCCAGCTTGAACATGTATTGTGCCTGCAGTGCCAGAGCTGTTATTGATGGCATACTCGACTCGTAATGAACCTAGGTAAACTCCAACACCATATGAGGAACCATGACCTACTCGTTTATTGACCTGTGTTGGGTTTCCATTAACATCTTTTGAAGTTCCAAGATCATTTCCATGTTCTACAAATACATAAGCATGTGTATTGCTTCTCACAGGCATCCTAATTTCAGCAGCCAGCTGCAAGTATAGCATCAAAACAAATATATAACACAGATCAGTCCCCTCTCCCCTCTTTTTATTTTGTAATTAAGACGATTATATATAAATATATAATAAATCTTTTTTTTTTTTTTTTTTTTAACAATTTAAGATTTAGTTTAATCTTTCCATGATATAAATAATTCTTTAATACGGTATAAGCACTTAGTTAATGAAGATTCATGCACGCGTCCAAGTTTTGGCTTCATCTATAATTAAAAAGTATATATCCACCCACGTGTAATGTTAACTATAATGCAGGGACATATATATAAAAAAAAATGTGTTAAATACAATAAATAAGTATAATATACTGACACCTGAAAGATAAATAATTTATTAAGCTTCTAGATCAGGTATAGCTAAATAGCACGGGTAAACTATATATACATACCTCAAGCATATTTCTTGCTGCACCTATCTCTCCCCTGTTGTAACCTCTAACTGAATGAGGTCCCCCAATAGCGAAAGCTTCATAGACCGGTAGATCTCCTATACAACCACCATATCGACCATGAAGGACTAAAACAGGTGGTCTTGGTTTACCTGAACCTTCTTCCACTTGCTTTAATTGGATAAATCGGGTCAAAGTTAACTTGTGGCGGTTAAAGAATGGGAAATTTCTACCTATACCAACTCCTTGATCAACCTATATATATGACGACAAGGATCAGAAAAAGAATGTGTGTTACACTGATGGATGGATTCAAATAAAAGTTAGACTAAAAATCTTGCTTAATTACTGGTAATATTAAAACTATTAAGCGTAAAAAAAATATTAAAACTATTAACTAATCCATTTTACTTCATTTAAGAACAAAATAGGGGAAATAAGGAAAGCAAAATAGCAATATACTATAATTGACCACATAACGAGCATTGCAGGCACATATTTAAAATATTTTATCAGTAAAAGTTAAACGAGAATAAATGAATTCCCTGACAGAAAATTTCTACCATCTGAAAATTTTTCAAAAAAGAACAATCGGACAAGCTTGAAGCGAACCTGGAATATATTCCTTTGGCCAACTATTGCCCCATTAACAAATTTGGTATTGTCGCGTGTAATATTTGCTTGTAGCAATGCCATGTGGTCGATGCCGGTGCCGCTTAAGGTTGTTGGAGGTCCATCTGGACCAATTTCACCATTTGGCAAGACCCTCGGACCTCTTGAAGTAATGACACAATTTTCATCACGAGTTGTTATTTCTGTCATCGCAACTCCATAAGTAAATTTACTTTGATGAGTGAAGTCCTGAAAAAACAAATAAATTAAAAGAAATCATAACAATATCACGTTGAAAAACTCTTCAATCAATTGAAACTAGCCTAAAAATTTTGCCACGATAATTAATTTATTCAATGTCACATCTTATATTTTCTCTTCACATGGCCATAGGAGAATTAGAGATATAAGCTACTAATGAGAACTGATTATATATAGTAGCTTCATCAATTTTTCCACGTCATGCCATAGCTAAAATCCAGGCTCCAATGCGATACTTGTGATATAGGCTCAAATATATATATAATTTTCTTGATCACTCTCAAATTTATTAGTCTAAAAAGCAATTGTCAAGCTTTTAACATACTCACGGCAAATGGTAAATTCTTACATAGTCTAAAATCATGGCCCCACATATAGTTTTAGTCTATTGTAATTATGAAAAGAACCCATAAAATTTAAGAAAGATTGAAAAATGAAAGTTCCATATTACCAATGATGGTATTCTTTTAAAAAATATATATATATATATAATAAGTTTTTTCATTTCAGTTAAGTAGAATTTCATCACAATCCATAAATCAAAATTCGTAGTGGGTTTGGTGGTGTGATAATGGGTTAATTTCAGGGATGGGTTTCTAGTGGTGCCCAGAACAGGTTTGTTGGTGCCGACGATGGGTTTCTTCTGGGTCTGATGACGATTGATTTTTTGGTGGCACTATGAACGGTCTAAAGTGAAATAAGGTTAGAAGGGCTTTTCAGCAAATTATTAGACTTGAGAGATTTTCTGCAATTATTAATTACTAGAATCAATGATGTGACAAAACATGATTGAGTCAGACCATATGTAAGGCCATGGTCTTATATCAATCATGTAAGAATTTACTGTTAATTACTAGAATTAATGATGTGATAAAACATGATTGAGTAAGACCATATGTAGGGTTATGATCTTAGACCATGTAAGAATTTGTACATTCGGCACCCTCTATCTCTATTTTTTTTAGATCTCCGTGAATTGCTCCCGACTTTCCTAGCCAGTAGCCACTAAATTGTTTTATTATTATTTTTTTTTCATCCGTTCTCATTCGTTGTTGGCTCAAAAATATCATAGATTTTGTCCAAAAATAAAAAAAGAAGATGATAGATATATTTATTAAAAAGAAATCATCATAGCAGTACTGTAACATACCTCAGTGATATTGGCTTTGATTCCAACTCGATCAACAAATATATGAGGGACTTGGACATTATCTGGTCCTAGCCCGCTTGTGAAAATTGAACTTTTTTTCCTAGCGTTGAAGCAGCTAGCACGAAAAGTTCGATTGCGAGGATTATATACGCCATCTAGATACGGATGTACGTATTCTAGTTGAAATCCAAGATCATTCTGCAATCACAGTTTTGCATATTTAATTTTGTCACTACCACTCTGATTTAAAACATCAAAAATTATTATGTAAATCATCTTTAATTAGCTAAATTAGTTAGGAGGAAGCCATGCACTACCGGATCAAATAAATTGCTGGTGTCTAATGATCCACGAATCGACCTATTTAGACCTTTCAAATTTCGATATTCAAACGAAATAGTTCCACGAGGCTGCCATGTCGCCTAAGCAGAGCGCATCATTGACAAAACAAAATACCAATTTAGCAAAATATAGATGTAGAATTAATTATTTTTCATTAGGGTTATAACACATAATTTCAAGTACAACTATAACAGTACATAATTTCAACTATACGTACCAGCATCAGTGGATTTTCCTGTCCAGGAACAATATTCCAGTCCATACTGACTTCCGCTGACTTTTGCTCTGCTTCCTTTAAATTTATGTTAACAAAGAGTCCTCTGAAATTCTCAATAAGCTGGAGTTGAACAGAAGAGAACAAAGGTAGAGAAGTAATATTTGTTATGGCTTGTCTTGCAGCTTCAGCGTTGAAAACTTGCCCCGCTTGAACCTGAACCAATTGCATGCAGGATATAACGAATTAAGTCCAAATAAGAACAAGAGAACAAAGGTAGAGTAGTATATATGATGCCTGCTTGTTGTCATTGTAGTCTGGTTGCGTGGCCATGTTTCCGAGCTTATGTTAAAAAAACATGACAATATTATAATAAAAAAATTTACCTGCTTGGGCAATTCTCTCATGATAACTGCAGGCTTAGTATTTCCTTGGCAAAGATTCCCTAACTTATCATAAAATTGGATATCCAACTCTCTAATTTCACCTTCGGTCACCCCCAAGACTAGTTCATTGTCGCTGGTAAATTGGAAATTGCCAAGCTTTACTTCCGTGTAGCCATTGTCATGGTACCACTGTTCCACACGGTGGCTAATCTTCTTTAACATCCGCCATGTCACCTTTCCATTCTCCCTCAGCATCTCAGAAACTTCCTGCTGCACCTCCATGGGAAACAGGCACGGCCGCCTCGCTGCCAACTCCTGCCTAAGCCAGTCTAACTCAAAATGCATTAACCGCGCATCCATGCATCTGAAACTGCGTGGTGATTTCCATTCAGTTTCTTTGAACGATATTTTGATCCCAATTGTTCCATCAGGCTGTGCTATGCCTTGCAAGTCAAGTTTCTCCAAGGCTCCATGGTTGGATAATTTTTCAAGCTTCTCTTGTAGCTCCTCTTTCGTATAGATGCCGTGGGGCTCAAGGGAGATCAAGTCCAAGCCCTTACCTTGATCACCACCAACTGTGCACCTGTGAATCTGATCATACAAGTCAATGTTGGAAACTTTATACCTCTTAGATCGGCTAAATTTCTCGAGCGGAACTACAGTATTTGGTGGCAGTCCATGCGAGTCCCACTGATCTTTTGATTGGGACTCCTCCTCCTCGTTCAAAATACATGACAATGACAAAAAAATATCTCCTTTTCCTCCACTACCTCCTCCTTTTCCTCCACCACTGCCACTGCCACTGCCACTGCCACCCCCGCCTTGTATTCCGCTGCTGCTTCTTTTCTGCATAACAATATTATTGATGAAGGAGACGATGCCATGATGGAGTAGGACAAGACCCGTGGAGACGGCTCCGATATTCTTGAGGATATTATTGGTGGCAAGAAAGGGAATGAATTTTGATAGATGGTGGTCATGATTGGGGGTTTGGGAGGCAGAAAAAGAATCGTAGTTGGATGAGTTTGTTCTTTTGCTAGTTATTGAGTATGATAACGAATTTTTTCTTTTGCTACGTATTGAACATGAAAAGTTGTTGCTAGGTGGTATTAAGCACGCTGCTGATGATGATAAGTTGCGCTGGTAATTTTGCTTGTAATTTCGCTGGAAATCATGAAAAGGAGAAGAAGCATAGAAAGGGAATGCTAGGATTAATGGAGCAGCGCATGGAGTAGTGATCGATAACATCTTTTCCTAAGGTTTGCTTTCGGTGTTGCCTCTTTGACAAGGATCAGAACGATGATGACGAAATTAGGATTATTAAATAGTATTTTACTTTGTATATATATATATTACTCCTATTGATTTCACTGTCTTGGAAACTATATATTG
Organism: Ehretia macrophylla; assembly: GCA_037974665.1. NCBI lineage: Eukaryota > Viridiplantae > Streptophyta > Magnoliopsida > Boraginales > Ehretiaceae > Ehretia > Ehretia macrophylla. The sequence goes on from CM075766.1 coordinate 32,685,677, forward strand.
TTATTTTCACACACCACTTATGTTTGGAGAATGAGTTGGAATAAATTAATCCTCAACGATGTGGGAATTGGAGTTGGGCTCGGCTGTGGCGAGAATTGGTTGGGGCTTGATGGTGGCAGTCTTGCTAATTGGTATTGGGGGTGGCCTGGTGGGGACGGGTGATGGGGGGCGAATGCAGCTGTTTTTTTGTTTTGGCAGAACAGCTGCCAGATGAGGGATTTGGAATTGTAGGTTTTTCTTTTTATGTCTCAATTAGCCCTAATGACTTTTATAACGGAAAATTTTCATATTTAGTTTTTATTATTTGTAAAAAATTTCAGTTTAATTTTTATTATTTAAAATCTTTCAATTTAGTTTCTATTATTTTTTTAAAAGTTTCAATTTCATCTCTATTGTTTAAAATTTTCAATTTCGTCATTATTGTTTGTCAAAGAGTTTCAATTTTGTCCTTATTATTTTCAAAAAATTTCAAATTCGTCCTTATTATTTCTCAAAAAATTTCAATTTAGTCCTTGAATAATAGGGACGAATTTGAAACTTTAAGAAAATAATAAGAACAAAATTGAAACTTTTTAAAAACAATAGAGACAAAATTAAAAGTTTTTAAAAAATAATAAGTACGAAATTGAAAAATTTTAAACAATAATTTTTACAAACAATCAAGACTAAAATAAGACAAATAAAATAATAAAAACTAAAATGAAACAATTAGATATCAATAGAAGCTATTTGTGAAATTTTTCCCTTTTATAACCCCCAAACCTCAGAAGTCTACAACCCTACTAAGTGTTACGGAGTTAGTAAGATCGAAAAAAAAAAAAAAAAAAATCTCAACGATCTAGTTGTCCCAATACTAAAAAAGTTAGGGACCCCAATATCTTTATATATGTCTATTTGGGAAAATCGGTCATAGTTGTTGTGGGCAATGAGCCATGCAGTAGCAAAAGATTACATGAATACTAATATAATATATTACCCCTATTTTTATTACTCTTTTATTGATCACCTCTTACATGAAATCTTACTAGACTATTTTTTCCATGACTAAAATAAAATAAAATATATATATTGGACCCAAATGTTTGATTTAACTTCATTGCTCACTTTAGCTGAAATTTCACAGCATCTGCCAGTCTGCATGGGATAATATTCCCAATTCTCTTGATATTAACTCCGACAAATATTTTTTATGGTAAAAATTTTAACAGATAGATGAACTCTGTCAAATATTTATGGTATGGTAAACTCAGTCAATTTATGATCCTAAAACTATTTCAATGTTTAGTTGCTCAAATATGAGTCTGAGTTATGCTTCATTTTGTTTATGCCTGTGGAAGGTATGTATGGATAAATTTTACTGAGGGAGAGAATCAGAACCATCACAAGTTCTGTTCATAATAATATTCTCCCCCTGCCAAAAACAAAAGTCTAATTGTGCTATATTTATGGATGTTGATCATCAATGAAGACTTAGCTATGGTTTCTTTAGTTATCTTGGGCAAACTTATTAGGTGATTAGCTGTCTAATTCATCACATTGCCATCCCTATTTCTTTATATCACAAGGTAAACTAAAATTTTGAGAGTTGAAGCTCAATTGTTAAGAAGGCACTCATAAAAGAAGGGGGAAAAACAGTTGCTTTGAAAAGCCACAAGAAAGCTTGGTATTCTGTATAGTGCAATCTTAACCTCGTGCGTTACCCAAGGCAAGACACTTGAAGCATTTGCTAGGATCCCAAGCCCTCCGAAAGGCATGATTTAGATTAGTTAAATACAAGACTGTCCCGAAGATAATAGTCTATTGACTATTCCAACCCAAAATGTGAATAAATACCCGGCTCACAGCCCAAACTATGTAAACTAGATTTAGCTTTCCCCTCATGTCCCTATTACAATTTGAAAAGACTCCGGGGAAAGAAAAAAAAAAAAAAGCATATAGCACAGACAATGACTGATGTTATGTGCCTCAAACAAGTGAAAAGATATCTCTAAAAACCAATAACAACTAAAAAATTGCAGGTAAAATAAAGATGATACTAGTACTAGAATACAACAGGTGATCAATGTACAGTTCACTAACACTCCCAACCGTCAAAAGTTTCTTTTGGTATCACAGCCACCCTAGATTCATCGGACAAAAATATATTAAGGTAAGACGAGCAAATAACCACAGCATTGTTAAACTGATCCCGGCAATCTGGCGTACGGGGGCCTGTTCGACTCTACTGTGGCTATTCACTCGTATTCAAATGGTAGATCATTCTTCACAGATCAATGGTGAAAAAATTGGCCCAGAATGACCACCCTATCGACACTAAAGACCAAAAGTTCTAACAATCATGTTGAGAAATTTTACTCAATTTGTCAGGAGTAACATATTGCTGAGCATGAAATGACTACAAAACGATCACTAATATACTTCTGCTCAGCTCAATGAGAAGGAATACTTATCTCTATATATACAATCACCCCGAAGTGCACCGTCCTGATAGGGGGGATAAGCAAAAGGATCAGTAGTTGCGGAGGGTTTGACTCCAGGTTGAGTGAGCAGCCTCAGATAATGGTCTTCAGATTCTTCTGCAGCCCTATTGCCCCGTCAAAGAATGCGCCTTGCAGAACCATTTGTGACACCGCAGGCAACGAAGGCAAGCCCCCAAGAATGAGATAACAGGCCAAGATGTGCCAAACAAACAAGAGAACTGCTCGGGTTTTGCCCTTCCTCAAATGATTTTCAGGAAAATGCTAATCAGCTGTCCTCGTCAACCGCACCAATGTATGTGAGGTCTACCCTCCTAACCCTCACAGCCCCCTTCAGCCAGTTAGAAGCTTTCAGGTTAGCATGTTCACCAACTACGGAAGATGCAGTTGAAGAGTTGCCTGAACATGCTCCATCCTCCAAAAGGGTCCATGGGTCAATCTCCAGATCAAGATCCTGCTGCACTGGCAGTGGCTTGGGTTTGCCTGCCATGCTAGTGGCTGATCGTGCTAAAGACGGATTCCTTTGAGACGAGTTTGAGTTGCATGTGTGTAATACAGATATCGGGTTGCTGGGATGAAGTGCAGCAAGAGAGGTGGGTGAGACTGATGGAGGTTGGCAAGAGATTGACCACCGAACAGATGGCGAAAGAATTGGCATTGCAGTTTGGATACGCCACCGAACTTGCTCAGGCAAATGCATGTGATCCAAGTCATTCTGCATATGGCATAATATAAATAAGACATGCTAGCAAAAATCAAATACTCCATTCCAGTACTTAATGCCTTCGTTTCAACTTTTTTTCCAATTGAAAAGTATAAAGTATCCACATTACAACTTATAAAATATCACCAAAGAAATATCAAACCGAAATATGAGTATTTCCATTTAAGACCATGGCATTGATTTGAAAAGTCCCCAAATAGAACGATGACATTTAATTTAGAACCGAGGGAGTTTAATTTAGGTATAAGAATATTTTATTAAGACCGACTTGTGACAGATATATATTTATGGGTTCTTTTGTTTGACTTTTCCAGTTTTAATCTCATATTTTGCCCAAAAACATATGGATAAGAGATTATAATGCATATATATAGAAAAGAAAAGTATGACAGCTTGGATAAAAAGAATTCATAGAGTAGGTTCATGTAAATCCAACCTGCAGACTCTCGACCACCTCCCGGTCAAAAACGGAGAAGTCCTTGCTGCTATCAGTGTTTGACTTCGAGCGAGATTTCAGCTTCAGCCAGCTTGGCTGGTAGTTGCTCAGCAAGCCATGCAACACCAACAACAAATGTTCAAAGAGATTCTCAGTAGATAAAGAAGCCGTATAAAATAGATCCACCTCTCGCTTTGTTGAACACCAAGATGGATTAAATGAATGGACAGCATCTTCATGCACAACCCTACTTCCTAGCAGACGAAGGATAACAGAAGCAAGGGTGTGTCTCATATTACGGCTTGAAGGTTCTCTGAGAATAGAATTGAAGAGAGTAAATAAAATGAACTATCTTTTAAAATAGACTGCCAATTATTACAATCATAAGTAAGCAACAAATGTGGATAGAAAAAGGAGTTTTCACTAAGGATGAATTACTTGGGTAAAGAAAGGGTGTTTGCCACACATGAAAACCACCTTAATGGTAAAATAAAAAAAGGAAATATTGCTACTTTCTGTACAATCACTGATTCCTTAACTGCCAAAACCGAAAAGAAAGAAAAAGAAAAATGACATCACTTGCTAAAGTTCACATAAACCAAATCCTTTACTTGAAAAACTACTTTAGATACAGAATTGAATAGTAAGACCACCGACACCTTCAGCATCAATATTTGCTTCACCAAGAAGCAGTGCAAAACTAGTTATACTATCTGGTGAAAATTGGGAAAAGTAGCAATTAAAGAAATCCAAACAAAAGTGCAAGATCATTTAGTTAATGACAGTCAACATTGGCTCCAGAACTGTGCAAAATATATCATGATGAAACAACCACGTCATTACCTGTCCGCACAAATAATAGGGAGTAGCCTCAAGAGGAATTGTAACCGTAACGACATGGAAGCCCGCAACGACGCCGGGGAAGGTGGAACAACCATATCCGTGGACCCTGCTGACCGTCTGGCTAAGCCAGGACTACCACCCCTCATGCCCTTTCGGCCATTGCCTTTGGCTGCAGAACTTTCAATTCCAGAAGTTGCTGCCCCAGCTGCTTTGCTTGCACCACGTGTTACTGCATTTATTTGTTGCTCTATGTTATACATTTGCTTGATCATATCACTAGCAAATGTATTTCGCGAGTCATCAGAGCCTTTGTCCACACATGGAAGGACTAATTCAATAAGAGCCCTCTCAGTTACATGTTCTTGACTGGCGTCCACAACTTCAGTGGATCCCCTCCCAGACCGTTTTGTGTCAGGCCCTTCATCAACTACTTCCCCTTCTTCGAGAGAGGAGGCTTCAAATTTCCTCTTATTTCCATTGCATGTTGTGGGATCAGAGGATGAGTAACACCATCCCCATGGCTTCCAATACTTTCCCTTGGTTGAGAGACCTTTACCACCCGCAATACTGAGAAGCCGTTGTCGGATCGATTTCCTTCCATAAAGAACATCATGGCCTCCCAAAAACCATTTAGCTTGCAACAGCATTGAATCCTCAAGTGACCTCCCCAGTAGATGTACGACCTCAGAGAAAAGTGGGGCAGCATCTGGTCTGACCAGTAACCTAGTGAGAAGGATTTCAATGAAGTTGTTTTCATTCTCAGAAGCAGCAGTTTTCTCACGATTTGGTGAGAGAGATCTTATAGCCTCGACTAAAGAGGTATCAGCCTCCAGTTGTTCAGCAACAGCTTGTTCGTTCAAAAGAAGCCTGAGCTCAAGCCACTGCCAATGAAATTTTGCAGGTTGAAGAGTATCCAAAACATGTACAAGTTTATCAATAAGCTTTGTCTCATTTTCTGCATGATAGAACTTTGACTCACCATAGCCAGAAATCCTGTTGCCTTCATCCTGTTTAAGCACAGTTTGTGGCACTTTACAATCAATGAGTGCATTCAAAAAAAGTCTTGCACGTACGGGTACAAAGGCATTGGCTTTTAAATGCATGTCCAAACCGTTTGCTTCCAACATTACAGCAAACTCAGAATCAACAGCATCTGCAGCCATGAGGTCATGAAGTCCGCGAGTGTCCCTCAGACACACATCACGGAAAGGGAGGTGTTTTACAGCATCAACTATCGCCAACATTAAGGATTGATACAACTGATGGGTGTCATCACGTGTTCCAATGCTACTATTAGCAATAAATGGCCTCCATAAGACAAACGCAAATATAGAATATGCAGGTGGAAAGACCAAGTTCAGTGGCAGTTTCCGTTGCATTCTTGATAAAGCCAAAACTGTTGGTTCACCCAGGAGATCTACAATAAATCCATCAGAAACTGTTCTGAAATTCCCAACAAGCACTCTAAACCAATGCACAGAAACTTCAACCAAGTTATCCACCTTAGAAGCCCCTATAGAACGTGCATTACCATTAGAATTGGATCTTGTATTCCTTACAAACTGAATAAAATCCAATCCTTCCTTTAATCTAAAAAGAGTGACCATTCTCTCCAGGCTAGTGATTCCATTAAGAATTGCCCCAATAACAAGGGCAGAAACAGCACCTGCAATTCTCACAGCCCTTCCAAGAATTGCTCTACCAGAATCTTTTGAAATATCATTTGACAAGTTTGCAGTGGAGTCATGGGATTCAGGGGAGAGCTGAAATTGAGTACGAGGAGCCTTTCCAGGGGCCAAAATTTGCAAGAGAACAGAAGAACTTTCTGATGCAAGAGCAACCTCAAACACACGGCTTTGCCGCTCTCCAAGGGCTTCCTTCAGCAGGCAAAGGCAAGCTAAATGAATGCGTAAAATGCGCTTCGCAATATTTAATGAACCAGATGTGGATGAAAAATTTAGATGATTACTGCTAGCGGTTAAATCAGGAATCTTTGCCATTACTTGTCCAACATTACCAACAATTGCAGAAATTGCAGATGACACCAAAGAAGGATCTCCTTCCTGAGCAGCACCCCCAGTTTGCCTCATGCATTCCATCAATCCCATCACTATTTGTTGAGCTATCTGATAAACATCATCTATATTTTCTACACCTGGACTTTTTATTGAACTAGGCCCAAAAGGCTTTCTCTCTTTGCCATAATAGTAGTGAAACGCTTCATCAACATGCCTCTGAACTATATCCCTCATGCTGAAACCAACTCTAGATACTCGAACACCACTTATCTTTTGACGAATGAATTCATCAAGATCTTCAACTCCAGCCGGAACTCCAAGGGGATAACCAAACTCGCTCTCCAGCAATCGTCCAGATTCAAGTTCAGAAGCCAATCTTTTATCACAAGTTAACTTGAACCTCTTCTCCCATTCAACAACACTAGCTAAGTTCCCATACTTCTTCAGGAGGTGCCTTGCATATACCAAAGCAGGTGAACTGGAGATCCTTCCATTAGGGACCATCGTTGCTGCGATGCGATTCATCATAGACGACAAGGTCTCAGGAATAAGGTCTGCTGCAACAATTATATTTTCATACCTGACCAAAGTAATAGTGAAATGATGCCATGTTAAAATTTAATGTCCCAATAATAGAAAAGATGGTCCCCAAGTAACAGGCATAGATTAAATATACTTGCATATGAAATGAATCACGTCAAGAAACAGTATGATGGTGCTTAAACTGTATTACATGGCTAAGCTACTCAAGTAAAGAGCCAAACGCAATAAAGATCACATCATTAATGACACTGACGGAATTCTCACAATTCAAAGGCCAACCTTAGCAATACCTCTAGTAGTGTTTCTTTTGAGCATACCATGAGACTAAATTTGTCTAAATATAAGAGAGTTTAATATATCAAATTGCAGGCAGCAAACCTGCATGGGAGAGACATTGGAGGTGCACATTAACAGAAGAGTTAGGGACCACATACCACCTAGATTTACAATACAGCAAGGAACCGATGGCCGCTTGGTTTCTCTGCAATCTCTTTCTCTAACCACTTTCTGACTCACCAACACTGAAGTCTTCCCACCACCTAGAAAATCTCCTACTCATGGTAGGACCATTATTTCTTCACCTTTTTCTTTGGAATGGTTAGAATCTCCTTTTATATAAATTTCACTAAATCCAATATCCCCCAGAACTCTAGTTGGAATACTGGCCTATGGTGACCAACACAAGGTAAATGAAAAAGGTAACACAATACAGGAAACCAAAAGACTCAGACTGTGTGGATACATTCTCTGATGCCAAAATGAATATACTAAATTGTCATGCTCCAAGAATGGAAGTTGCAATTACTGCAGAACTGGAAGATGGCATGGTCATTTCACCTAAATGCAAGCTGAAAGGTTTGAAGAGGTTCTTCTGCTCAAGCTTGCTAAAGTTCATAAAAAGACCTACGATGATGTAGAAGTTCTAGACCTTTAAGAATATGTAAGAAGTTAGGAGGTGAGGGATATCGACGATAAACATCACTACCGAACATTGTTTGACCTCTGTGTATCATGGATTAGTCCACATGGCTAAAGTACCCATGTTAGACAATCAAGAGTCTGACATGATTAGTGCCCTATATCCCATATGTTACAAACGTAGTAAAAAGCTATATTTAGTTTCCTATTCATGCACGGGTCTTCTTTACTAAAGTTATGTTGACTTATACTTACTTCATATGGATGGAACAACTATTTTCACATCCAAACCAAATCATTAATTTGTTGACAAAGTATAGAAAAATAGATTTATGAATTACAACATTGTCAGGTTAGCTTATTACATCTTTGAATTACAATATCAACAATCTGATACCTGGATTTTCTTTATTGGACATTTGCAGATCTAAAAATCTGACACATAGCCATACCCAACACGTCTACCCAACTGCACATGATATGGTGTCACTTCAAAACAATTTTATTTAATGAGACCAAATCAAGAAGCACAACCCAAGTCCAACAAAAAATAAGTCTTAACGAATTAAGGGAGGGAACAATCAGTAAGACTCGTTGTTAGAGTTATGGACTAACAACAAGGCAGCAGACAATGCGGACAATCGGAGTATCGGACTTATGTAACAATCATTAATGAAGTCAATGGTCATATAATAATAGAAACTATTGATAAAGTTCAAGTTCAGGGGGCACCTCTGGATAGAAGATAAAAGGAATGCTTCGCTTATTTCGCACGGTAGGTTTTCCACATTTCTCGGAAACATCAAAACATTTCTACCACCATGAACTGTCGAACTAGGATTGCTAAAAACCTTAGGCAGCAACAATAGAAGAAACTTGACTGCTGAAACCAGTTCACTGGAAACATCCATCAGATACAAAACTGCTAATAATTCATCCTCGCCAAGCTTCCATCGTACAGAGCCCCGGTCATCAACCGCAGTGAATGGCCTACCATATTGGCCAACCTTCGGAACAGTTGAGACCTTTTCAGCTTCTTCAATAAGCTTCTTTACAACAGCAATCAGCCAGACCACTATGGTCCTCTTCTCGACAAATCGCAGTTGCTTCAGAACTTTCCCGATTGAAACAATATCTGCATAGTTAGGTGCTCTTATTCCATCCACTGATTTAGGAACATCTCCTTCAACAGCAGTTCTATGGTGTGGACAGCTCACCCTACTATTACAAACATGGCTTGTAGATGCACCCTGACTACCTTCAATCCTGGCTGCTGCTAATTGTGCAAGGCTCTGAGTTTTGCGCACCACCTTTTGCCTACCTCTTGAGGCTTGCTTGGCAGGCTTAGGGGGTGGATCTGCTTTAAGTGCCTCCATGGACTTCTGCCTTTTTCTTGCCCACCAAGTTTCTTCTTCCTCTGACCGATTTGGAGCAAATCCCTGCAGATATGAGCTTCTCTCTTCACTTATTTTTTGTCTCTTTGCTCTTCTGCATTCCTCACAACCAGGAGTTCCTTCACCAACATCCATCTTACTGCTACTGGAGCCAACAGGTGTCTTGACACTACCATGAGACTCATCATTAACAGCATCCGTTGATGAGAAAGAATAAGGGAACTGCAGCAACAACGAGATAGATGACTTAAGGTCTTCAAGCTCAACACTTCTCCTAACATTTCTGACAGGTACACTAGAGGCTGGCTGAAGATATTTCCACTCATCGACAGAGGAGGGCGAAGCATTGTCTCCTGCCAAGCTTCGAAAATGCTTTTGTTTATGATATGAACTGTTTGCCCCCCAAGAATTTTCATAGTGATCCAGCAGCCCATCAAGTACAAGGCGACGTTCATTTGAATAAACAGTCATGACTTCTGAAACTACTTTGAGTTCAGCAATCTGTGCTTCTTCTAAAGCATCTCTAACATAAGGACCAGGAAGTTGCTTCAAGATTTTATAGTGTCTCTTCTGTCTCACTCGGTCAACTGAAGACCCATGCCTGTCCATAATTCCACTAACAATTAGCTGCCTCACATACGCTTGGGGATAAAATATTCTTGCCCGGATAAGTTCTATAATGAGCAGCTGAAGGCGCTTGAAACCTTCACCATTTTGCACTTCATGTTGATCTATCCAACACACAATTATATCATGTAAGGGGCCCGGGCTTTCAAAAAGATCTGAGAAATTCTTAGGTTTTAGTTCCATGCTGTTTAAATTTAAATTATCAAAATCTTTGCCACCAGAAATCCTGCCAGGGAGGTTACTCATTGGATCAGGATCTCTTACAAGTTTACTGGCAATGCGTTCATCCTTACGCAAGAGTGAACTTTGTATATCTCTTATTTTCAGCTTCAAAAGCCGCAAAGCAACGTATATCTGAGAGAAGTCTTTTCTACCAGTAAACTTCAGGCCATGGGGTGGGACTGTGCGAAAATCCCTAAAATCACAAGTTGCCCATTCACAAATGAAGAAGACGGAAGAAATAAATGATGGGGACACAGTACCAATATATTTGAGTGATGAGCTCAAACAGGAGCTAACTTCTGCAATCCAATGTTCATCAGCAACTCCATCTGAAAGATTTTCGAAAAGATATCTGTATGCCACTCTCACATCTCCACTAGTTAGAGTTTTATCCAGTTCCTGTAGAGCTTTGGCCATGTTTTGACCTGGATAGCCAGGTCTTGTAGCCCTTGCTAGATTCTCTGCAGATTTCTGAATGGAAGCAACCACCCGATCAACGGACATGAATTCAGACATAACCTCGAGCCCCTTATCTCTAAGGACACGAGCAACATCTAGTGGACCATAGTTTATCTTGGTGGCACTATCAGCAACCTTTGACATGAAACTCCCATCACTTAACCCATGAGTTACAACAGTAGAAGGCAAAGGGAAACAATCCAAAGCTACAAAAGTATCAGGCACAGCCAGTATCAAATACCGAAGCATCTCAACAAGAGCAGAGATAGTATATGCTCTCCTTGAATTCTCTACAAGATCAGAGCCACCAGGAGAAGGCTCTCGGATGAACTGAAGAGCTATTCCAACCAGAGTACGTACGTAGGTCTGTGATAAGACAATAGTTTCAATAAAACCATATATTATGGGCAAGAGCAGCTGCAGAATTCCAAGATATTCTTTCCCCTGAAAAGGCATAAACATGTGTTTACATACATATAAAAATAATTTAAGAAACTTAAAACAAAAAACTATTAATTACTATCTTTGACGATCTCAAATATTCAAACCAGATTGATCTAAAATAGCACTACCTGCAATTGATAGAGAACCCAATCAATAACAAGAGAAGGTATGAGCAATCCTTCTGCATGGTGCCACTGTAAAACCCGCACCACATACCACCATTTAAAATGCAGAGAGGGTTCCTCACCATCAACAACTGCAGACACTGAATCTATCTTGTGTCGTACAGACCCAGAATAAACCATTTGTGAAGCACGATCCCGTGTATGTGAAGTAGAATGAGATTTGTTCCCTGAAGCAAATTCATCCAAGAGACTTTGCAAGTATTCGATAACATCTTTTGTCCATTGCTCTGAACGGGAGAACTGCGTTTTGTCAGGCACACCAGAAGATAAACTAGAAGAACCAGGCCGAACCTGCAAGATTTGAGCCATAATCTGCCACATTCTAAGAGTTGAGAAAGCAGTCGGAAGCTAAAATCAATGAGAGGACTACTACCTGATTAAGATAAGTTACTTTGATGAACCAAGTTGCTCTCAATAAAGGAACATTGTTCCGGATAAGAACTTCAAACAGAGATCTTTTTCTATAACCATGAGGAACCAAATCAGCCAAAGAACGCAACCTTTTGTGCTGTTGAGATAAACCCTGTAAAGGAGAAAAATTGAAGATACACATTCATCATGACGTTCTAAATTTGTCAAAGTGAAGATGCGCTGAAATTATCAGGATCAGTACCAAAAAGCTAAAGCAGTATCAAGAAATTAATAATTGTACATTGTTAAGCTTACCGCCAAGATTATCATATATTTTCACTTCCCCAAAAGATGCCCCTCTAATCCTTTGATGTACAAAGCAAATTCTATAAAAATTATCTCCTTGGAGTAAGGCAAGCATTTTTGATTAAAAAATGGTGATCCAATTGAACTTCTGCACTTCTATCTACAGGATAGCATTTATGATGCTCAAAACAGCATTAATCACTAAACATCAACAGGTGCCTAAAGAGAAACAGCAGAAAAATTATTCACCATTTTCTGTTCCACTGGGTTTATAATGGATACTTTTTCTCCTCATGTGGATGGAAAAGGTCTGTGACTATGACTTCTGATAAGGAAAGTAGAATTAAACTGGAAAACACAAGGGCATGCTACTTCGTTCTGTAATACCCTCATATCTGACTCTAGTCACAACACATATCAAACTCTTTTGACAGAAATATCTACCCAACGTCAGAAATCAGTCCACCAGCATAGTCAATCACGTAAGCATCTCTCCTGAAAAGCCAAATGACGGTCCCATATGCAGCCACTTTCCCCAACTCACAGTTTTTTTTTTTTTTTTTGAGAAATGAATAAATTTTATTAATAAGCACCAAGGAGGTGCAAATCAAAAGCTATTTACATCAACACCATAAAGCATCTATACATTCTTGAACACTATCTACATCAACCTTACAAGATCCTTTGGTCCCAAGTCACAGCATTACTTGACACATGGGCAGTCATTATTGGATGACATCAAGAAACATCAACTTCAAAAAATGCATGACAGGCTCCCAACTCTTAAATCTCTCCAAACCACTTTTAGCGTTTTAAGAAAGAAGTCAAACAAGGGGGAGAAATTGAAAAATATCACAAGACACTAGAAGCATTTTTCAAGAAGGATCTTATAGTGTCTGGTCCACGTCCATGCATATCTCCACAAAATTCAGGCGTCAAAAAGTTTGAGAAAGCTACACTAACATTCAGCAAGAAGCCCTTAGAAAAATAATACTGATGCTTTGCATGGCTTCACTGAAAGGACACTACAACTCATCTCTTATTTCTCACTTTTTATTACATGATTACTTGTCCTGCTCTATTTTCTGTAACAGGAAGACATGATAATAGCCTCACTTCAATAATTTAAACTACATAAATAGCAGTCATGACTAAACATCTGCCGAGAACAAAAAGTACTCCCACCATCACCTGCGCTTCAATGACACCATTCCTCAAAGTGGCAGCAATATGTCTATATTCCAAGATTGATGTATTAAAATCCAAAAGAAAAAAGTGTTAAGTTTCCTACAGGTAACAAAAGCCCAACCTCAATCCATTTCTTCCGTAAATCCTCCACACACGACCTTTGCTCGGGGAAAATACCGGGCTTAGACAACAAAGTACCAGAAAGAGGCACTCCATAGACTTGACCCGCCTGCAACATCAAAAATATTCATCCACACTGAGTCTATAATTTAATTCTTAATAAGAGAAAGGGAATAATACACTGAATTATGCTTTGATTAGGAAAAGAAAAACCCAATATTCATTCTTGCAAGAAAAATTAGCCCTCTAAAAGCATAAAAAAGGAGAGATATGTGCATCACCTTGCGCTTTTGAGCCCGTTTTTCATTTATGGCCCTGTGTCTTCTTTTAAGTGCCTGAAAACAAACATAAGAGGATAAGAGCAACTCTGAGTAGTCGTATCTTCCTATCAAACAAAATACAACATACGGGTAACTTTAAAGCCTTATCTATATAGCTCGATTGTACATGTCAAGAAATATACCTCTTTGCATTTCAGGACAACAGGGTTTGTAAATGCTTGAACCTGTGATAAAGAAATCTCTCTAGCTTCCTGACAACAGCAGCATGTAAAGTCCAGTTATTTTTAAGGAATAAAACACTCGACATGAAAAAGACATCATACTACAGGGGTTAGATAGTCATATTACAGTTGCAAGACAGATGATAAACTTTTGTATTGACTTTGTTACTCACATTCACAATCACTTTTTTCGAGAAATCACATTTACAATTACATGGAACATGAATGTTCTTCTGATGTAAACTTAGTACTGATTAAGTATGTTTATAGCACAAGTTTGAGCTATTTCGTATTTAAACGAGCAAAAGTGTGCGAGGTAAGCCACCAAATAAATCCTTCAACTGATAATTAGCTCACGGCACAATGAAGTATACAAGAGGTGTCTAAAGGTGCCCCCACACTTAAACATACTATCCAAAGAACTGAAAGAGGACAGTGTACTGAAAGAATACCTCAAGTCCTTCAACAGTCTCCCTATAACCAGATTTCACATATTCTGTGGTGAGTGTCTCCTCAGGGCAATTAGGAGTCTGTGGATGGAAATCAGGAGGTCCAAGTCTGGGAAAGACAAATGATGTTAGTTTGTGGTTGCAATAAACGAGACGAAGTGAAAGGAGATGTTAGGTACTAATCCAGAAAAACTAAGGCCGAACTTCACAAGAGCGAGCAGCACTAATTATCTAGGGAGATAGAACTTTGGTTGTATGGTTGCAGAAATTACCGAGAATTCAATGGTTCCTTATCACACTTTATTTTGTATGCCGTTAACTGTGATGACCGTCTGCAAGACCAAACTCATTAATTTGGATAAAGAATAATAACAAAGCCAAAAAGAGAGGAAATTTAGTTACGCCTGAAACATATAAGCTTCAACCAGAACTACGTGACAAGCCAAATCAGAAATCAAAAACTGGAAACATGAAGTGAAGAAACATTAATAGAGAAGAAAGCCTAATCTCAAGAAATCTTGTTACATCCCTTCCGAGTGCGAGCGAGAGACAAAGTGAGCAAACATGCAACAAAGAAGGGGATCGCAAGCACTTGTGTAATATCTCAAATAATGAAACTTCTAAGTGAAGTCAGAAAACCATAAACTTGGCACGGTATGTCAAAGACATCATATTCACTTATTCTTTCTTCCTTCCTTCTACATTCTTGTATTGGGAGGGGGTTTCCAGACATCTTATTATGTCACTAATGAGCTATAGAAATCACCTAAATGGGCAAGGTATGGACCAGTTTTATAAACTACCATTATACTGCAAGCAGAAGAAAAACAACAATTTATTGATGTATATATCAGCAATAGATTTTTTGCATAAAATGTTCCAACTAGGCATCATGGTTGCAATTATATAAGCACAAAACCTACTTCCACTATCTACGCAGAACCACATTTTATCCTAGACCATACAAAAAATATAATATTAGTATTTCAAAGTGCATAAGGTGCTTCCTCCAGAACAGGGGCTGTTTTCAATCTGTTGTTACCCAAACTCCAGCTCAAACAGGAGTCCTCAACATCGCCTGGCATCAATTGGTCCAACAGTGAACCTAAACTCAAAGGGCTTGCAGTATACAACAACCTCAAGATGCAGCATATAGTAATTTATCATGTCTTATCACCTTTACCCACCAAGCAACAACTGAAATAAATTTCTCCACTTCCCCAAAGTATCAGGGTTTAAAGTCGCTTATTCTATATAACAAAGGAAAAGTTCAGAGGTAATCAACTCTAATTCCATAGTGACCATCAGATCTCTTCTCACAGTATTCTAATAATGTTTGTAAATGGAGAAAGTGCAATTTTCATTCTACTAAGTCCAACCTAGAAAGTTAGATCGAAAAGCTTCAGAGGGGTGTCATTCTGCAGGCAAACATTACTGCGGGATTTGAGGAAGGTGAAGATTAATAGAGATATTGTGCTTAAGAAACGCAGCACATGCATCATACAGCAAACAGAGAAGTGGAATAACAGAATTAAGATATACAGAGATAGAGTTTGTCTTTCTGTTTTTGTTTTTGGTATAAGCAAGACAGTTATAGAGCTCAAACTAAGAAAAACTACCATAATAGAAGCATCATAATTCTCAGACAAACAAATGTGCTGAGATTTAGCATGCATAAATAAGCCTACGAGAGAAATTACCTGGAATTCAGAGAGAAATTGGGTGCAACGGAAGATGAGTCAGTTCGGGTAGTATCCCTAACTGATGCCCCACCGGTTGCACTGTTATTAACTGCACTAGTGCAGCTGGCAGCATGATACCTTTGCATCTCTACAAACTATAACCTGCATGCTGCCTCCAGCATTGAAACAATGCGAGAAGTATGCTAGTCAAACTGCAAGAATTATAACTTTAAAAGATTACGACAAAACACAAACAAGCAAAACTGGATAACGACAAGTCTTAGCAAACTGATCAAGGTGACATAAATATTCCACCCACAAAAGCAAGTGATTAATTCTATGACATGGACAAAAGTAAATGTCGCCTAGAAGTTCGGAAAGGACACTTCACCTAGAACTCCTCTCCAAACACTTCAATATAAAAGAAAAGAAAGCACTTCACACCCATAACGAGTTCTTTAAGTCTCAAGCATAGCCATACACTAAATGAAATTGATACAATGTGACAAGTTAACCCAAGGCTGCGCTAACTAAAGAATACCTGTTAACAAGTAATAGAAAAACTAACAGTGCCTCGTAAATAAACATAAAGCCAGTTTCTCTGCCCAACTAAATTTATCTCACTACAGTAAATTGTTTGTATTTTTTTCCTGCTAGGCAGTATATCTTCAAAAATGGGAAGAAACTTTGGAAGAAGATTCAATTATGTACAGAAGATTTGACCACTGAACCAAAGGAACAACATAAGCAACTGGAAACTCTCACATGAA
The DNA here is from genome assembly GCA_037974665.1 of Ehretia macrophylla. NCBI lineage: Eukaryota > Viridiplantae > Streptophyta > Magnoliopsida > Boraginales > Ehretiaceae > Ehretia > Ehretia macrophylla. The sequence goes on from CM075766.1 coordinate 32,702,335, forward strand.
TATTCGAGAAACCAATAGTTTCAGCTATTGATGGTAGCAAAGATCTCTTCTGTTGAAAAACATCATTCCCGACAGATACCATAAACACATCAATTCACCTTTCCATTTTCTGTGAAAAAGGGGGACACAGGCTTTTCTGGATGTCCTTCATAGAATGAACACACATGCGACAATTTGATGCCAAAGGGGTGTCCGACAAAGGTAAATCATTTTTTTCATACTTTACCAGTAAACTCAAAAATGAAATCTTTGACCCACGGTTATGATCCTTCAACATATCAGCAGGTTGAGCCCTACGTATAGCACAATCCAAAAGCTTTCAGTTACTAAGACATCCAAATCTTTAATGCTCTCCAATTATGATATTTCCTTTTTCTCCAACAAATTCATCATACCACAAGCCACACCAACCGTAGAGATCGTGACAGGTTCATCAAGCAACATTAAATTAATTGTACCCTGACAATTACCAACTCCCTTACATGGCTATGATCAATTTCACAATAACTGAAGCTGCATTAATTCACTCCCGAACAACGAATTCAATGTAGTAGTTTCCAAATTTTTCGCCTACAGCATTAGTCCATTTCAACCATCAGATTTCCAACTAACAAGTCAAATCTCATGCAGCATTAATCATAAAAAACAACCTTTTCTCAAGATAGATGAAAGAACCCCCACAAAGCGCTCAATTTCTACATTGCATAACATTCCAAACCTCAACTCCGTTAAAGTAATTCGCGACAACTGAACAGACAGAACAATATTAATTACCAAAAAATACCGTGATCCATGATCATTCTGAATAAAATCCAATTACAAAACCCTAACATTCATAATACCAAAAGCTACCCAAGTAAAAAACCAATTCATAAACCCCTCAACACTAAACCCACGATAAAAATTTTAAAAAAAAATCAACTATATCGCGAAAAATTCAATCTTTAGCTCAATTAAACTTAATAATTAATCCAAAAATAAATTAATTTAACAGTGACTTAATTCACGTGTACTAACAAATAAACAAAAATTCAAAAAAAATTACCTAGCAAAAATCGAATCTTTACAGCCAATGACTGGCAATTCTGCAAGCTAAAAACAGTTAGCACAAAAATAAAATTACAAGTTAGGGTTTCTAGATGAAATTACTAAAGCTAGGGTTTTTCAATCGAGCCTGAATCAAATATTCAAAAAATGAGAGCGAAAGATTGCGATTTGGAATTGGGAAAGGTATGAGGTCGATTTGGGGATTGAAAAAGAAGTGCGAATCGTATCGTAGATATATGTGTGTGTGTGAGAGAGGTATGTGTATCTATAGGTCGATGTATAGATATAGAGAGAGAAAGTAGTGAAATATAATTTTTATTTTTTTAGAGAGAGAAAGAGAGAGGGACGTGCGGGGGCTTGACTCTTTAGTTTATGCTGATGATGCCGATGATGATATGCTCACCGGTCTTATTAAGTGTTATTGTTGCTTGAAAAAAAAAAAAAAGAAGAAATCTAATACAAAAAAATACCTTCTTACACTTTATCGAGTAGCATATATCGTCACAAATATTACAATTGATATCCAATAATCACGTGATAATGTTAGTTATTATGTAGTTGAATAGTATTTTTAAAGAGAAGAGATTGTATATTTTCTCATATATAAATCATTTCAAAAAATTTATATATAAATCATTGCGGAGAAAAAGAATTGAGTGGATTTGATTGGGAGTTTAATGTGTGGAACTACAGAAAAGGGTACTTAATATGATATGAAAGAGAATAAGTGATTTTGATTATGTATTTAAAGGCAAAAATTATAAAAAGAAAAAAAAAATGGTTTGAATATGATATTTAAAAGAGAAATTGGTTGTGATTAAAATAGTACTTAATAGTTAATTTGACTCTAAAACACATTTGTCTTAGAGTTGTCAAATTGTAAAAATAAAAAATAAAAAAAATCTTTTGCTAAGTCAAAAGTAAAATTTGATTATTTTTCAAAATTACAGTTTTACAAGTAATAATTAAATACGGTCTTATAGTTGAATGAATATATACATATCAAACAAGAGTTCGTGAAAATAAAACTTGGCTGCATATATTTCCAATCACAAAAATACTCTTTTAACTTATACCTTGATTGACTGAAAATTCGTCACTATACACGTTGGGTGTTGTCTTTCCCATAAATTTGTATTTTATTTTATCACGTTTCTGATGTCCATGTTCAAATTTGTACAATGATTGGCATCATTCTTACCTTTCTCAGTTTCTCTAACTTATCATCAATAAATTATTCAAGGGTTCAAGCTTAATAATCACAATTATCAACTGAAGCATATATTTTGTAAGGCTAATAAGTACGCAGATTGAATGGCAAATTTTGATTTACAGCAAATATTGGGAAGTTAAGCGCTGAATCACCCTCCGGATGGTTTGAGACAGTTGTTAGAGTCGAACAAGTGAGGTAAAACATCTCCTAAAATTGTGTCTTTAAATCCCCGACATTAGCCTCCTTTATAACAAAATAATAATAATAATCTTTTTTTTTGAAAAAAAAAAATAATAATTGCTTCTAAACATAATTGTTGTGCTCGGTGCGAGATTTAACCCAACCCTTTACATCAGGAGTTCATGAAAAAAATAATAATAATAATTGCTACTAAACATAATTGTTGTGCTCGGTGCAAAATTTAACCCAACCCTTTACATCAAGAGTTCATAACAGTCATGTATCATTTGTGTCCATATTTTCGAATACACCTCTAATTTCTAAAAATATTTATGTCCACATTCTCAAAGGCACCAGATGAAATTTATTCATGTTTACATCAAATTAACCCGGTGCCCCATTGCTTGTGTGGCCCCCTTCAATTCCTTAATATTTTATTTTTGTGGACCTACTTCTTAGAAGATACTTAACATGTCAACTCCAATATTCAATAGGTTGATACACAAACAGTCAAACACCATTCGTCCATCATTTGCGTCTCTACTAGGGTCTATATTTGGTCCCCGACCTTTTGCATATTAGTGTCCACCAATATTCTTTTTTAATACTCTTGATTTTTTTTTTTTTTTTATCATATGATATAAATTATGATGTAAAATTACAGCTTAGTGTTTCCAGAAAATATTCTCCTTAAAATGATCAACAAATTATTCAAATTCAACAACTTATTATTGATTGTTTACCTAATATCAATTATTTATTGTGATTTTAAGTCAATTCAAGACTGATAATGTGAGATTTCAAAAAATAAAGAGTTTATAACTTGTTGGAAGTATCACAAATTGCATAAGGAGGATCACTTGTCACACCTCGAACATATCTTTCTCTTGTGGTTTTAAACTCTTTAACTTAGAGAGTTTATAGGTTTATTTCACATTTTGAATTTTTCACAATAAATGATACAAGTTCATATCATTTCACATAAGGGTTAAGTTTACAAATGCTAAAAAAAAGTAAGTAAATCCTACAAAAAAATATGTGACTTCCATCCAAAATGACACGTATCACTATCCTATTTAACCAACACAAATGACTATCATTTTGAAAATTTTCTCTTCACTTGGGCTCCGTTTGTTTGCCATAAAATATTTTTCTGAAAATTTTTTTTTTAATTTTTCGGTGTTTGATAACATCGAAAAATTAGCGTTAGTCTTAGGATATTAATTTTATTTTGATAACTAAATCCTAAACTAAATGACTAAACATGATTATATTAGTTATATATATATATGCTTGAGATTAGTCTTAGGTTGAAGAATGCTCATAATGTCTTGGAAAGTTAAAGAATTGAATATCAGATTTCAAGATAGTTTTGAAGAAAGAAGAGGGAGTTATAAGAGGAGACGTGGCGACATAAAGGGTACCGGCAACTAAAATGTCGAATGACTTTGATACACTAGGTAAAGATCAAATAAATCTTCTTTATAACTTGGTTTCAAAACACTGTTTCAAATTGTGCTTTAAACTTTCTACCTTTATGAAAGAAATGTGTTTTTACTTGTCTCTCCACTTGCCTATCGCAAAACCACGAGAGTTGGATGAAATCATTTATCATCCAACTCAACCATAGAAATGTAGGGGCAAGTCGGTTGAGGCAGTCGGTCAAGACCCTTGACCGACTCCTACTCGACCGACTTACCCAGGGGCGGTCAGACGAGCCAAGTCGGTTGAGAGTATCAACCGACTCACCTCGACTAACTCACCCTTTGGCAGTTGGAAGCCAAGTCGGACAAGGGACTCGACCGACTCTCTTGACTGACTGGATTTGATGTTTGAAAAATATAGCCGTTAATAACTGTTGATAACCTTTTCCTATATATTTTCGAACATTCAATTGGCAAAATTCACCTCTTATATCATCAAGCAAATTGTTCCATAGCTTACAAATCTTAAAAATACTTTTGCTTGATCATTTTATTGAGCTTTATCTTGCAAATCAATTGAGCATTCAAGAGCATTAAATTGTATTCATCCACTCTTAAAAGATAGTTTATTGTACTCATCTTTCATTTACTCTTGTTGTGAGATATACACTGCTATAGTTTTGAAAAAATCATTGTATAGGGAGTGTTTGAAATCTTTTTTGTGTTTCAAATAAGTAAAGAGCCTTGTATAAACTCTTGTGGAGTCAATAGGTCTTGTATTGTTGGTTTGTGCTTCACCAACTTGTGAATAAGCATCACTAGTGGAACTAGTAGAAAGCTTAAGGGTTTGCTTGGATTGGGGGATATGGGGGGAAATGATTTGATTTGGAGTGATTTTTAATTTCTGCACTTGTTTGGATTGGGGGATACGGGGGGAAATGATTTGATTTGGAGTGATTTTTAATTTTTGCACTTGTTTGGATTGGAGGGTTTTGGGGGTGAGGTGATTGAGAGTGATTTGCAAAATTATTTAATAAGATGATTTTGAAATCACCCCAAATTGGGGTCAAAGCAGGGGAAAGGAAAAATTGAAACAACCAAATGACAATATAACTCTTTAGCTCTTTTGGAAATTACATTGTTGCCACCCTTAACCTAGTATTTTCGTTTCTCTGTTTTTTTTTCTTTTTTGTCATTTTTCTTCATGTAATGGATCAGACCTTTTAAAAAATAAAAAAAATAGATCAAATCTTAAAAAAAAAAATAAACTTTATGGACATCAAAAGAGGGCATATTTGTCAATGTGGTTATAAAATTTATTCATCTCTTTTATTTTTTCTCTAATCCAAACAAAGAATACACATAATAATTTATGAAACTTTCTTTTGCAATTTTATCCAATCCAAACAAGAGTTAACCATCTCATTTCCTTTTCTTTATTATTAAATCCTCTCATTTCCTTTCTTTTTTTTTTTCCCTCCGAATCCAAACAATACCTAAGGGGATGAAGACCTTGGGTGGTGAATTAGATTAGCGAACCATCTAAAAGTCGACACGTCATCTCTTTATCTCTTCTCTCCTTAAACTCTCTTTATTTGTACATACTTAGTGTTTGAAAAATTGTTTGAGAAAATTTATTGATTTTTATCATTTGCGAAAAAGTAGTATTATTGCCTCCCTATTCTAATTCTCCCACCCCCCCCCCCCCCCCCCTTCCCCCTCCCCCTCCCCCTCCCCTCTTAGGATATTTAGGACATACAATTAGTCAATTGGAAAATGTTTTCAAGTAAAAAATAGCCTCTTAGGATATTTAGGACATACAATTAGTCAATTGGAAAATGTTTTCAAGTAAAAAATAGCGGCTACTTTTTTATAATTTTCTAGTGTTTGATAATACAGGAAAATTGGTCAACTGTAAAATATTTTTTGGTCAAATATTATGACTAATACAAATTTTGAGAAAACATTTTCATGTCTTTTGGGAGAATAAAACATTTTTCAGAACTCAACTAACCCTACCCCTACCCCCACTCCCACCCTCCACCCTCACGATTAAGATATATATTATGTATATATATATATTTTTTAAATCTCATATCGGAAAATATTTTTCACTGTACATCCAAATACTATAAAATATTTTTCAGTATTTTATTTTATAAGAAAATATATTTTCCCAACAAGTTATTTTACAGCAAACAAATGGAACTCAGAAAAAATATTTTATTTTCCAATAAAATATTTTATTCTAAAAATATTTTTAACAAACAAGTTATTTTACGACAAACAAATGGAGCCTTAAACATGCACCAAAAAAGAAAGGGTGAGTTTCACAAGTAATCCTTAGTGTTTGAACTTTATTCAATTTAATCCTTATTTTTTAAAAGTCACTCGTTTGGTCCTCACTGTTTACATTTTTTTCAATTTCATTTTTATTATTTCAAAAATACATGTTTAGTCCTCAAAATTTGCAAAAGTTTTCAACTTATTCCCCAATATTTTTACTTTTTTTTTAAATTTAATTCTCAAAGTTTTATATTTAAGTCACTCACGTTAGGCACTAAACCAAATTTTTTTACAAACTTTAGATACTAAATGTATTCCTGTTAAAATAATGGCCACGAAATTAAAAAAACCATATATATTAACTACTAAATTATTATTATTATTATTTATAATCTTTAGGGACTAAGCGCAAGTGTAAGTAGGCAAAAAGGAAACCCTAAACATGCAAATCAATGCATTATTTTATTGCACTAGAAAACAAGGATACTGTTAAGTACTACGTATTGCAAAGTGCAGCTAGTGTCCAACTTAACTCGCGCGTTTGAATTTTTAATCAACTGTTCTTTACTTTCAACTCGCCGTTTGAGAGAAAAAAAAGAAGAAAGAAATCGCCGTCTACTCGCCTCTCCGCCGAGGTAATGAAAGCTTTAATGGGGTTGGCTTAAGATATATGTTTATAATCTAAATTAGCAAGTCTCCTTTGCCTTCTTTTCAAGCACGAAAGCTGTTTGATAAATTTCCTATTAGAAAGTTGCCATGTATATTTACCGCTGAAATTATATGCTTGTTTTTCTTATTTCAATTGGGTTCGCTCTAATACTCATAGAATTGTTAATGTTGTTGATTATTGTTGACTTTCTTTTTTCTTTTTCTTTTTTTTAAATTATTTTTTTGTGGTTAAAGTAGTATATGTTTTGGGTATTTTTGTAGAAGTTTTAGACTGAAAGTTTTGGGTATAATTTGAACTGGCTGCAGATATTTTTGTGTTATTTGTTCTTCTAGGTAGGAAAGCTCGACGCAACACTAAAGTTGTTGTCGTGTGAATTTCTTACAGTTTTGAGTTATGGAAACCTCTTTTTTCACACGAAGAAATATTGTGTATAATAGACATCAAAGTGAGTTTTGACTATATTTAGGCCCACTATAGCAGTAGATTCATGCTCCCAGACTGGCCTTCTATTTGTTGCTCTCTCGTTCTATTGCTTTCAGTAACCTGAGTATCCCTCTTGGTTTTTTCTCCATCTATTGATTTGTCCATGAATGTATACAATGTTTAGTGTTTTAGAGCAGTTTTGTCCACTTTTATAGTTGCGTTTCTAATGCGATCACATATTTGTGGTGACGAACTCTTGTTCAAATCCTGATTGGGCTGAATGCCCCCTTTTGTAGGCAATTCAGATCATGCAATACCTTCTTTACGACATTAGAATGTTTTAGCTGCAAATGGAGCCTGCTTTTATGTTACAGTTCATTGTAGTTCTTAGGGCTAGATTATTTGAGATAAGATCCAATACAGCCTGCTCCATCTTTAACGGTTTCTTATATTATAAAACTTTGATTGTATAGTTACATAGGATTTATATCGTTTTGTAGTTGCAGGAGTTGAAGCCTCTCTTGGATGATAAAGGATCAATTATAAGAGTTTTGGTTCATAAGCAATTTCTTTCAAACTCAGCCACTTCTTGCATTTATATCCTGTATGTTTTCACTTCTTGCTCTTTCTTAATGCTATTTTCATCATTGTTGATTAATATGAATATCATTAATGCTCAGGTAGGTCTGGAAAACAGCTATGAGTATGAAGGAGGCATCAAAGAAAAGCCCGCATCCTCAAGTGATTACGCTGAATGGGGCATTGAAATTGGTAAAATTCTTTCTGCACTACACATTTCTTACTTATGTTCCATAGAACTAATTCAGTTCCTAAATATGTAGATGAGACATCTTGAATTTTCTTACTAACTCTGCACTGGGACAAATAGATGTATATGGACTACAGAGTAATACTTGTAGCTCTGTGTCTTTTGCATAAAGTCACATAATCATTGATTTTCATCAAGCAGTGTGGTGCATATGCGCTGAGATTTCAAAGTTCAGCTTAATGACATTAATTATGTCGGAATGTCTGACAAAATTTAACTTTAAGGTTACATAGGTGGCAGTGGGGACTTAGCTCATTTATTCTTCTATTGATGATGCAGTAATCTGATTTTGTTGAGGTTACCCAATATACATCCCTTCTTCTGGTTCTGGGTGTTTTCATTTTGTGGAAGTCCCCGGCAGAGCGCTGTAGGTGATGGCCCCGAGCTGCTTAGATTTTTACCATAGGGAAGCAGATTTGTTAGCCTGATAGATAGAGGCCTTCCCTTTGTTTCATTTGTTGGTTTGTCTTCAGTTTGCTTTTCAACTCGGGGTTCCTAACTTGTTTGCTATTGTTTGTATTTTTTTTTTTTCAATTTGTCGGCGTAAAAATGGTCTTCTCTATTGATCATCAGTTGTTTATGTTTGAGTTTTAAAGTGTTGTCTTCTGCTATTGCTGAGTTCTATACTTATATGCAGGCTGAAAATTGGGTTAATGGTATGAGTGGATCCTTGGAGGATAGTAAATCAACTGAGGTGGGACTAGAAAGTCGACCTGCAAGGTAAGTGTATCTGCATCTGATGGCTAAAATTTCATGCGACTGCAATATTCGTTTTGACTTCTGAGAAATCCTTTTAGGCTTGGAATTGGTGCAGCGGTTCCACGTCAGTCCAAAGTTCTAAATTCCATTGACCCCGTCGAGAGAAAATTACTTGCCAAACTAAATGCCGCTGACAAAAGAAAAGCCTTGAAGAGCACTGAGGAATCTGTACCTTCCAAACAAAACGCACCCATAGATGAAGATAGTGATGACGAACTCGAAAGCAAAACTCAAGCATTTACCAAGAAAAGACCCATGAACTTGGGTGCATCTCTACAGACAAAAAAGAAGTGCAAGTAACATGCCACCATGTAAATTGAATCTTCTAGGAATTTCTTTAATATGTTTCTTCATTTATGTAAAGTATTTAGATCTCACCCTCGGCCATATAGCTATTGAGTTATGAGTTTCCCCCATTCTTCTTCTTGGGTGCTTTATACATCTTTATTGGAATTAGATAATTTTCTACATTTAATTTTGATGGCCGAAAAGCCAAGCTTGGTGCGACTTTCTCTTCCCTTTTATTTGTTATTGTTGTTATTTATTATTTTATTTTCCCATTTATTCTTAAATTTTTTGGTAACCTTTTGCTGTCTGCTGACCGAGTTTTCCCATATTTTACCCTTTAGAGCTATTAGAAGTTTACCCGACCGTTAACTTTAGGACCCATAGGATTAATCGGGCAATGTTCGGATGCCTCAGGTTGCAAAAAAAAGTTTTCCCATGTTCTTAGCATGGTAAACCTCTTCATAATTGAATTTTACCTGCAAGGTGATCTTTTAACAAGTATACATATCAAGATTTGTGGAAAAGTGAAGTTTTGTCATTCTCTTTACTGATTGTGTGTGGTAAATGCAACCATTTCCTAGAATATAAGCATGTCTTCTTCATGTCGACATTAACCATCTTTCAATCATCTTTGAAACGAGAGTAGAATAAAACGATGTTAGAACATCCATAAATATACCCCTAATTCGATGATCAATTGCGTAAAGCTCTGAATCTATCGATTCCCAAATGGATGGTTCAAATTTCCTGGTTGAAATCGAAAACACCCTCTTGCACCATGCTTGCTATTTACCAAAATAGATGGAAAACTAACAGATTACTGAGTTTGTGTATAGATTGGCTTTCCAAAGATAGTTTACATGTAGAAGACACATGGTAGGTTTCATATGAATGGCAGGTCATCGAGTCCCTGTAGAAACTGAAAACTGGGTTTGAAGGAGTCTTTGTAAAGATCCAAGTAATCTGAGTCGTTATCATTAATTGACCCAACATGCATCGATAACCTAAGTCATTATAAACTTTACACGTATCTCTTATAGCACTAATGTAGGACGAGAAGTAACAGTTTTGCCGCCTTGCCTTACAACTGCAGGACATGATAAAAAACGACTTAATACTAAATACTGAGAACATTACCTACTCAAGACTTGGCACAAATAGTCAGAAATCAAAAGTCGAAACAAGCAGGACGAAACCAAGGATGGAGAAAACTCTGAACATGTAAAATCTGTCAAAGAGAATCTTCTGATGCACACAACAGTTCGTTTACGAAATTTCTCTTTTTTCTTTTTCTGTTTTTGTGCATTCTCCTTTTTTTTTTTTTTTTCCCGTTACATTAGATAGTCAAACCTCACAACTTCTCTACTTACAAAATAAAGATCTATGCGAAAGCAAGAAGAACGAAAAAATAATGACTTAATGAGCTATGTCGAACAGAAAGAAGTTCGATAAAAAGAAAAGCACTGGAAAGAGAACACACACCAAACTCTAAAAATACCGTATCCATGTGAAGAGCTCCACCATAATCAGGTTAGATCATTGTTTTAGTCCAAATGAAAGTTAACGAAATTGTATCGCAGAAGCTAAACAGCCTTCCTCTTCCATTGTTAAAACTGGTATTTCTGATCACTTTGTACGAGTGAGGCTCTTTATTTCCTTACTGGCGTGATTGAAAGCTCACATGCAGGCGTTGTATGTCTATCCACTATGCCCAGAAGATTCAGGATATTTCTGCAAGATATCATCTAAAATTCTGCAGAAAAGCTAGATGAGGCCAAAATCAGCTTGCTGGGATAGTCAGATGCCAAAAACCCATATCACAAATACAAATGGGAATGCTGGTTTACTCTCTCCTCATCTAGTCCCAGAGTGAACACCCTTTTTATTACATTTGAGTCATGAGTCGACGCCCATTCCAGTCTCACGTGGTTCAGCTGGAAAGGCAATAGACATGCTCTCTGGATTATCATCTACAAAACTTGAAATTGTGTCCTCCAACAGTTCTTCAAAAATGGCCTCCTGCATTTCAATGCCAATGTGCTTGAAGTCCAAAAGGAGGTTCATCCACATTCCAGATTCTGTCACGTCTTTCTTAACAAGCTGATCCGAAGAAAGCGTTGGATGTTGAACAAGATGCCATTCAACTCCTTCCCATATCTCATTGATGAGGTTCATCCCCCTTGGGGCTGGCCGAATGCTCTGCCTAACAGAGGATATACCAATGAAGCGGCCAAAATAGCTGTCACATACGTCTTTCAAAACTTTATTAGTGAAGTCAAAGAGGAGTTTCTGATCATGAGGTCGGCTGGCAAATAACTCCACTTCATCTATCAATGCTGGGTCAAGAATTTGGTCTGAAGAAAGCCATCTCAGCAGATACTCATCCCAATTCAGGTCTGAACCAAACAGCACTGCCTCTACGTAATCAAATGGAGATTCTCCATCATCCGTACAAGAAATACAAATTCCTTGGGCATTAGCAGAAGACATCTGTTCTTCAAAATGGATTTTCCTTGGACTAATATCCTGTTGAACTGCATATTTTTGAGCAGCTAAATTAAGCAAAGAGCAGTATATAACAAATATGAATCCATCACAAGAGTTATACATAAGAACAAAGTTATATATGCAAACCTTGTCGGTGCATGGTGCTTGCAGGACTGATGTCCTCTTCTGAAAATAACGGCTCAAGAACAGATATGGGACTGGGTCGGTCTGCTCTTTCAATTGCCTTCTCAGGATCTTCAACTTTTGAGTTGACTGAAGAGCATGACGGGGACATAGGTGGAGACGATGGTTCTTGTCCCTCTTCTAACGATCTCTGAGGAAGATCACTAAAAATAAGAGACAACATGATGGAAATGCTAGGAATAAAATATACTAAATCACAGTGAACAGACTAATATTGTCATCACACATCCACTTCGATTCAGGGCTTACTCTTTCTATAAACTATAGTCTTCAGGTCTTGGGTTAAAATTCTCATTTAAATGTGCACCATAAAGCAATAGGACTTTACCAATTTCAAGCATTTGTAAGGTGTTTCTTCATTACATAGAGCTACATTATCATTCACATCTTCGGAAGTTGTAGTAGTGCTAACTGATATTTCAGGAACATTCAAAACTTCATCCTCTTCTTGATCTGTAGTTTTGGTTGTTCTGTCAATCTTTAGAATACCTGTACAGAATTTGGAAACCAATGTGTTACATCAACAGTTCCACAGTGAACAAAACGCATAAAAAGAATGCATTTTCCTATCTAGAAATCTAAGGGAAGCAACCTTCAGGAGTGGGTTCTTCCACAGCATTATCACATATGACTTCACACGTAGCACTGTGATTTGCATCAGGAGATTGTCTTTCCTCATGATAGTTCTCTTCAGTCATGTAAGTTTGATTGTCTATGCTTTGCTCACACGAACTTAAATTATTATCATGTTTTTCTTCAACAAGCTTATAAGTGTTATCATTAACCCCACAAGAAGTGCCACAATGAGATAGTCTCATTCTGGCAGTTACGAAGCTGTCTTCAGTGTCCTTCTCTGGACTGCACCTTTGAGAATCCTTGGACTCAGGAAGAGAGAGAATTCTCCCAAGCGATTTTGGTAGTTGCCCTCTAATTAACTCTGCATTAGCCTCTCCATTGTTCAGCATCTCTGAGAGATGTTTCTTGGCCTCAATGTAGATGTTAGATGCCCCTTGCTTATGATAACTAGAGGATTCATTTACAACGGTGGCTTCAACATCTTTTGACTTGCCAATCTTGTCTACCCTCCTGAAACCATTAGAAGGCTTGGCAAATCTTTCAGTGTAGAAATGATTTCTATTTGGAGAACTCCATCCAAGATTTTCTCCACCGACTCCTTTTTCAGTATCAACTCGTTTTATATGCTCAGATGACATTTTGTATATAATCTTTTTGGAACTGATTTCCTGTCGCTCCTTTCCCATTGCATGCTTTAGCCTTCTTTTGATTTCAGTGAAAGAGAAGTGGGATGCACTTTTTTCACTTTCAACCTCATTGTCCACTGAATCATGAGAGTGCAATGAAGTAGTCATACTTTTTTCATTATGAGGGTATCGGGCACCTGCTGGCCCAGGTTTCAGGATGACAATTTTACTTGAAGAGCGACATATCTTGTCTCCCTCAAAAGGATAACTGTCCTGAGATTTGCTCCTTCGCCGGAAAAAATTTTGGTGCTTGCGATTGATGGGTTCAACTGATTCTGACTTGGTCGGTACCTCTTCCAAGAAATTAGGCCCTGTCAAAGAGTTGGACTTCCCGTCATTTGTCAACTGAGCACCTTCAAGAGCTTTTATGTGCTTCACCAGTAGAGAATTAGGATCTTGTAGGAGTTTCAAGAATAAGTCCTTGTATGAACTTACTGTCTCCAAAGCATCCATGAACTCTTTGGAGCGATGGATCTTCCCATCTTTTCTCGAATACCTACTATTATCAAGTGTCTGAGACATAAACACATTGATTGCTGCAATTAATTCATCTTGAACAACAGCATAAGCCGGACCTGACTGCATATCAGGATAATTGGTCAAATCATTCCCGATACAGTCAGTACCGCCGTGGTGGATCTGGCAGAGCTCTCCTATTATAGTTTCGACATCGATGTCATCCAAAATCTTTTGCTCGTTAATCTGCTGACAAAGATTCTGGTGCTCCAAGTTTCTCGAAGTGTCCCAGTTATAGATGTCCATATCAATAGATTTGGTGGAACTTCGGTTCCTTTGCTTATGGCGCTTCCTCAAGCGGTTCCCATTTTCTGAATTGAATTCTTTAGAACCAACTCTGCCAATATCAATCTGCTTCTGTGGAACTTGCTCATTGATCATTTCTTCTTCCATAAGTTCCTTCACACTTGTTTTAACAGCATCACTTTCTTCAGCCTCCTGAATGATATTCATCATGCTAGTTATTAGACTTAAATTCAACAGATCTAGTGGCTACGTACCTTTGTATCACGCAGTTCCATGATAAACAGAGGAGGCAATAATTCTCTCAAGCCATAAATGAAATAGTTTCTTCCAGGACTGAGCAAAAGATATCAACTTTACCTTGGTATGTTTATGCTTATCCTTAGATTTTGGCACTGTAGGTCTGCTACTGGAAGATCCCACTCCAGTGGAAGCTGCAAAAAGAGATATCTAGACATTACTTCCAACAGCAAAGATATGCAGTTGAAAAGTATCTGGAACAAATCTATTCCAAATATGAAATAATTGCTTGTCTGTGAAGGAATTCTAAATAGAATTTTTACCAACTTGTCTGCTTCCTTGCCTTCTATCTGCCAGGAGCTTTCTAGTGGATCGATCATGGCGGAAGTCAAAGATACTCATCAAACCTGATATGCAACCTCCCTGATCCTTTTCGTACCGCAGAGGGCGTCTTTGTGATCTCCTTCCCATAGTGGATAGTTGATTTCGAAGATATTGACTTCAGTATGTGTTGTTCATTTAGACTTTGAGAAACAATTCACGCTAAAACCCAATGCAGAAGAATTGAAGCACAGAGATTGAGTTTCTGAAAGATGACTCCATGACTTCTTAACCCAATCTGCACAGACAAATGTGTTCCCAGTTAATATTCAACCCATCAATACGAGCACAGATCAGTAGATATTCGAGTCTAACTGCTTCCACTAATGGAACCTGGGAAAGCGGTAGACTGGTGCTTCTATCCAGTGAAGCAACATCTAACAAATACTTGAGAACGAAATGAAAAACAAATGTGGACCTATCAGATCTTCAAGAATATTGTACTAGTTGCCATAATCTAAATGATCCTTCAACAAGAGAATGCTAAATGTATTCAAATTTGTACACGTTCTAATGCGGAAAATACAAATTTTTGCTGCTTGTAATTATCATAGCTTCCATCTCATAAATAAAGAATAATGTGCAACTTGTTAGTGTGTATGTATGGAATAACATTAGGTATTTAACATCATTCTGATTTAGTAATGTTCATGTTAGAATCTATTTCTAAATTCACTATACAGATCCCAATAAAGAATTGGCTTATGCAATCGTATTGTTTACACAACTACTAACAAAATCTGGAAAATTCCAAATTTGTCTTCTGTGGAATCATGTGATGCACTAAAGACACTTAAAAGTTAACAATTTACAGAAGGCTAGATGAAATCAAAGGACTAGAGAACTACCTCAATTTAGACCCTTTTGAAAATGATTTGATCTACAAGACCAAGTATGCAGCCATGTGTAACTTCAAGGCAAAAAACTAGCAAAATTCCAAGTTGAAATCACAAGTTATGTATATCCCAAGAGACTGAGAGCTTTCTGTGGCTGTAAAAGAATCAAGATTTGGCCTCTTTATCTATTCAGCCATTAGCCTTAACGGTACTTATAGCAATAAAATTCAACTGGATCTCTTCTATGAAGATCAAACCATGCACTCTAATTGAGTTGAAGTATCTGATCAGGCCTTGTCCGAGTCCCTCAGGCACTAGTTTACCCGGCCGTTGACGTCAAGTCCTGTGGATTAATCAAACAAAACTCGGATAGCCACGGTTTTCAAAAGAAAAAAAACTCTCATCACATTACACAACCAAGCAATCCATCACCTTCTTTTTTTCCCCTTTCTTCTATAAAAGGATTCAAGAATTTATTAAAAATCTCTCTGCTTACTCTCTAAGATGCATTGCTTCAGCAAATTATGCAGGCAATGCTTTTACTTTTTTAGGCCAAACTGACAGGACTTCTTCAAATTCACACCTACCAACTACAAAAACTCACCAAGATTGAAGCCTTTTTTTTCCAAAAATTCAATTTTTTCTCTGGAAAAGCACAACATTCTTTAAAACAAAGCCATTCAACATACACCAAGATGAAAAAATTGCCAAAGATCGAAACTTTATGAAAAAAATTCTTCTGGTATTAAAAAAAATCCGAACTTTTCTAAACTAATCATCCTCAAAATAAGAAAAGATATCAACTTTCAGGAAAATTGTAAGCAAACCAAATTACAAAATGTACATCCATCAGGGGAAGAATAAATAAATAAAAAAAGATGAAAAAATATAAAGACTTGATTAAAAAAAAAATTGTTTTTTTTTAATGGTTTCAACAAAGTAATAAAAAAAAGTGCGACCCAGAAGGCTAAATCACCAACCCACACATTGAAATGAGGAAATGAGGTGTGGGTCAGCCATTAAAGAGTGAAGAAAAAGTGGAGGATAGAGAGAGAGAGAGAGAGAGAGAGAGAGAGAGACAAAACAAGTGTGTTGGAAAAGTTAAGGCGTTGGCATGGACAATTCTGCATTTCTGCTAGAGGGAAGTGAGGAAAAAAAGAATTCTTGCCACCTAGTTTGGCACAAGGGGGGCCCAGCTACAAGAAGGCCTTCCACTAGAGAGAGTTTTTTTTACAAGATAATCTTGGTTTAAAATGATTACGGATCACTAACGGACCGGGTTTATCTCTCACTTATCAATAAATAAAAGGTCTAAAATATATTCACCAATAATAAAATGAGACTCGGTCAAAATTACCTTAAATAAAATTAGTAGTATAAGAAGAAAAAAAAATGATTGATTCAAATTACAAGAGAAAGTACAGTTTACATTTATGCAAATAATTTTTTTTTTTGCGCTCTTTTTTGAACAACTTTTAGACCAATTCCAATTGTTTTTTAATCTTTTCTTGATAATAGAAAGCTAAATATGTGGTTCTTATTTTTAGAGAGACTTATTTTAGTTCGTTCTAAAGTCAATTCCAACGTATCTCTTGTTTTATCTTTTATATAGGGAGTTCAAGTCATTTTTCTAATTTAATGGAGCTTCTATTTTAATTTCAATTTAACAGTTTGTCTATCTTTATTTTAGGAAATTCTTATCCGATTTCATCCTAATAACTTTTTTATTTTAGAGATTTAGTCATGTAAACATTTGATGAGAGAAGGGATGAAATAAGGGATGGATTTAACTCACCTGAATATGGGTGATATGTCATAAAAAGAAAATGCTCTAAATATTTCCATTTGTAAAACCATAAATTTAATGATTTGTTCGTTAAATAATTACTCCACAAAGAGATGATTTGAAATAGACTTTTAAAGATACCGTTTGCATCTTTTTTTATATTCTTCTTCATGAGAGGTCCACGTTTAATAACAGTCAGTGCCAACCTCCAACCCCAACAAATTTATCTTTTGGACTTTCTTTTTCTCCTTCTATCTCTATGTATAGCTTTTGGTTTCCTCGAAAGAGAGAGATGAAAACTAAATTTTTATTATGTGCCTTTTATATGATAAATAGACATATGCACATATATCTTCTTTTTTTTTTTTCATTTGTCAATTGATACAAGGGGTAGAGAGTAAATAATTTAAACTTTGATTGAGGAGTGTGACATTTCTTTTGCCACTAAAAAAAAGGATAATATATCAATTAGTCCTCATTATTTTAAATTATACAAATAAGTCCTCAATATTTTAAAACATGTTCAAATTAGTCCCTACAATTAAAAAACTAACAAAAAATACTAAAATGTCTAAACTACCCTAATGTGAACCTTTTTTGAAACATTGGGGACTTATTTGCACATTTTGAAATAATGGGAACTAAATTGAATCTTGAAAAAATAATAGGGATTAATTGTGTTATTCTCCCAAAAAAGAACTGAAATATGGTATGTAAAATTTATAAGGGCATAATTGAAATTTTCATAAAATAATATTATGAGACATTTCACGTTTTGTTTGGGAATTTAATTGTCCAGTGACTTGAAATTTCAATTTCTTTCCCTTAAGAAAAGAAATTAAAATTTCTTTTTCTCTTCCTTCTGAAAAAGTGAGTAAAAAAAAATAATCAAGTTTAAATTGAAATGTACGTCATACATGAATATTAAGATATTATCGCTTTGTGTATAAGATGCTCCACACTAAGTAAATAAAAGTGCAAGTTATTTAAGTATATCTAGATTCATCTAATGACTCGTCCATTTCTTCTTAAGATATATTTTGTGATAGTAATTATAGTGATGATTCAATTGAAGATTGAAACTCAAGTTATATAAGTTATCTTTCAAATCAAGTTAATTCTAGAATTGAAACTGTAGAAACTGACAAGTAAGATTGATGTTAGTACTAGCAAGAAAAGAAAAAAAAAATGAGAAGAGCTTACCATGCGATTTGAAGCACCTAACACTATTGCAAGTTTTATTAATCAATGCAATCAAATTGCACACCCAACTTCATTGGAAAGCAATTAGGTCCACCCTCCAACTCCAATGGTGATGTATTGTCTAACTAGAAGGGCCATAAGAGACAAATAGCAATTTTCCCCACCTTTCTCTATCTATATTTCTTATGTGCTCATGTTTAGATGATAATGATGGTAACAATCATGATCATCCTCATTAGAAGACAAAAAATCTTCCCAATATCTTAATTCCTTTTTATTTATTTTTGCACGGGAACACTCTTAATTTTTTTTTTATCAAATTTCAAAATACATAATTTAATTTAAACAAAGCGTAATTTGATAACTACAAGTCTATAACGCCTTATTAGACTAACATAAAAAAAATTATCTGCGATTCACAATAAAATATTAATAAATTTCTTATTCACGTTTCAAGCACTATCTCTCTAGACTAATTCTTTTGGAGTGTTATTAATTCATTTTGCTAAAAGTAGCTCGTGTGATGCAATATACGTTTATTAGGTTATTTTCTAGGCCTCATTGGCGTTATGAAATATTGACCCCACCTAAAGTAATAATAATAAAACCAAATATTAAAAATTGATGTTAGGAGCAACATATATAAAAATAATCAACTATTCTCTTGGGATTATCGATATGGTCATTGTTTTAGTAGGCCAGTCTTAGGAATCAAGATAGCATCATACGATGTGTTTCATTGTTTCATCCTTGGCCTATAATGTTCATCATTTGTTTGTTACCCTATGTTGTATCTAAACCCACAAACATATTTGGGATTAAAAACATATATAGAAAGGGAGGGAGTGAATTGCTTGCATTAGGAGAGGGAAAATGTCAAATTTAAAAGATTTTTTACAATAGTAGAATTTGTCAGTATTTTGAATGTCGTTAAATTTATAAATGAATAATGCCAATGTTAGACCTTGTATTAGAATTAAAAGGAAAGATATCAAATTTAAATAATTCTTTATACTGATAAGACCTATTAATATTATAAGTGTTGTTAGATTTAGTCAACCAAACTTAATAGTTCGGAAGAACTTAAGAACCCAAAAGCAAAAGAATTAGAAGAGACTTGATGTAATTAAAGCAAAGGACGGTGAAAAAGTGCATATGGAGGACCACAACAAGCACTCATTCCAGTCTAACTCAATCAATTGACACCAACTTTTTATCTACACACACATGGTGGGCATTATGTGTTATTTACCATGCGTTAATCTATGCTTGCATATATACATATAGATATATATAAAACAGGGACAAAATATTTTTCTAGACTAAAGATATATTGAAATTTTTTTAAAAAAAATTTATGAAGAAGTTTATGAGAATTACAACTCCACAACTCTTTAAATAAATCTGCCCAATATCGTGGGTATTCCCACTTAGCCAACCCTTTTTAGGCATCAAATTCTTTCGTTTTTAGACAATTATACTCTTGAAAAACTCTCAAAGTCCAACCTCTTAGATGGAAGGAAAAAAAAACAGGAATTATGAAGAAAAAGTCCATAGGGTTTTTACCACATCACAATCATTTTATATGTTGAGATTAACGCGGTTCTATTATTTAAAAGAGATTCTATGAGTTGAAAAATTAAACAATACTATATGATATACCAGAATAATGTTATTGTAACGATGCATTTCAAAGGTATAAATCACCCGACGACAATTGATACATCCTAAGGTGTGCCTAGGCGTTATACTTCCTACCGTTGGCAGTTAATAATAATAATAATAATAATAATAATCGGGTGTTAGTCTATTCTTTTAAATAATCACAAAATCACCTTGCGATTGGTATATTAAACTTGTCAATGTGACGCAAACTCATACACTGCTTTTTTTTTTTTTGAACACTTCATAAACTACTTCACTGCGATCGTTCTTGACCACGGGTATTCAACCTTAACATAGTGTTTGGATTGCACAAAGAAATGGAAAGGAAAGTAAAGTGGAGGAAAAAATAAAAAATAAAGGAAAGAAAAGTAAGTGAATTATCTTGTTTGGATTGTAAAAAAATAATAATGAAAAGGAAAGGATCTTATGATCTTTTATTTGGATTAGAGAAGGAAAGGAAAGGAAAAAGATAATTTTAAATGTAAAATTACTTAAGTATTTTTTTTATTTTTTTTATTTTTATAATCATGAAATATGTAAGGACAAAAAAGAAATTTTGTGGTGAAACATTTCCTTTCCCCTCCAAATACCCCAAATGGGAAGGTTTGAAAAACCCATTAAATTAAAAAAAAATGAAAGAATTTTCATATCCCTCAATATCCTTTACTTATTTTAAAATTACAATCCAAACAAGGAGAAGGGTTCCTTATCCCCTCACATTCTTTTACTTTCCATTACAAATGTGAATCCAAACAACAGTGAGCACAATATTAAAAACTTATGTAAAAAGTGAAGTTAAATTATATGCGTAAAGAGTCTTAAAACTTACAATTCATCATGATATTGTTTATGCACTATTCATGCATGATTCTTTACATGAGTTAGGTATTTTTAATGGTATATATTATTCACAAAAACTTACTATTTTTGACTATTTTTAAAGACTCGAATATCTAAAAATTATTATTAATGATTTAAATATATATGGGACCCACCACTTTTGTCAACTTTTACACCAAAATAGAGACTTAATCACTATTTGTAGCTCTAAATTTAGAGCCAAAAAAATAAATTGAGTCTCTATTTTAATTCAAAAATTAGCAAAAATAGTGGATCCCATGTATATTTAAATCATTAATAATAATTTTTAGAGACCTGAATCTCTAAAAATAGCTAAAAATAATAAGTTAATAGAGTCATTTGCCAGAAATTTCTTTAATTTATGACCTCCACTTTGTAAAAAGTTATATTTGAAGCTTCACACCAGTTCAATTGAACCCTTGGGGGTCCATTTGATGTGGGTTTTAAATTTAGAACTTTTAATAATAATATATTATTATTCGATCATTTTAATCAATTTTTAAGTGATTGAGATAAAAAAAAAAAATTGCCAATGACAAGCCGAAAGATTGTATAAATGATAAAAAATATTTATATATTACAAAAAAGTCTATAAGATCATGTTCTTATCTATGTTACAAGCCCGGTAAATAACTTAATTTAATATAAATTGAGATAAAATTTGAAGTACTAAGAAGGTTAACGACTTTGTAAGATGCTTAACAGTGGCATAATATAATCCTTTGAGCATGAAGAGACCACGCACCAGTACTTGCTTTAACGTCTCTGATATGACAAAGTTGCAATAAGAGAGGAAT
Organism: Ehretia macrophylla; assembly: GCA_037974665.1. Taxonomy (NCBI): domain Eukaryota; kingdom Viridiplantae; phylum Streptophyta; class Magnoliopsida; order Boraginales; family Ehretiaceae; genus Ehretia; species Ehretia macrophylla. Next base: position 32,723,935 of record CM075766.1, read on the forward strand.
AAACAAATGGTTGTTATTCAATTAATTCAAATTGATATAAAAAAATGAGTTTCATACACATATATAATTCATTTTTTATTTTATAACTCTTCTGGATTGATATGAGTACAGACTAAACGTGATTAAATTCAAAGAATGTGATCATTAGTCATATAAAACATGATTACAATGTCTTACTAGATCCGTTCTAAAACAGGTCAAAGAATCTTCGACATGGCTGTAAAATCTTAGTGCAGGGGAGGTGGCCAACACATTTCACCACCTTTTTTTTTTTTTTTTTTTAAGAGACATTTTTACTTTTACGTCTTTTGGAAAGGGACCCTTGTCTGCATTCCGTCACTTAGTTTAACAGTTAAATTTGAAATAAAATCTAAAAAATAAAATGACTTATTTCAAAATATATATCAATTTAATTAAAAATTTAATCTATATTAAAAATCAGAGAAATGACTCATACTAATAATATGTTTCTAACTTGCGTTAATTATGGAATCCCATCCCCGTGATGTGTATCTCCACTTTGCATTACATACATTCTAAGCTAGTAATGATTTTGTTCCACCATTTGAATTTATAATTCTTTCTTTTCCAGATTTGTCAAAGTTATATTTTTGTGAATGTGACGTTTCTTTGACAAAAAAAAATAAAAAAAAAGAAAGAAGGTGACGTTTCATTTTCTAGAAAACCTCAAAGGAAAGAAAAAAAAAAGGATTAATATTATTTTTAATCCTTTATTTTTTAATTTTATTGACACTTTATTCTTTTATTTTAAAAAATAAGATATTTCGGTCTTTTATTTTTTAAAGTTAGGATACCGTTAGTCATTTTTATTTAATCTGTTAATTTTTTAACTGGAAAATAAAACACATGTACTTCTTCCGTTAAAAAATTAACGGATTTAGTTAAAAAATTAATGGATTGAACGAAAATGACTAACAGTATTCCAACTTTAAAATATAAATGACTAAAATATCTCACTTTTAAATATAAAAAACTAAAATATGAATAAAAGTAAGAATAAAGGACCAAAAATAATAATAACCCCAAAAAAATATCTAAAATAAAATCCTCCTCCTAGAGACAATTAAATACAATTCCATGGGATGAGAGTTAATGCAAGTCAGACAGAATGTAACGAACTGCTGCACGAAATTCTTTTTTGCCGTCAAGGGTTGTAAAGAGTAATTAAAGTTTTACCTTTTTTTTTTTTTGTAAAGTAAGTTATATGTCTTGAGGAAAGGGAATACATATAACTGTCTTCAGCTTTATTTGCGTTTGATCTTGAATTGAATCAACGGTTGATATTTCCTCGAATCAAATCCTAAGGTAGTAAGGTACTATAACGTGGATGAAATGAGAATATTTATGTAGTTCATTGTTTGATTTTGATATGCAGAAAGCAGTACGACCAACTTGGGACTCTATCATGCAGCGATAAATTCTGAATTCATTCTAAATGCGACATCTCACATTAAATTCATTTTACGGGTATAAATTTTATAATACAACGATATGTTCTAAATTTTTAATACGTATTTTGTAATATAACAATACATTTTAACACAAATTTTGTAATACAATAATACATCCTAATACATAACAATTCACGTTTTAGATTAATTAAAAAGGGGGCTAGAACTTGAAGCATTTGTCACAATACTTTTAGTATTTATGTTCAACCTTAAGGTCTACTTGAAGCTAGTGGCACTTTTCAAATATATTGTGGGGTGTATGGTGGGAATTAAATGGGCTTGTGAGAAATTGATTGGATTGGATCAGTTTGCATTTAGGGCCCAGTTGATGAATTAGTGTATGGACTTATTTGGTCAATTTGTAAGGCGGGTTCTTTTCTTTCCTCCTTTTCGTTTGGTACTAGGTATACATAATGCATTAGTGTTAAATACTGTATAAAATTTAACCACTGGACCTCTGGTCTAGTGTTATACTATTCGCTGTAAGTATAATTGATTTTGAGATCAATTTTTGTGATTAATATCTTTTAATATATATTATACGGTTTAAGTCTGACTTGAATTTAAAAAATAAAAAAAACTGTATAAAATGTGTACACTATCTATTTTGCCAAATTAACATGAACATAAAGACAATGGTGCTTCTATATTCCATTTCATATCATAACGGTAATGTCTCATATTAGTAAAAGACATGTTATAAATGTAATTTATAAATAAATATAATGAGTTCAAATAATAAATTAATGAGTCGCTTTGACTAAATAAATTTAATCCTTAAATAATTTTTAAACTTATAACGATCTTTCAATGATAATATATCTATTAACTTCACTGGTTTTTCGACTTCAATCAGTTTTAAGCATGATGGTTTGGAAAGATCTTGATCAAATTGATCTGCAAAGATTTTATCATATATATCTTCTATAATGATCAAAATCCGAGGGTCAAGAAGAATAGAAAATGACTGGTGGACATGATATCATCCAATCAAAATTGAGACGCATGGAATCTTTGATGGTGTGGAGCGTAGGATATAAAACCTCCTAGTACCTGAATCTGAAAATAATATCAAAGCAATAATTATTTATGGCACGAACTTATCTGTACGGCCATAAATACGGAATAAATTACTTTTTCAGCCAGTAGGCAGTTGTCCAAGAACGACGCGCTTTTCTCTTTCTCCAACATTTTTTCCCTTTTTTGTTTCTATTTAAATAATTAAACAGGTTAGTGATTTGCAAAAATAGAAAAAAGTAAATAATTGAGCAGATAAAAAGAAGTTAATTTGGCAATCAACGGGTTAGGTGAGTGATCAGATAACGATTTGTTATAATTAAATTTAAATTTATGTATTCCTATTACATATACTATATGGGCTACTGGACTTAGAATATGCATAGGAGCGTGATGCTACACCAGAGTTTTTTTTTTTTTTTAAATTTTTGTCAAGTTATACCACGAGATTTATAATATTAGAATGAATGCAATCTGATGCCTATGATGCGTTCTTCTTCATTAATGAAAATTTAATTTGCTAAAAGTTGATTTATGATGCAAAAAAGCGGGTCTTTTTTATAGTAAATATCATGTTTTATAACCACTAATCATTTGGTTTAGTAGTAGAATTTTCATTTTAGATGCAAGAGGTCCCAAAATTAATTCTCAAAACGCGTTACATATGTAAAACGACTTAAGTCTCTTAGAAAAAAAAAATCATGTTCTATAATTGAATTTGATCGTCCCGATATTAAAAAGCATTGTCCATTATTAAAGAAAGATACAATCTCAATGTTAAATGAGCAACCATCGAGAGGGAATTTCAAATATCATATTATAAAGAGCTAAAATTAGTTGTACAAAATAATATCAAAGTTATTGTTCTAGTCATTTACTAATTAATTACTAGCTTATTAATGAGAAAGTGAGTGAATTAAGTAGCAATTATTTTTGCAATGAGAAAAGGAAAAGAAAGACAATTTTTTTTTCCTTTGGCTCTTGGATTTGGAAGGGAGGGGTTTAAAAAGCAATAATATTTCCATGTATTACATTAGAAATCACTCTTCTAGTGTGTAAAGTAACAATTATCGTATTAACAACAACCATTTTTTTTTTTTAAGAGAAGTTTAAGGTCATACATACATATAGATGTAATTAGCGAGACTTTAACTCGTAACCTCTCACAAATATTGCGAGTGTCATGTCACTAGACTAAATGGTCAAGACTAATAACAACCATTTTACTAGTATATTTATGCACCAAACACGTTTGGAAACTCACCTAACCAATGTTAGTAATGTATACAAATTATAAACTACATTTAGTGGATGTATGAAGCATATATAGCCTAGTATCTTCCATTTCTTTTTGGCCAAAATACAATAATTGTGTTAATAATCAACTAAACCAGATACGTAACTTCCCTACTTCAATAATGGATGTCTAAAAGCAAAAAAAATCTCATCCACTAAAATATATTAACGACCCAATGAAAAGCTAAACAATTACTAGTCTTACTTTTTGCTATCTAATATATCGATTTGTTAGCAATTATTTTGATATATAAAATCGAGTGAAAGTTATCTCAAATTTAATTTTTAGGATAATTATTAATCTTGCTTTCTAGTTAATAGTTCACCGGAAGGATCGTCCTTCCAATTTGAAGGAGTAGTACCTACAATTTAAACTAATTATGCGTCAATTTTAATTATGAGGCTCTCAATTCCAAACTGCTTGACAAATAGGCAACAAATATTAATTGCCATCGCCATAATTACAATTGAGTCATGTGATATCCTTGAGAATATATGAATTAAAATCAGAGCTGAAGAAGTTTGAAAAGTTCATCAGAATTGCAATGGATAATAAGGTCAGTTTGTTCTATTTATTTATTTTTAGATTCAAATGGAGACCTAAAGCTAATTTTATATTATTTTTTAAAAAAATTATATACTTAAAAAAATGATGTAAGAACTTTTGATACGTATAAAACGAGAATTATATCAATAGAGTAAATGTTGGGTGGATAGTTTGGAGTTCTTCATAATATATAATATAATAAAATTTGGTAGGTCTTAGAGAACTTTACAGCAACACGTAGCCAAAATATTTACTGCCACGTAAGGCATGAAATTGACCGGTCAATGACAATGGAATAATCCATTGACTTACCCAATACAACATTGACTTGATTGAGCGTCCAAAAAAAACCCTTAAAATATAAGACACCTCAGGCACGTGTGATGCACTCGCCATTTGCTGCGAGTGGGCATGAAAATCATGAAACTTTCATTGCTGAAAACTAGATCAACGGTTTATAACACCGCGTTCTTAAAATGACTAATGATGCTGATAAAAGCCCAACACAAAGCAAAACTTCAATAATTCCCAAAAAATAAAAAAAATAAAAAATAAAAAAACAACGAAAACCCAATTAACCCTTTGCTTTGATCTTGCAAAAGAAACAATTTTTTTTAGTGTTTTTTGAGCTGATGGAGCTCAAGAAGAGAGCTCTGTGGAATGTTTTTTGTGCTGTAGTGGTGCTGTTAAGTTGTTCTTCTTTGGTGTTTGCTGGTGATATAGTGCATCATGATGATGTGGCTCCTAAAAGGCCTGGCTGTGATAACAACTTTGTGCTGGTAAAGCTCCAATCTTTATTTGTTTTCATGTTAAAAATCCAACCTTTTTTTTTAAAAGGGTAGTAGCTAAGTGTATGAGACTCTTGCTATGTACGTGTTCTGGCCGTTTTGCCAAGAATCCTACCTTTTTAAGGAATTAAATTGCTTTGGGTAATGCACAAAGAATGTGGTAATTATGGATTTGGTGGTTAGTTTGTTGAGATTTTGCATTCTTTATTAGTTGAAGATGGCTGCAAAGTGGTAATAGCATTATGGTTTTTATTCTTAAGTAGTTATTTTTTTCTTTTCTTTCATTTTAAGTTGTTTTTTTGATTTTTTTTTTTGTTTCTTTAGTTAATTAGCTTTTGGTTGGTTTCCTATATGGCTTTATAATTAGTGGCAATGTTGTTTATCATAATAATCACCAGCATAATTGTTGGAGGAGTTGTTAGTATGTGAAGAAATCTTTAATCATTGTTCTTCTTGTTCTATTGTCATTATGATTTACTATTGGCATCACACGCGCATGCGCACACCATATATGTGTATTTTATTGATAGAGTACTCCTTTTAGCTTGGTACCATGACAAAGATGTAGATAGTGATTTGAATGTTAATGCAACTCTCCAATGTTTTATTTTTTTCTTAGTTCATGAGGAGTATAATTAATTGTTAGCTGTACCAAAGAACGAAAAGACTATGCTTTATTGTCACGGTCGAGGTGAATTTCTTCTAAATTCTTTATGCAGGCCACAAGAATTGAGTTTATATGGATTATATTCCTGATCTTACCTTTGATTAAGTTCCTACTACTTGTATAATGGAATTCTTCGATTCTTTTTATCCTTCCATATTATTAGCATATTTTTAGTCTTTCAAAATGTCGTCGGTTCAGTTTAAGTTTCTTGCCACCCATGTTCAATGAAACCTTTCCAGATCGTGAAGCATCCATGACAAGGGCGTGCGATACTTCTCATTCAAGACCAACATAGAAATGAAATGGATCTAGTATCTTCTTCATTCATTGAGTGTCTTCATTAAATTATTTTCACATTTAGTTATCTGAAATTGGTGGAGGAACTTTTTGGATGCGCAATGTTCGACTAAATTATATATGTTGAAGCTGTAATTCACTTGTTTATGGTAGGTAAAAGTTCCAATATGGATTAATGGAGAAGAAGTAATGGAGTTTGTTGGTGTCGGTGCTCGATTTGGCCTCACCTTGGAATCAAAAGAGAAGCGTGCTAACCAAACTAAAGTCACCCTTGCAGACCCTCCTGATTGTTGCAGTAAACCAAGGAATAAGGTTTTTTTTTTGGCTTCTAATCCTTTTGTCAGAAAGATCAAATGGCTTCTTGCCTTTTGTTGTAGCTTAATTGATCTTCACATGCGTGATTTACATGGTGAGCTCATTTATGAATATTGTCTGCTGGTAGCTCACGGGAGAGGTCATCATAGTGCACCGTGGCAATTGCAGTTTCACTGTGAAGGCAAATGTTGCAGAAGCTGCTGGTGCTTCGGCAATCCTCATTATCAACAACCGTACAGGTTTAAGTGTTTGCACTTTGTGTTACTTAGAGTGATAATTTATTGAATCTTTTAATGAGTGGAGTTCAGTTTATCTGTATCTTATATGAACATTAATTATTATTTCCATTTGAGCTATTATTATCATTAAACATGATGTTCTGCTAACACATAGGTGCATATATAGTTTCTAAATAGTCAGAAAACTTGTTTGAGCTATTATCGTTATGATATCTGCTTATACTGTCACTAGGGAATTACCCAGAGTATTCTTACATGTTCTATGAATAAAGTAGCCTTTTTATTTTATTTCCGAAAACTTTCTTTCCCTAAACCCCTTTTTTATTTGGGTGGTTCTGCAGAACTCTTTAAGATGGTTTGTGAACCCGAAGAAACTGATGTAATCATTGGTATACCTGCTGTCATGCTTCCGCAGGATGCTGGTGTAACCTTAATACAAAATTTAAGGAACAAGTCTGCTGGTAAGCCTTATACTACACAGTTCCAATAACTGAAACTGAGGAAAAATTCAATGATAGCTTTGATCATTACAATACTATGTCTCTATACTGCTCCCTTTTCCATCGTGGGCCTTTTTTCCATGCAATATCACTTGGGGCTTTCTTTTCTTTTTTTTATTTCAGTTTCTGTACAGTTGTACTCTCCACATCGCCCCCTGGTTGATGTAGCTGAAGTATTCTTATGGCTCATGGCTGTTGGAACCATCTTATGTGCATCTTATTGGTCGGCGTGGAGCGCCAGGGAAGCAGCTATAGAGCAGGACAGGCTCCTTAAGGTCATCTCATGTTGTTTAGTCAAAATTTTCTACTGCTTTATGAAGGTTAACTTGCAGATGAGTAATTGTTTTCTGAGATCGTAATGTCAATCTTTCAGGATGGTTCAAATGACTACATCAATATGGAGGCTACTCATTCTGGTGGTGTGGTCAACATAAACACAACATCAGCTGTTCTCTTTGTTGTGATTGCATCCTGTTTCTTGATTATGCTTTACAAATTGATGTCATATTGGTTTATAGAGGTTCTGGTGGTTCTATTTTGCATTGGCGGTGTGGAGGTATACATTTGAAATTCCTATTCAATGTTCTACATAGATGAATTACATTCTTGTTGGGAACTAGCCCCAAAAAAGTGACAACTCAGTTCCAAAGAACATCACACGGTAAACCAGATAAGATTACTCCACCATGAAAGCTAAACTTCAAAGTAATATCCTATGATCCGTGAAGGTAGCTTTTTACTTGCTAATTCCATCTTGTGTCCTTTTTATCAAATCCTAACAGTACTTACAAGCATCTTTAATTCGGGCGCCTGGCGAGGACCTGTATGTTTCCTCTTTGACTCGTTTCCTGGTCACTACTTTCGTCTGATATCTTTTGTATTTCCAATAACAAGCGTCTCATACTCTTCATTAGCCCCAAAATGCACACAGCACTTCTGTAACCCTTTCAAATTGTTATTTATACCTTGTGCCTTTCATCACTGACTCCTATCTATCTATTCAAATCTAATGATGTTAAAATGCTCTCTTGATATTGGCAACTCAATGAGCATTCCTCAGACATCTAAATGCTTCATCTGGAAGACCCATTAACTAGCCTTTACCGTTATAGTAGAAAAGAATAATCCACCTCTTGTCTACATACAAATTCCTCGTCTTAAGTTGTGGAGAGATTACATTGAAAAAAAATTAGAAATTCTAAAGAAAAAATTTACAATGCCAAGTGAAAAGAACTAAAAGCTGGTTGTGTGAGAAGAAGTACAGTTTTTTGAACCTTCAGGATTTGGTTGGTATAATTGTGTGAGAAGAACTAAAACTTAGATAATGTCTTCATCATCAGTGTTATATCATACTGTCATTACTTACTAATATTGGTTTCTTATTGCAATAATTACTATTACTTCAACTACTCCTACGACCTCCACCGCCATCACTACCTCTATTAGTGCTACTATTATTACTGTTATGATACAACTATATTATGAAGCTGTTGGAATGCACATTTTTGTTACAATCTAATGTATTGATATGGTGCCCTTAACTTGTTCTCTTCCTTACATGTCAGCAGCTCTTGAATTGAATGCTAAACCTTTTGCCCATGCCTTTACAGGGTCTGCAAACTTGTTTGGTGGCATTATTATTATGGTATGTGCATTCTTCATTTCTTTTCTAGTACCGGTAACATAATCTCTTGATGTAATGCTATAGTTGGTTGGTAAAAGGAAGGTATAAAATGTAAAAACAGCTCCTTCCTCCAATGGGGGTCAAAAGAAAGGGAAAGAGAGGAAAAACGATGAACTTCCAGGGAAAGAGAGGAAAAACGAGGAACTTCCCTATTCTGATGACATATCCCAACGCAAACTTGAGACTGAAGATGAAAAAGAAATGTGATGCGTAATTATTGTGTATTGACTTGTTCCTCTGAAACAGGACTGATAATAATTACATATAGTTTCAGATGGTTTGAACATGCTGGAGAATCATATGTTAAAGTACCCATTCTGGGAGCTGTATCATATTTGACAATGGCTGTTTCTCCATTCTGCATAGCATTTGCTGTTGTGTGGGCCATCTTCCGTCGTGTCTCATTTGCTTGGATTGGTCAAGATATTCTTGTAAGTTCATTCTATCTCCTGTCATGTCTCTTCATGACCATGTTGCATGAGTATTCTATTTCCTGTTTCATATATACATACACACCATAATTAATTGGTGCATGTTAAAGTTTGAGAGAAATTCTTCATTGGCGTGAATTCATATATTCATGCTCATCATCAAATGTTTACAGGAGAAACAACATACTCGATTCGTATGCTTTCTTTCTATTGATGATATATGTCTATGTCATATCTATGATTTGGCTTGCAAATATGAGCCGGGTTAGCAAAAACACCATGTGAGGCTTAGGCCCCAATTTCAGAAAAATGAAGCAAGCAATGGCCACAAGTATCTAGTGACTAGTTCTATTGGAATTTGAAGAGATTGAGAAATCAATTACATTGTTCACGTCATAAATGGGGTAGCCTTTTCGTTTATATCCAAAAAATGAGGAATATATTACCACCCCAAGGGTTATCTTTTTAAGATGAGAATCGTGAATACCTCAATATTTTCGATTTATTAGTACTAAGATGTCCGAGTATAATCTTGATCTTATTCCAAAGTGAGTGTGTTATTTTGACGCGAACAATGTTTTACGTGAAAGATTTAAATATGTATTGTTTAATGGGAAGAATGAACCCTTTGGTTTAGTGTTAAAAATTTAAAATGGATAACTGGGCCCCGACAATATAGAATATTTATAATATGACATTCAGAAATGTGATCTTAGGAATTAGGACGTTATTTTCTAACAGACTAAAGTAGGAGTTTTTGAAATGTACGAGTTTATAATGTGAAAAACTTGGATCTGACCTTTATGAGATGCAGCTGTCCTTCTGTGTCTCTATCTCTGCACTAAGTTTGTGAAATGATAAGGACTGAATTGTGATTTAATCCAAATTCATTCGAGTGCAAGGCTATCAACGCCTTGTGCTCTATGAATCTCTTACCTTGCTTAAAGAGTGAAGACTACACTTTTTTCTCATACTCTGTTGCTCTTTGTTCATTGCTGAGAGGGAAAATATTCCGAGTATTTCTTCTTGGCTTCAATGATGTGCTGGTTGGTCTCTTAATATGTTTTAAGAAAGTTGGCGATAGTGATAGTTGAGGATATAGTTCTATCGTATATACAGCGAAGTGGAGAATACTTATACACTGTTTTATTTCTCTGTGAGCAGGGTATTGCATTGATAATTACAGTTCTTCAAATCATACGAGTTCCGAATCTCAAGGTGTGATTGGAATTTTCGTGGACTAATAGTAGTACTTTCTGCTCTTAATATTTCACGATGCTAGCGCGCTGCTTCTTGATATGTGCTTACTATATCTTCGTTTTGTTGGACATCATGATCAGGTGGGAACGGTTCTCCTCAGTTGTGCATTCTTATACGACATATTTTGGGTGTTCGTATCCAAATGGTGGTTCCACGAGAGTGTGATGATTGTGGTAAGCTAAGCATTTCATTAATCTCCATTTGGCCTCCCTGATATTATGATACGCGGGTCTGCGCACTTCCAGAATCGCTCTGCCAAATGTTAATATTAACGACTTGATTGTACAGGTAGCTCGTGGTGATAAAAGCGGAGAAGATGGGATACCGATGCTACTGAAAATCCCACGAATGTTTGATCCTTGGGGCGGCTTCAGTATCATCGGTTTTGGCGATATTATCCTACCCGGATTGCTCGTAGCATTTGCACTAAGGTGTGAAGTCAATTGAAGTTGCATTTTACATTTGTGCATTCCTCTGAAGCCTCAATTTCCACCTTTACAGATGCTCTCGATCGATTTTGTGTTTCTAATGTTGCTAATACTTTCTTCTCGGCTTCTTTCAGGTATGATTGGTTGTCTAACAAGAGTCTTCGTGCCGGATACTTTATATGGGCGATGTTGGCCTATGGTTTAGGTATGATCAAACCATCCATGCACGCGGAAATGGTCTAATTGTTGCTTTTGCACATAATCTTTCATTAACGTTATAGATTTACTATATATATATATATATATATGTTTGTGTGTGTGCGCACGCGCGCGTGTATTGGATAAGCATGATTCATAGTTTCTCATTGATAAGCTAACTTTCATATGACTTTTTCTTTTCCCCTATCAGGTCTCCTCGTCACATATGTGGCCCTAAACTTGATGGATGGACATGGTCAACCGGCTTTGCTTTACATTGTTCCCTTCACATTAGGTAGGTGAAATATATATATATGCAAATCATGTGCCATGCTCGTGCATAAGACATATCATTGATGTATAACAAATATGTCTGTTTCTTCTCCTTGAATCGATTATTTAGTTACAATCTTGCTCTTCTTGAATGTATCGATGATTTCTGAGTTAAGAAATATACAACTTTATGCACAAAACTTGACAAATTAGATACTTGATGTCAATCCAGGCACATTTCTGGCACTGGGAAAGAAGAGAGGAGATCTCAAGACTTTATGGACAGTCGGGGAGCCATCGAGACCCTGCCCGCACGTCCAACTCCAACCCGCTGAAGAATAACAGCTGGATTTGAGCCAACTTTGCATAGACATGTTAATCTTACTCTTTAGGATATCAATCTGTGTGATAGGTTCAGTAGATGAGAACAGATTTTAAAGTATAATGTACAATACCGTCGGTTTGTATCGCAAGGACAATTTGATTATGTATCAAATAGCTGAGCAGCAAATATATATAGCTTTGAGCTCAGTCTTCAGCATGTTGTTTACACCATTTTTGGCTGGCTAAATCACTTTTGCTGTGCATGTGCTGAGAGCCGCGTTGACTGGACATCTAGGGGTAACCCTGTTTCTGTGCGGGCTGCAAGTGCAGTACTGTATCGTGTCAAACTCTAAATGCTAGATTGCAGTTGACTTGGGTTCCTTAAAAGAGTCACAAACTCTTATCTGTTGTAAAGAGGTTACAGGTTGTCAAGAGAGAGGAAAGAAGAGAAATGAATAAGACAAGATAACACCCCATGATAAATAAATCGGCCGAGATAGATACCTGTTGACGATCTCTTTCTTAAGAAAATCCATGCTGTTGCTTGCCGTCTTCAGTAACAACTTGCTATTTCAACGTTTGAAGAAGAAGAGAGGTTCAATCGTAGAATGCTGCACGATCATGCACAAATGATGTAGTAATAGCCATTCTTGATCGTCTTCTCAGCTCTTTCTGCAAATTTATGTGATGCAAGCAAAAGATCTAGCAGTGACATTTACAAAGACCCAGACAACACATGTAAAAGGAAAAGGGATGACAAAAGATATTAACACAAAATGATTCCATAACTTTTTTGAGCTTGCATTGAATATCTTGATCTTATTTAACACAACATGATACAAATATGAATGGCATACCTCACCCTCTCCCTGCCCCAGTCACTGAGTTCTTCGGGACCCTTCTCTCCCCATACAAATGGGAATCCAAAAGATGTCTACCTCCCTCAATCAACCCCATTACCCCTTTCCAAACCGTTTCCTCAGGTAGGAGCACTCAGAGAGTTGTGAATTTCAGTGTATTGTGCTCAGATATAGAGAAAGCATCACTTTTCATATTATTGTTGGGTGTTACAATACATGAGATTGCCTGCAAAGGTCAAAATTGAATTCTGAAGAACAATCAAAATGAATCCCTGGCAATCTATGATGTGAATCCCCACAGTACAATATCTTCAAGGCACCATCATTGACTCAGCTGTGCAGGCAAACGACTAAAACTGTTCCGCATAGTCCACTTCGAGCCACCATGATATATGGATCACCTGTGGTCCTGGTCTAGTCCTGCTCATGAGGGATAGATTGTAATGAGTAAAACCATACTCCATGACCTGTCATGGAAGTGAAATGATGTCGTTGATTGCACACAGGACATGACAGGTTGTGTGTATGCATGTGTGCGCTAAACGAGAAAAGAGCAGAGCTGTGAAACTAGCAATGAATATTCTCCCAGATTTTTTACTTCGACAATGATGATGAAATCAGAATAAAATCAAGGTAGTAAAAGGCATCAATCACAACAGGCTTAACAAGGTCTTATTCATACCATGCTCAAACCCTCAACATGTCAATAAATCTCCAAATAGACGTAGTTTTATTTACTTATCCAATAAGAAGAAGAGGTTCATGTTTTCGAACCAGGAGCAGATAGACTGGATGGACCAGTTAACTCTGAAACCAAGGTCTGGGTAATAATACACCAAACCCTGTCAAAACCAGGAAACCTAAGAACAAAGACAATGTGGTTTTGGGATCTCCCACATTTTGGCAGAAATCTTTTGTCCTTTTTGTCTCCAGTACACTGAAAATATCTTCTTCTTCAACATGTCAAACTTAAAACCCATCCCAACCATAACAAACTATTTCCCCAAAACTCCACAATCAAGAAATTAGAAAGGAAGAAGGAGAAAATCAGATGAAGGCGTATTTCAGCAGCTACACTTCTGGAAATTTTCCAAGTTTTGGATCTGTAAGATTCTTCACAGGCTCACTTCAAAAATCACCAAATAAATGAACTCAATTTGTTGACATCAATCTATCATTCGGCTTCGTTTACCATTATTTGTTTTTTATTTCTGTATGGTTTTTGGTCTCCATTCACAATCCTTGCCACAGAAAAGATGACCGGATAGACAACTTACAAAAGAGAGAGGTGCTCAATTAAGCTCCTTTGCATCTTATTAAGGCATGAGCCCCAACTCATGTGTGAGAAAAGAAGGTATGAGGTTGGGTAAAGAAATAGGATACAAGGAGCATGAGTACAAGAAAGAATGAGGTTGGGGAAAGAGAAATAAAAAACTGCCAGCTCAGCTCATCAAAAGATTCAACTTTGAGAAGGTTAGAGCGGCCAGCTCAGTTCTTTTCAGCCAAAAGCTTGAACAGTAAGTTTCATGGCAACCGTAACAGCTTTGCTTGAGCCAAAACAAAGGAGAAAATTTATTTGGTGAAGTATCATATACACAGGAAAGTCCAATTAAACTTAAAAATCACGTGCAAAGAGCTTCACGGGACTTACTTTAAAACAAAGTGAACATTTATATTTATAATAACAATGAAAGTGGAACAGTGCATGAAAAGATGGACAGAAAAGGACATACTTGTATATCTCCTCAACGAACCATTGCCATTGATAGCTATCGGTATTGACCTTCTTTCTTGGCCTAGGGAGAGAATCTCTTGCATTCTTTTAGGCCAATCAGAATTTAATCTTCGAGCAAAATCTTCCACTTCCCTGATTACAGGGAAACAAAATTAATTGCAAGCAGAAAATCTTAAGAACAAGACAAGTATGTAAGAATGAATAGGTCCTCAGCTATATATGGTCCCTAAATGTTCTGATAACACCTATTAATGCAGCACTAGTAATGCAGCTTTCCATAAATGGTTTGGTTTAGGAGGTAAAATACAAATTAATGAAAATAGACAAATGGAGTTCCTAATGATCCAAATTGGCATTATTACCTAATGTATCAACTTAAATTACATGTGGTCCACTCATAAGCTGAGCATCACTTTCTTACCTCAAAAAGGACATCTGGATATGGACTGGATGTGCCACTCAAGAAATAGTTGACCAAGCACCGTGTAAGTGAAGCTACAGGTTGTTCCCAATGGCACGTGGAAACAGAGTGGAAAATTATTTATCTTTCGAACATCAGGGACTAAACTAAGAAGACGTCTTTAAGAAGTTTATGTAATGATCTCCCCTAGATAACTCAGTTATCATTATATAGACTTCATTAGTAAAGCTCCCCAAAGTATAACCTATATTATAAGGCATCCTAGGAGACTCGTGATAAGGCTACTCTAGTAAACTTTCAGCAGTGCAAGAAATGGAGATTAGTGGTTGACGCTTAGGAAAGAAGCGAAGTCGACAATCTGAAAATAGTTTCAATTTAACTTCCTCCTGAGATCTAAATCAGACAATCTGCAACAGGTTGAGAATTAATAAAGCATAAAAAGGGTGGACCAAGTTATAAAAGATAGAAATGGAAAATTTTGTAGATCGAGCTAACTAAAATAGAATTTGGAAAACAAAGGTGCCCTCAAACTAGGAGCAATCAACTGCACAAGTACAAGAGGTAAAGAATCAGGGGGAAAAAGGACACTAAGAATTCTAATTAGTGTTTTGAAAGCAGATATGCTAAAACACAATATCACAAATTCAAGTAACCTATGCCTAATTTGAAACAACTGAATCTGTGCTTATAGAACTTACAGGAACTACAGAACTTGATTAGAGCAGGACTCCAGTAACTGACATGAACTGACAGTTACGTCTTTCGAAAACTTTAAAATACAGAGTCCAAAATTTATGATATGTCAGTTAGTCCTTATCAGCATCCATTGTTATCGGTATCTTATTGCCCACAAGATTGCAACTCCTTCCATTTTTTACTTCTTTCCAGTGTACCTATGTGAGAGAAAAAACCACTAGTCAACTCTAAGATCAGTTCAAAAACGAGTACTAAATAACTCTACGTTTTTAATTATCACAAAAGGGTTACAACACTGAACACGACCTTAGACAGACAACTAGTCCATGAACCACAAAAGCCACATGCATGTACCAAAATCAGCAATCATTGAGAAGTCATAACAAGAGAAATAATGCTAGAGGGTTTAGGATAAAACCAACTAATCTAACTACAGCATCAGACAGGGAAGCTTCTGTCTAAAAGTGAATCATGCTGCAAACTGCATGCCAGATGTATGGGTGTTAGGCAGTGCCCATGCACATGTGAACGTCTGCCCCTTGAATACCATAAAAATCATCAGCTCACCTATCAATTTTTTCTTTCATTGCAGGGTCAATCTCGTCATCTAAATCACCATAATCACACTCAACTTCAGGAGCAAAGCTGTCATCTCTGATGTCTTGTAGCCTGAGTGACCGGCCAAGAATGGGTGGAGAATTACCATGAACTGCATTACACCCATTTGCCTCCTGCAACATGTAAAAAAACGTCAGTCCCTTTCTCACATGTAAGCGAGTGTACGCTTTCTTTGGTTTGCAAAGACAAACAAGCCACTTAGTTCAAGTAAGAAAGCCAAGTCACAAGCCAAACCACAGCACTTAATTGAAGGCGGGGGAGGGGGGTGGGGGGGAGGAGAGAGAAAGATAAAAGAAGACTTATGGAGTCAAATAATTGTTATATAGACCTTCTTATCAGTATCTATGGCATTGCTTGACGAGCTGCTGTTTGAATTACTGGAGCAATTGGGATGAGCACCCTTCTGCTGGTCTTTCCTTCTACGATTTTTCTTTTTGTTGTTAGAAGTTCTGACCCCCTTTGAATCTGCAAACAGAATCAAAATTAAGCAAAGGCCAGATATTATCAGAGAGAGAGGGCAGCGGAGGGAAGAGGGAGGCTTGAGCTTCCACGGACATTTCTTTTTCACAAGACACTGTAAAACTCCAGCAGATAAAAGGAGAAAAGACCATACAATGAAAAAGCAGGGAAAGAAGCCTCAGCAGCTCATTTAAACTATTTTCAGTGAACACTTGGAACAATTTACCAAAAGAAATAGAGTGTGTAGTACACACTTATCAGGGTATAGAGCTTGAAGGCCAGAAGAAGCTCTTCTGAAGGGGGAGGGGCGAGAAATCTAAAGAACATAAATAATTCATGCCAGAAATCCAATAAAACAAAGTGGGGGAAACCCTAATCATCATATCAAGACATATACAGCAACATATAAATGCATTGGCTGCACAAGCATAAATACACAGAACTCAGTTTTGTCCCAACAGCTAAGTCAGAAATAATAGGATAAAATTTGTACCTCACTCACTCTAGATTGAGCACAAACACGGGACGGGGGGGTTGTTTCAGTGACAAGTTACTTAAGGTACACAGTTATCAGGAGGATGTGT
This sequence comes from Ehretia macrophylla, assembly GCA_037974665.1. NCBI lineage: Eukaryota > Viridiplantae > Streptophyta > Magnoliopsida > Boraginales > Ehretiaceae > Ehretia > Ehretia macrophylla. The sequence continues at coordinate 32,741,044 of CM075766.1, forward strand.
GAAACTCACTCTTCACATTGAGTTTTTCCACGTTAGAATTACTATAAAAAAAAATATATTGTACAAACACCACCAACTTATGCTAGTCTTATATAGAGTGAAGGGAGCACACACACCCAAAGTATAATGGAGCATCAGGGAAAACGTTTTAAGGCATAAATTCTTTATAAAAGAAAAAATAGAGAAAGATAATTCCATATATCCCAAGATCTTTTCAATCTTAAATTCCATCCTGCAAGCATGTTTCTAATTGGTATTTTTATCCTTGGAAATGGTAAATCAAGTAATAAAGTCAGTTAGGCACTACATTAACCTTTATTTGGGGAAAGAGAACAGAAGTTTAAAGTTTCAGAAGGTGAATTAAGATTTACCACTGATTACTAGTGATGAAACATAACATCTCATCTACGAGTGACACTACGGACTGTGTTAGGTTTAACTGATTTAGCTATCAGCAAATGCTTTATTTTTATTCACACCTGGTGTTATGTCTAGAAACAGATAAAGTGTCTATAAATGCAGCCTCTGACTGTCCAATGGCAGACGTGATCAGGCAGGATCAAATTTTAAGAAACAGCTAAGCCTTCAGAGAGGAAACTGGAAGTTACTGCTACATGAGACAACATCCTAATACCAAGCACAATAATTTAAATTGCTTTTGTCAATTTTATAGGAAACACAAGTTGATTCTTCTCCTATCTATGCATTAATATCGTCTTTAGGAAATTGCACTACTTCCATGAATAGCAGTATCTTAGTATAATCTCTCACAAATTTTCCCAGTCCAGCATTCTAATTGAAGTTCTACTTCTAAATTTAAAAGATGTAGATGCCACTTTATGTATATTAACAATAGACCAGAAGAATGTTACTGAAAGGGCCCAACTTTGTCAAAAGATCAGAAACCACGCAAACACTTCGCTCCAACTGGGCAAACCAACATCACTCCTGAATTCCTCCACAGAATGCAGAAATCATTAACAAATATAAACAACCAATTTATGAGAATGGGGAGAAGAACCAAAAAAAGAGCTAAAACAGAATGACACTTCTTACCTTCATTTTTGCCATTTATGAAAGACAAGAGGTCATCAAGTGAACGATCATCCACACGTTCCTCTTCAACATCAACATTCTATATAAGATAAAAAAGGAAAATTGGCTCACTATATGGACATATATCACACTGACTCTTACTGTTTAGTGATAGTTTGAAGTTGAGAGCTCTGACATAACAAGATACCAAACTTCAAAAGGTACAGAACAGTCGAAACAGCAAAGCAATGCCATCATCACCTTAGATTTCCTCTCTTTTAATTCCTTCCGCTTTCGAGCATATAATCTGTTCAATAGCCGAATTCGTGGATCATCCATCGTGTTTTTCAAAGGCTCCAGTTTCTCTTCCTGGAATGATGTTAAATCATAAAATTTAAAAGCAAAACCAGGAACGTAGTTTCTGCAAAACTATAAAGGACATTAAGCATGTACATTGCTTGCAAGCAGAAGACACCTCTGTAAGATCATCAGGCAGATGAAATATCTCGCGTATCTCTTCTGGAGTTTTTCCCTCAATCATCCGTGCAAGTGCACGGCTGGTAAGATCAACAAGTGGCTTCAGCTGTAGACTATCAGCAGCGGAAGTCAACTCACAGAGCCTCTTTGTGTCCATTCGAATGAACTTCTCATCAAAAGTCTTCCGCTCCTACACCAAGAGGTCACCAGAAAGTCAAAACTATTGTTACAGACTCATCTTGCACAGAAATTTTAGATGGCTAATTTGCTGACTCACTTACCCTATTAAATTTGCAATCTTAATTTTTTGTCATCATTCTATCATTTTCAATCTTGATTTTCCATGATCATTATTAAGTTCTATGACTTCTGTCCATTATCATTTTATCATTAGGCAAGAAATCATGGATACACTTAGCCAAGGTCGAACAAAATAGTTAAATAGACAACATATAACTGCAGAACACATTATAACCTTGTTAGACCGGCCAGGTACTTGATGAAATCGGCAATAGTCAAGAATCAGACTCAACATTGCAGGATTGACAGAAGGAGGCAGAGATATTGGGTAACTCTTTGAAGAACCCATGCCTGAATGTATATCGTGGCACATCAAGGGGCAAAACATGGCAACCTCTTGTTCAACTTGTTGTATTGAACCATCTGACGTTTGAAGCCATACATAGAACTTCATCATCTAAAGATATGATGCAATGACAACATTACAACTGTGAGTACGATAAGAAAGCAAATGAGACTTTAAAAGATGACAAACAAGCAGAGTTAAACTGGAAATGTAATGTTTCATAATCAAGTATGAGGAACCAGTAACCTTAAAGAAGCATATATTAAGAGAGTCAGATAATATATAGCCTCAGGAAAAAAACACTGTTTTCTTAGTGAAATTTGTTCCTTACCAGATTGCCTGACATTTCTGTGCTCCTGCCAGACAAATGCATCACATGTTTTGGGAAGCATCTTTTTTACAAAGACCATCAACAAAGAAATGCAATGTTTGTGTGTATAAAAAATTCAACCCCTTGCTTTTGTATTCCATTTTTTTGGACTTTGTGTATGTCTCTGTGTGTTTACATTGTTTTGCTGCTTATCTGTGCCTTTAGTACTATATGCCCTTCTCTTTTGATAGATGATCCATGTTAACCCCCAGGATGTTAGCCCAACTTAATGGGACTTTGCCCTCATCTAGTGATTTAGTTTGCCAATCAACTACATTAGAGCCCTCATTTTGGTACAAACTTTGTTATAACTTGAAGGGAAGTTGGCCTTTACATGATTTTCTCAAAAGAGGGGAATTTATTAGCATAATTTGTTATATAGAGAGGTGATCAGCAAAATGGAATACTAGTAGCTTGCTTCAAAGTCCAATCACACTTATTGTTACCAAACTACAGCTAATACATCTAGGCACCATGACAAGAAGCATCTTCTTCCAGTTTAGTTGATCTCTTACAGTTAAATGTGATAGCATGTATTTCGCATATATAACTGAAGCTGAATTAGCAAGCTAACTTCGTATTCTACTCGAAAATTAGTAAAAATTAAGACCTGTTCTGTGTTTTAGAAAAGTAATATTTACGGCACTAACAGTAACCTCATACAAGAAAGCTAAGTCTGGATGGATGACAGTGTAGAGAATAAGATAGCGACAGCAGTGAGATATTATTAGCCTCTATTATGGCCTGTCATGGCCTTTGATCCTTCATTCATTACTTTTTCCCTATCAAGATGTTGACTATTTTATTGCACTTTGCCACACAAACTCATATCAAAGTCACCAACTCAAAGATATATAAATAGTTTACAAGCACACACAGAGAGGCCAAACTGATTATGTCCGTTGCACCTCAATAACAAAAAGTGGACAGATTAATTGAAGGACGACATAATAAGAATAAGAAGTGAAGGAGAAAAGGCATAAAAATGAGAGAATTTTCAAGTGCAAGAGTAACAGACCTCAGGTTTAATGATCTCACTATCAGGCTCTATCATTGTAATCTCTCACAAAATCACGGGAGACATTTCAGTAAAACACTTTTACAAGTATGATCCTGCTAGATATAAAGCTAAGCATTACAAATCAATAACATGACAGCTTCCCCATTTGCAGCCTGAAAATGTACCAAATATATAAGCACTATTGAAACTACATAAGGAAAAAATATAAATATTTCTTAAATTCTTTCAAGTTTGAATTTATCCCACTGCACGAAGTCCAGATAATGGCTGTTTCCATGGCCAATGATTTGATAAGAGCAAACGTCAAAAGTAGAAAATCTACAAGTCTCCCCTATTTAAATCCCTATGAGAAGAACACAATTTGTACCACATAAGCTAAGGATATCCGCAACACTTATCCCTGCCGCCCTTATTTATAGTTAATTCAACATTTGTCAACTTTCCAATTCATTGTCGCACGTACACAGAGAAAAACGGTCTAACATGGTATGCGACCAAATGCTTATTTTGCACTTCACTATATAATACATCCTTGTCATCTTCTTAAAACCGCTATTAACAAGAATTTCCAAATTAATTGAAAAAGTATGTTTCCGTGTTGCAACAATGATAAAACAAAGTTATTTTATCCAACTATCAATAGCAATTTACGCCGGCAGGTCCCATTCGCTCGCATTTAAAAAAAATTCCAAATCCTACTACAACAACCCGCGCCCAATGGAAGTCAGAATTGCCTAAAAATCACAAATTCCTTAACTTCATTAATTATCTATCTTTGTGCCAAACCGACATAAATTTACAGAAAATAAAAAAAAGCCCCCCTTTTTATCTCATTTACTTCATAACTACAAACCTCATATTCAATACACACGCACACACACAATTTGCGAAAAACGCCCCCTCTTCATCACTAAACACCTCATATTCAATACACACAAACACAAACACTCACCAGAAACTAATACATTAAAAAGTGATAAAACATTGAAGCAAAAACCCTAAACCCAAATTTCATACAATGGAGACATAGAATTAATAAATAATAAAACAAACCATAAAACCCTCAAAATTTCAGTAAAAAAATAATAATAATCCTTTGTGCTTCAAATGTTAATTCAAGCATTAACTACACCCAAATTTCATACAATGGAGACATAGAATTAATAAACAATAGAACAAACCATAAAAACCTCAAAATTTCAGTAAAAAAATAATAATAATCCTTTGTGCTTCAAATGTAAACTCAAGCATTAACTAGTTTATAAAATTAAAGTTAAAAAAAATTGCTGAACAGTTAAATATTAAAATTGATTAATTAAAAAGAAAATTAAGTTAAAAAAATAAGCTTTAAAACCTGAAAGACAGAGGCGTTGAGTTGGAGTCAATTGGCGTTTGACGGCGATGAATGGAAACGGATAAATGAGAAGAAAAAAATAAATATTTTTGCGACTGAAAAATGGTGAAAAAATATTGTTTATTTTTTGATTTGTTATTATTTATATGTTATTTGCCCTTTCTATATATGTGGACAAATTATCTGAATGAATAGTGTTTTATATTATTATTAGAGTAAAATACTTTGGGTCACTTAACCTATGCATAAATTACTTTTTGATCTCCTAATTAAAAACAACTTCCATTTAGGTCTATTTGTCAGTTACTTTTGATGAAAAAAAAAAAAAATTTGCCTATTTTACCCTTGAACCATAATTCTCTCTCCAAAATTAACTATTATTTTCATTTTTAATCCAATATGTAAAATAAAAAAAAAATTATACTCGAAGGCTAAATTAACTAAAGTTAACATTTTTTCGTAATTAACAAATAAAATTAAAAATTAAAAAATTATAATTGAGAGCTAAATAATGAAGACTCTCATTTTTCCATAACCAAAAACCAAAAGTAAAATAAAAAAAAATTATAGTTGAGAGCTAAATTAACTAATATTTGCACTTTAACTCAAAATTGAACACAAAAATAAAGCTGAAGTTATAATTGAATCTAAATTAACTAAAATTTGTATTTTTAATCCAAAATAAACAAAAAGTAAAATAAAAAATCTATAACCCGGAGATAAATTAATTAACTTTTGCATTCTTTACCCAAAATAAAAGACACAAAAAATTAAAAAGAAATAGAATTTATAATCGAAGCTGAATTAACTAAAATTTGCATTAACTAAAAAATTAAAAAATTAAAAATTGCAAATTTTAGTTAATTTAGCTTCAATTATGATTTTTATTTTTTTGATTTTACATCTTGGATTAAAAATGAAAATAATAGTTAATTTAGCTCCCAGTTATAAATTTAATTTTTGTTTTTTTGTTTTTTAATAAAAAAATTGGGTATTAGAATTTTGGGAAATTATTAAGCAAAAGTCGAACTTCAATGTTTTGTTTGTAGAAATTGTATATTTTGTTTAGGGATTCATTGTTGCTACCAAACTAGTGTTTAACGTTGAATGCAAACTTTTATTGTTGTTATCAACTGTCAAAATAAGAGAGAAGTCATTTGAAATTAATGTCATGTAAGAGAGAAAATTATGGTCCAAGGGCAAAATAGGCAAAACATATTTTTTCACTTTTTTTTTCAAAAATAACTGACAAATGGACCTAAATGAAAGTTTTTTTTAGCTGAGGGATCAGAAGGTGATTTATGCATAAGTTGAAGGACCCAAAAGTATTTTATTCATTATTATTACGGCTTGTAATTTCATATGTGGGGCCGTCCTAAAGGTTAAAAAGGTAATTTGATTCATCAAGCGGGCCTTTGCTTTTCTTTTCAATTTTACTTTTTTTTTCTATTTTTTGGCATTTGTTAAACCCTTTCATTTTTTACAATTCAAGCATCTTAAAAATACACACTGTCACATCCCAAAAATCTGCCACAAAAATTTAGGGACAATGTGGAACAAATGCCAAAAAAATACGAGAAAACCATACATATGAAGAATAAAGTAATAATAGAAGATTTGATCTTAAGATTTTAACAACATTAAGCAAATACAATGTGAAACTGTAAATTCATGGTTGAAATTAAATAAAACTTTTTGATAAACTGAAAGAAACATTATAGAGTGAGATGAATCAATGATTAACCAATTTCTCAATAAACTTTTTAAATTTGACAGAAAGCAATAATCATAACTTTGAAAATAAATATAATTTCTCAATTCAACAATACGTTTTCTTTCAATATCTGTAACTTTCGGAATACAATTCTTTCTTAACAATGTGAGCATGTATCATGTGCTCTCTTTCAGAAAAATAATTATGATCATTCATTTGCATTCGTGTTGTGGTTGCATTTATCCGTACAGTTTCGGTCACACAATCAAACATTAGTGAGTACAAGGCCCTCACAAAGGCAATAGAAGGATATCCCAAACAGACACGGTGCACCACAACAAAATCGATCAATAATAATAACAATGACAATATGTCAACTATTACCCCGTTAATTAGAGTAAAAAAATTTAGTGTTTAACCATCCCACACTAGAGAAGGCACAACACATTCAAAACTTTCTAACATCACTCAATAGTTGTTGAACATTACTTTTCCAAAAGTCAATCAGTAAGTTTTGATCATTCTCTTGGTTCACAAACATTTCCTAAAATAAAATACTTTGAAGTATAATAAGTTCAAAACCTTTCTAAAACGCCAAAATGCTTTAGGATGACTTTGATAGAACAAAATGTTCATACTAAAGTGTCATAAAACAAGCTTGAAAATGTAGAAAATTAATAATTTTTGGAAGAGATTTCATTAACCAAATTATGCAGTCCCGTTTTTTGAATTTGTACAAAACCAAATGATTTCAATTGAGTAAAAATATTTTCTTCTCTTCATGATACCAAAAAGTTCAAGAACTCAAATTTATTATGTATATTTTAAAATGAAAGGCAAAAGACTCTAAGAACTTGTCCATAACAAAATTTATGTTATAGTCATAAACAATCAAACTTTAGTCTCTTAAGAGCAAAACTAAATAACTGATTTGCAATGTACTCAAGACGAAGACAAGAATGGAGAATATTGAACAGGAACTTGCAAAAGATAATAACAATGCCATGATTAAGAGCAAGCAACAACAACAACAACATAGATATGAAGGAAGAATAGGCAGAAAATACAATATGGTAAATAGATCAAAAAATGCTTCTATTTTCAAAATCAATGGCTGCAACTGAAATGATATAACATTGGAAAACAATTGAATTTTCAACGATAAGAGAATGTTAACAAGAAAATGGGTTCAAATGGAAGAGTTAATCTCACTTACCTTTCACCCCAATCACTTTTCAAACTTAATTTTCTTAAACCAAATGGTGAATCTATGATATGAATACCATACAAGCATTGATTTCTTTATCAAATTAAGATTCTCTTAAGTTTGCAGTGTCATTCTCTAATATTGAAGAAAGTTGTTGTAGATAATAGGTCTTAGGCTCCAAATAACTTAAAAGAGTTTGCAAAATTAAAACACATCTATGATCTTGAATAACTTCCTTCAACTTCCCCCAACTGATAAAAACCACCAATAACTTCCTCAGAATGAAATATTTAACAATTCTAATCTTAAATTCAGCTCTGAAATTCTGGGATATTACACACACCTTGTTTATGATTTTAATTTACTTTCCAAAAATATGTTAGGCATTTTAAGATATGTAATGTTTTTTAGAGTAATATAGGATAATTATTACTGATTTTGGATTAAGCCGTATAATTTGTAATTTTTTTTAATGAATATAGTTTATAAAGTAAATTTTTTAATAATTGATAGTTTGAAGCCAATTATCAAACACGTGTAAAAAGATTTAAACCTATCACGAATTTAAAAAAAAAAAAAAACCAAAACCAATTGCAAACAATTTAAAATCTCTTTATCAACTAAGAATATTCTTTTACCCTTAGATAAAAGATTAGGGGAAAAAAAAAAAGACTCTTTTGATAACTACTTGCTAAATTGCAAACAGTGGAGAACTTTTTATTTTAATAAATATATTTAAAATATATATCCAAACTACTCATCATTATGTTTATCTTCAGATCAAACTAAAAACTCATTTGAGGTTGGTTTAGTTCTCAAAAAAAGGAAAAAAAGAAAAAAGAAAAACTCGATCAGACTCTTTTACCTCCAACTCGTGTCTTACACGTAGACATCTGAATAATATACTCCCCTTTATAGGACATATTTAGAAATATATGATGCCAAATAAAATTAATTAAAACCTTATATTATCATTTTAAAACTTGTAATTTAAGTGAGATGACCATATTAGTTTTTTTATTATTATGTAAAAAAGACCTAAGTTATTCTTATATCATTTCAAAGGATGTTACACATTTTGAAAATTGATTTTGAAATCTCTCACATTAAAATCAAGAATTATACTACTAGACCAAATAACATGTGATAGAAAACCATATATATTTTTTTTGGATGACCTGGGAATTTAGTTGGCGTATGTCGATCACCAGATTATTCGATAGAGTCTGACTACCAATTGATAAATCTCTAAATATAACAGTGCACTCTTGACATACATTATATCAGTTAAAGACATAATTCCAAAATAATGAAAAATGTCGAAGGCTCAACCTCATATGAGCCATATTCTTTAATAGAACACAGAATGCATTGGGCAGACTGCTCAACTTATACCAATTTGACTTCCTTTAGACCAATATTAGTACTTTTTGGACAAATGCAACCAACTGGACGACCTCAAAATCTCCAACACAGAATGCATTGGGCGGACTTGCGCCCAATAGCCACAGATCTGTCTTCTTCAGCAATTGCAAAGCCCAATTCATTCAGTTAATATCAAGGTTGATACCTATCCCATAATCCAAGGATCATCAAACCATTGTTGCTTCTGTATAACCATGGGAATAACAAGAGGTATGGGCGTAATGTTAAGTTGTCATGGTGTGATATGAAGATTATTAGTTCGAACTATAGAATATTTTATAGCAAAATCGTAAGTTAAGAATCTAGATCATAAATTTTAAAGTAAACCCATCTATTTTTCAAATATCTAGTATAGCAAAAAGTCTTGTGTATAGGGTTGTTCTTATAAGTTATAAATAACTTTTTAAGTAATAAAGGGCAGCTGAAAAAATGGCTCTGAAAGCAATTATTAGCACTAGGAGAGGGACAAACAAAGGATATAGCTACAAATATTATTCTCATGCTTTTTTTTTAATAGGAAGTTTAGAGTTTGGTTCTCACTTATTTTGTTTTTAATGTGTAAGATTTTTATACGCTGACGAAGTCTATATCAATATCATATAGAGAAAAATGTTTTTTTCATGATCTAAGAAGCTTAATACATTGTTTATCCATACAGACCATAGAATTTTTTTTTTATTTTTTTGTTTTGGTCGTCCCCATAGGAAGCTTAATATATTGCTTAAAAGTTAAAACAAATGATAAGGTGGTCAAATATTGCTGCACACCACATAATCTTTACATGCGTCGTCTACGACAAAGAATGAAGTTGCCAAATGAAGATGAGCAGCCACATGGGTATCTATTAGTGGTATGGCCGGCTATGCTAAAAAGTTGTGTACTAAATATATATATTTTTTTTGTCAAAGTTGTGTACGAAATTAAACGGCTAGATTCTGTTTCAATACTTTTTTTGGTCATAAATATTTTTGAAAAATCTTTCAAATTCACATTAAATTATCAAATTTTAAAATATAAGATTCGATAGGAAAGAAGCATGATTTAAGTCAACTAAGTAAAATAATGAAACTCAAGGGAAAATTATCTGAGGCCCGCATAAGTGGTTTACAAAAAAGTAAGTTTTAAATTTATTGAATAATTTACATACTTGAATAAATATAAAAGAAAATATCATGTTATCTCTTTTTAATATGCGAAACTATCTCACTACCTCTCTGTGTTTTCAAAACTATCAAAACTCTCTTGCATTTTTTGAAACTCACCACCCCGTCCCCCTTCGTTTGCAGTCCGTTAGTTTTAACATTGAATGTGCAATCCACGTGCATAAGAAGTAGTTTAGTGAGTTTCTGAGCTTTATATGAGGCGTAAATTGACCAAATAGCCCTTGAACTTGATACACACAAATCAGAATATATACACACACACACACACACACACACACACATATATATATATATATATATATCTTGAATTAAACTAAATCAATAGAATTCTTGAATGTTTGTGCTTTTGGGCCTTTTGACTGTGTAGAGTTTGGCTTGGGGGGGGGGGAGAGGTGGCTGACGGGGGTGGAGGATGGGGAGGGGGTGACGAGGATGGGGGGTCGGGGCTATCGGGTGGGTAGTAGGTAAGGAGGGAGGGCTGACGGGGGTAGGGGTTAACGGGTGGGGGGTTAACGAAGATGATTTTTTTTAGTGAAAATGGGTAGAGATGAAGGGAAAAAAAAATATTTTCTCTCTCTTACAATGCATATTAAAAGAGGGGCAAATCGATTACTTCATCTATTTTTCTAACTGTGTTAATTTAAAATAAACGGAGAAACATGATGTTTTCTCTAAATATAAATTTGTAGGGCATAGTCCGCAATTGTAGCATCTATAGCCTTTCTTATGTCTCTTAGATGTCTTCCTGCATAAGTAAATATTTTCGATTTCCACATTGTCATGGCTAGTTTGAAGCGTGCAATGGTGTTTTGGCCTAGTTGAAGAATGGATAATTGCCAATTCTATGCTTATACTTAAAATTGACGTAGCACCCAATTCTTGTTATTTGTTATATCTATATAAATATTTCTTGATTAGACAATCACTTATCACAAACTTCATGTGGGGTTTGTAATTTTCATTTTCTATCTGTCTATTGCGACTATCACAAAAAGGTTAATTTTTAAAAAATAATTTTAATTTGAAACGCGAATATAACTTTCGTCTTTGTTTAAACACTCCACTATATGGTATGATGTTGGTTTTGGGAATGTGTGGCTGGTGGGTAAAGTTTGGTGTTAGAGATTTGCTCTTTGAACATATGGGTCCCAAGGTAACATGACTAGAGATTGAGAGCACATGGCAAAGAAGCAATGAACAATTCTGAGTTGTCATGATTTTGGCAAACAAGAGAAATGAAATGCACAATTTTGAAAAAATGAGGTGGAAAGAGGTTGATTTGTGTTTTGATGGTCCCTGCCCACCTCTTGTTGTCTAAGGGAATTTGAATTGATTGATACTCATTTTTGCCTTAAGAAGATGTATGATACATATAATAAATTTGTCTGGCACCAAACCAAATCTATGTCATCCAATGCGCCTCCTTTTCTACAACTCTTGGAAGTTAGATTCTGCAAAAGGTGATGAAACGAAAGAGACATGAGACTTGGTGGTACCACACCATTGGTGGCCTAAATTGCTGGTGAGAATTTATTGAGAAATGAATAAGTGCGTAAATTAATTCGTCAATTTTGATCTTGAATAATTATTTAGAAAACAATATATTGAACATGCTCCAATAGCACTGATAGTTCAAGCTAAGAAGGAAAAGAGAGGGGCAACGTACTCTTCAATTGTTGCTGGTTTGTGATCATTAGTTTCGCCTCCCTTTGAACTAAAGACAAAAAAAGAAGTGATGAAATTATTTTTAAGGAGTTGAGTTCAACGGTGGAATGTTTAAAACGTAAATGAAAAATTTATTTATGTATTAAGATCGAATTAGTTAAAAAATTAATCTAGTTAGAAACAATCATTGTAAGCTTTGCATCTGACTACGAACAACTTAAAAATAACACCTAAATAATTAAATGAAAATATCAAATAATAATTTGTTATAATTAAAAAAATAAATAAGTGCACCTATGTGTTAATTTTTTTCTAAAAAAATGTAAAATTTGGTCGGAAAATTAGAGAGGCTTTCACGAGTAGCATGTGTGAGACAGTGTGACCGTTGGCCTTTTTCGCGTGACACTCATTTGCTAACGTCCATAATTTTTATTCTTTTTAGGCGGTCACTTTCTCAACGGTCCAAAGAACCGTCGAGACCTCTACCACCATATCTTTTCATCCATGGCATCTTCAATGATCAAAACCTATTTTTTCCGTGGTCCCCATTGTTCCAAGGGTGCTTAACCCTTTAAAAATCATTATTGTTTTATAATTTCGTAACAACGGGAACTCTTCGTTGAAAGTTCTATCAAATTTCATGATAAACAATTTCATCGAAAGAAATATGATATAGATTAGTTTAGTATTAAGATTGATTTAAATAACATTTTGAATAATTTGAACGTAAAATGTGAACATGTCTTTTACCAAATTATCTTGTCGGAAAATTTGTGCAAATGGTCATTATTGTTTTCTTAAAATTTTAAATTCGTACATATTATTCAAATTATTCAATTAAATTCATATTGTTTAAAATTAGTCAATTTAATATTATTATTTAAAAAAAAAATTAATTTAGTATCTGCTTAAATTGGCTAAATTAAATTTTTTTAGAGAACAATAGGGATTACATTAATTTTTTTTAGACACAAAATATGGAATAAATTAGTTAATTTTAAACAATGAGGACGAATTTTAAAAAAATTAAGAATAATATGGATAAATTAACTAATTTTAAATAATAAAATTAAAATTAAAATTTTAAAAAAATAATAGACACTGTGCAATTTTGCCTATTTTTTACACATATATCAACAATTTTTTTTAAAAATTTATTTAATTTAAATTAATCCATCAGTCTCTAATATAAATAGTAAGACCAACACCCATGTCACCTACTCACGGAGCAATTTAATTATTTGGTTTCCTTTGTTAAGCTTAAAAAAATTCTACTACATCATGTACTTTTAAATAGTTAAATCCTGTTTAGGTGTAGTCTTTTTCCCAAATTAGCAATACTTTTGCACTCTTTTTGCTTGTCTTTGTGTTGAAATTAAGAAAAATATGCAGAGGTCATCAATATTTAAAGCTTAAAATACTGAAATATAAGTACAAATAAGGACATGCATAAAGATAACGACAGCACATCTTGGTGACACTGACTTGTCTTTATTCTATTGTTTATACAGGGAACTTTTCAACGAATCTAAACGGATGTTACTTTCACATATTAATATAATTTATATATATAAATTTTATTAATTATGTAAAAAATTAATTAATTAGTCCAAATTAATACAATTTTTTTCTCGTAAATACAGCCTTCACATAATTGCTTTTGTCTTAATTTTCATTTTTTATTTTTATTTTTTATAATGAAAGTCAAAATTTTGATTCAAATTCAAAATTACTCACTCAACTCTCGTTTTTTGCATTTCATTAACGAATTTAACACTAACATTAATCCTAAACGTCGTAGGGTTTTAAATCATGAAAATAACCTCTTCCAGTTGAATAAAATAAGACTTCACATTTACAAAAGATATGGATTGAAAATTTTGTGTGCTGAACTGTTGCTTTATTGACAAATTTAACACTACTAGTAAGAGAGAGCAAATGCATTCTTGAAACCCCATCATGGACTCATGAAATGTCCCACTTTAAATAGCCTCAATGCACAAGTAGATTTATTTTCGGAGGAGTGGATGTTAATGGCCTAAATCATTTTAAAACATAGATAATTTTAGCATATTTTTAATTTAAAAAATTAATTTATATTCCACTAATAAAAATTTACTTACAAGTATTAAATTATGTATCGTAGTCCCGATTATAGCTAGATATAAGCATGCAGATAATAACCATTATTCTCATAAGTGTAAATTGGACAAATAGTCCCTATTGTTTATAAATTTTAAACAAATAATCCCTATTATTTTAGAAGATCCACAATTAGTTCCAGTTGTTTGTAAACTTCCCGCCAATAGTCCTCATTATTTCAAAAGTCACTCAGTTAGTTCCAATTATTTGTAAAAGTCTATCAATTAATCCTCAGTGTTTACAAATGTATTTGCAAATATTAAGGACTAATTGAGAGACTTTTACAAACAATGAGAACTAATGAAGAGACTTTTATAAACAATAGGGACTAACTGAATGACTTGTAAAATAATAGAGACTATTGATAAAATTTTTATAAATAATAAAAACAAACTATGTGACGTTTAAAATAATAAAAATTATTTATCAAAAATTTATAAACTATTGGTGAGATTTGCCCTTTAAACATTAACACAACAAAGTCACAAACTTTTTATAATGATTGGCTGCTGCCTGAAGGGCAAACATGTCATTTCACCCATACTCAAAAGAACGTTCACCTCTGACCATTTTTTCTCTATATAAACAAACCACACAATCTTGAAGCCTCACCTTCTTCATCAACAGAAAAAGCTTACACTACAGTACCATAAAACAACACTACTCTTCGCATTTTCTTGAAGTTTTTTTTTGGTTTGGTGAAAATGGAAGGCAAAGAGGAGGATGTGAAGTTGGGTGCCAACAAGTTCTCAGAAAGGCAGCCATTGGGGACGTCAGCGCAGTCAAAGGACTACAAAGAACCACCACCAGCACCATTGTTCGAGCCTGGTGAGATCAAGTCATGGTCGTTTTGGAGAGCTGGGATTGCTGAGTTCATGGCCACTTTCTTGTTCCTTTACATCACGGTCTTGACTGTTATGGGTGTTTCGAGGTCTCCTTCTAAGTGTGCTTCTGTTGGTATTCAAGGCATTGCTTGGGCTTTTGGTGGTATGATCTTCGCCCTTGTTTACTGCACTGCTGGTATCTCAGGTAAACATCTCTTTTTTGTTTGGTATGATGCTCACTAGTCTGGCATTTTGTGCTACTTGTAGTGAATTTCTTGAGGGTGTTTGTTTCATTTGTCTGATTAAATCTGTGGTGATAAATAGTAGAAAATTCTAAGTCATTGTACATATCTTTTGCAAATGTAAAACAGATACTACATTATGCTAAATATGTGTCATATATAAGAAGACTTGTGTAACATCACCTACTCTCCGCGTCTCATATAACAAATTTCACACTATTTATTTTCTCAAACAAAGAAGTCTTAACATCCTTTGAGTTCTCACAACTCTTGCACATAAGTAAAACTTATTTGTTTAAAAAAATAAATAGTGTGACATTTGTTATGTAAGACGTAGAAGATAAGTGATGCCAGTCGAGAATTCTTCCAACACATAGCATTGCTCATTTTCGATTTCTGCAAATTAACCTTGCACGTCTAAAAATCAAATCAAATCAAACCAAACCAAACTTCTCACTCCTATTTCTTTACAATACATACAAGAACATTATACTTCTTAGAGAGAAGGAACATGCTGACAAAGCATAGATTAATTAGGTCTCACCCAATATGTTGTTTAGATCTAATGGATCTACTGAACATGGGACTTATGAACTTCTTGCAGATTCAAGATTGTCCATAATTGCTTTGTGAAGTATGTTATCTTCTTCCAAGTCTATACATGTTTGATAAGGTGACAAATCTTAATTGTCTAGCAGAAATATAAAAAGAATTGTATCACTATAGAATGACTATTATTTTCCTTCAAGGAAATAAACAACTACCCAAATGTAAAAGTGAAAGAAAATGCTAAATACACTATGGTGATGTCTTTATTTATTTTTCCAGGTCAGGAAAATATAATGTTACATTGATAGAAGGACATATACAAATATAAGGGCCCAGACTCACTTGGCCCAAAGACAAAAAAAAAAAAAAAATTACATCTCAAGTGGGCCGAACCCAAACCCACACAAGGCCCAAGTTGGGAATTGGGGCTCAGAAACCAGAAACCAAAATTATGGACAGAAAATCACAAGCTGCCTCATCAAGTTGAACTAGAAACCATGAGCGGGAAAACCACAAAATCATTTATCAAGCAAAACCATGGGTTAACAAAGTCCAAGAAACCAACAGCCATGGACAGAATCCGATGGTTTGGCTTGTATAATGCCATTTTGTGGTTTTTTATCCATTGTTTCTGGTTTATTCATGGTTTTTAGTTGACGGGCGGTTTGTTGTTTTTCGGCCTATAATTTTGCTATTTGGTTTCTGATTTCCGATTTTTGGGTGTAGGCTTCCTTTCCCCATAATTTTCTCATTTTCTTTGGGCCTAATTGGATTGGATCCTCGTGTTTTTACTTGTTTCTATTAATGTACTTATTCCTATTAATCTCACTAGACCACTAAACAATAGTGCAAAATTTGGAAATTCCTCAAAAGATTAAACTGATAATTGATGTTTCTATTGTAGTTTTTGAACTTTATTCCTGGGCTAAATTCTTGATTTTTGTGGGGTACGATCAGGTGGACACATCAATCCTGCTGTAACATTTGGTCTATTTCTCGCAAGGAAGTTATCGCTAACAAGGGCAATTTTCTATATCGTGATGCAATGCCTCGGTGCAATCTGTGGTGCTGGTGTTGTCAAGGGCTTTCAGCCATCAGTATATCAGGCTAATGGTGGAGGTGCTAATGTAGTGAACCATGGTTACACCAAGGGTGATGGCCTTGGTGCTGAAATTATTGGCACTTTTGTTCTTGTCTACACCGTCTTTTCTGCAACAGATGCCAAGAGAAATGCCCGAGACTCCCATGTCCCGGTGAGTATCGCTTAACAATTATTTCTCGAGCCTACAACACTACCAGACTTGCATTGTGACTCCGGGTTTTGCGCTTCTGCGCGCGTCACATTCGTCTTGTAAATGATTGATGTACAATCGCATAGCTTCTCAATATTCTTGTCCTCGTGGAAATTTTGCAGATTCTGGCTCCTCTACCAATTGGGTTTGCAGTGTTTTTGGTTCACTTGGCAACCATCCCCATCACTGGAACTGGCATCAACCCTGCCCGAAGCCTTGGAGCTGCTATCATCTACAACAAAGATCATGCATGGGATGACCACGTACGTTCATGCCTTAAACATCTCCATCTTATTTCCTAAATAGTTTAATAACATTGGAGTGTGTCTGTGTTTTTGCTCTACGAATAAGATAATCAAGTCTTGTATCTATTTTGGCGTTTTTGATTTTTGGAGTTTTAGACCCGACTAGGAAAGGACTAGATAAACTTTCTAGTTACGATTGTTGCGACTAACAATTTGTTCTTTTTTATTTGCAGTGGGTTTTCTGGGTAGGACCTTTCATTGGAGCTGCACTAGCTGCCCTGTATCATCAGGTTATCATCAGAGCCATCCCATTCAAGAGTGGAAGCTGAAGAAATTGTTCTTGTTTTAGTAGTCTTTGTTAATTGTAGTATGTTTTGTTCTCTTTCGTATTTTGAATTGTATTTCCAAGTGTCGAGGTTGGACAAAAGTTGTTGGTTGTGTATGTAAAGCTGGTTTTGGGATATTTGAATCTTTAATTTGTTATTTCTATTTTTCGCCCATGTCCCCTTTTATTATTAATCATTATAGAGTTTGGGTGTTTATTAAATTTGGTCTTTCATCAAATTAACGGCCATCAAATTTTATGTGAAGTTTGCTTTTTTATTTTAAACCGTACGGTTAAGAGAGGGTAGGGTCCACCCCCACGTGCGACTTGTTCTGTCCGGGTTATATAGGGAAGAAATTTGTTTGTTAGACAATTAAAAAAATTTCCTTATTAATTATTATCAGTCTCAAAAGTGATATCTGTTAAGCCATAATACTCAAATAAAGGGTAGACGTTTGAAATGTGCACTTAATAAGTTTGTGAAATCCATGTGCTACAGAAGTAGAAGTAGAAGTACGAGTGGGCCCCACAATACTCAAAAGTGGCATTTGACAAAGCTACTGGTTTTGTGAAATAAATGGGCCGACATTGTTGTTGGACCTGGAGAAGTGGAGCCCATGATAATGATAGAGCTAAGAACATGGTCCATATAATTTCACAAAGGCAGCTGGACCACAAAAGGTTGGGTCAAGTTCCAGCAAAATAATAGTAAACACGCAACCAGATATTCTTTAACCATGGATGGTATAAATATATTTCCATGTAAATTTGCAATTTTGTTGGAGAAACTCAATCCATCTTTATGATGAAAGAAAGAGAAGGATCAATTCATTATCATGCAAATAAGCAACAAGATCAAAGAAATGTAGATTATTGAATATTTGATTTAACAGTAATGAAGTGATGATTGCTTATATTAATCGTAACTTAATTTTACACTTATCTGGTCATAATAATTACAAACAAAATGTAGACTTGAATATTGAGGAGGGCAAGTGTCTTCGTCTTGTCGGCTAACTTGGTGGGTACCTATGTCAATCAATTGAGATGATATACATGTAGAGAATGGATCTATACTTAATATTATAATATTATTAACGAGACTTAATAATTATAAATTATTAAAACAATTATAAAAAAATTATATAACCAGTTCGTAACTATTAAACTAGAGTCATAACGTTACGAGAGATCTCACTCATGCATGTGCTGCTCTTATTAGGCTCATTTAATGACTGAAAGAAGTCATGGCCTATCAAGGTTGCTGCATCTACTACTAGTCACACATACTGGAAAATGCACTTCAGTCTTGTACCAAGCAAAGCAAAATGTTCATCACTCTCCACCTCATGGAGACAGCTGTACATATGCAAAATGAATTAAAACTCCATTTGCTTACAAGCAGATGGGACCAAAATGAATGACTTCGTTGGTAAAGATGCTCCACTTCATTTGGATTAACTATTTTGAGCTAGTAGAAAAGAGGGTCCAAATAGTTATTTTTTATGTCTACAATACCAGTCACTCTACGAGTCCGGGGCTCTGAGTTTGGGATGTGACAGAATAGTATTAGAACCAGGTTACTAGTCGGTACAGGAATTAAGTGTTATGCGAGACAAAGTGTTACACCAAAAAAATGGTGAGAGTCACCTCTTGAACTCGTAAGAGCCACCTCTAGAATCCTTCACCACCTAGTTGGTCTTGGGTGTGTGTGTCCCTAACGAAAACGTCAAGTCTTTAACGGGAGGTGTATGTAACATCCACATCAGTGAAATATAATATATTTGTGTGATTTATAAGTGAGTGTTGTGGGTATAAGGAATAACTTGGATTAACTATTTTGGACTAGTAGAAAAGAAGGTCCAAGTAGCTATTTCTTAAGTTACAATACCAGTCTCGCTACGAGTCCGGAGTTCTGAGCCCGGGGTGTGACACTTGTGTTGGTGTTGCAGAAGTAAGGAGAATCTTGTGTTATGATAGAAACAAAAGTAATGTGGATTATTCAATAATCAAAATTGATTTGCTTTATAAGAAGAATATATCAATGAATTTCTATGAGATGGTTTCACAAGATTCAATCAATTGTATTAATTATGAAATTTCATTAAAAAATAGGAATTCCTGTTATCAAAAGATTGTGTGGGTGTTGCAGGAATAAATTACTTTTTGTTAAACTAGATGCAAAGATAGGTAATTTGTTGTATACAATCCCACTCGTTTCATACCATTGTTCAGGCTGTAAAATTAGTGAGGTTTATTCTTTTTTTTTTTTCGGAAACCCAAAGAAGTAATTAATTGAATCACTGACAGAAATTTTACGAGAAGAAATTCTTCACTTTTTGAGTGTAAACCTCATTGATTTGATTCTCTTGAAAGACTGAGATTCAAATAGAAAATTATTAAAAAAAAGTTAGTAATTTCAAACTATAAAATGTAAGAGTAAGGTAATTGTTTAGATTGATTGGAATAAAACAAATAGATGTACCTAACTAAAATTTGGTGCTAGGTCAATTCCAAAATGTTAGGCTACAAATGCTATTCTATGTTAAACGAGTGGTCTGTTATTTGAAATTCTCATTATACATCACGTCTAGAAAATGCTATATTATGCTAAATCAAACCAAATAAATGTGGCAACATTAATATACATAATATACACCATGTCTGAAAAAGGCTATATTATTCTAAATCAAAGCAAATAAATGTGGCAACATTAATATACATAATATTTCTTCAAATTTTGGTTGGTAGGAATTATATTGTGTTACCAATTCTTAGTATGGTTAGATTACTCTTGCCAACAACATTCTTGACAGATATTCCCACTATCCAATAATGATAATAATAAAAAAAAGCTTGTCCATATAAGTCACCAACAAGAAAAAAGATTACCAATTAGAACATTGATCTATATCAAATATTAAAAATTGTGACCTGTTTTTTCATGACGTGAAAATTTAGTTAATAGAATTCAACCATTAGATTATTTGATAGAATTTGACGATTATTTAGTAAATTCTCGAGTGCAACTGTACGACCTCACACATATATTAGATTAATCAATAACAAAACTCTAAATAGTAAAAAATGTCAAACCGATAATTTTGCAATAACGATTTTACTCTCTATCGCTAAACCATGCCTATGAGTGCGTAAAAATTGTGACGTGACTACAAACAGAAGTCAATTTTGCTTCATCCATCTCCAATCTATCTCACCCACTTTTAGGCACATTAAATAGCTTGATCATTAAGATAGTCATGTGTCTTGCCATGAGATGAGACAAACAAGAGGGAGCAATAGTCAATCCTCACCCTACAAAGACCAAGAAATATTACAGCAATCAGTTAAACCACCCACGTAAGGCATTAATTTTGCAATCAATATGGTTCTTGTTAACATATCAAACTTTAGTAATGGTGCCGCGGCAGAATTCAACTCCACTCCAATTTTGCACGAAATGAAGACCTTTTAAGCTTGTTAGTTTCCCCAGAAACCTAATGGGACCTGGTATTTCTTTTTTTAACGGGTAATTTTTACTGAGAAATTTTTCGGGTTCATCACACTAAGTGTGTTAAAATTTTAAAAAATATAACACTGTTTGAAAAAGATATAATTCAAATTAATTAAATACAATATCTATTTAGATAGATTTTGAAAATGTATGATCCAAATTAATTACGCACAACTAACCCGAAGCAAATGTCAATCATGGATTGGGAGGAGAAGATGATCATCCTCACCAAGAATTAAACCTAAAAGAGTTCGAACTGCTCAAGCTTATAACTACTTCGACCAAACTACACTAAAAACTAGATAATTGTACATCCAACTCCCAACTGTCCAGTTTTCGTGCATGACTCCAACTCAGAGTTGACACCTTGTCGATAGACGATAGTGGACACTGGATAAGACTGAGAACACTTCGCCTTTTTAGTGATTTTCCCCAACTTGTTAAATGGCTTTGACATTAATGTAAACTTGGAAAAACTTAGAGCACCTTCTGGCATGTGTATCGCAAGATAAATTAATTATCTAGTTATGATTTGGAGTAACTATTTGGAGATTAATGCTATAATGACTAGCAAGCTCTTGTGACTTTGACGACTCTTTTAGAAATAGATTAAAAAAAAAAAGTGTTACTTCTCTTCAAATGGTTAATAAACAGCCCTCTATGACTGTCTAACCACTCGTTGATATAAATCTACTGCAATTACACCTCCCTTCAGACCTAAAAACAAAAATGCCCTACAGCATCAATTAAGGACATGAAATATGATTTATCGTTTTGCGCATAATAAAGGTCCACACAATATAGTGCAGCTAGCTTCACATCTTCAATGAAGGCAGATTGATCCACCAACTGCAGAGCACCTTATTAATGCAATTAATGCTATGTGGAAACAACATTTGATGATCAATCAGGAGCAGCAAGCCTCATGATTTGTCAATCAAATCTTACTCGGTGGATAGATGGACATGTTCACTTTGAGGACATTTAGAGAGAGCATTGTTAAACTTTGTAATCCTATCTATCAATTGGAATGCAATAGATTTCAATTACAAAATGCCCACTCATTCAACTTATTTATTTCTCTCAATTGTGCATCTCACTTTTCATTTTTAGTTAGTTTTAAAATAGTCTTAGTGGTAATGATAAGGTTGTTACTTTGTAATATATAGAAGTTACAAGTTCGAGTTGTAAAAACATTTTTCTATAAAAATTTAAGGTATTAATGCTACATACAATAACCTTTAAAATAGATCTTATCCTTCTTAAAATCCTATGTATAATGAAAGTTTCATATATCGAACTGTCTTTTAATTAGATCTTATAAAACATAATATACAATCTTATTACGGAAAACATAATTTGTAGTGGACTTATATAAGAATTTTAATAATTTCTAACTTGATTGAAAGGAGAATTTTCGTAATTTCTCTCAATTATATGTGGACTTATATAAGAATTTTAATAATTTCTAACTTGATTGAAAGGAGAATTTTCGTAATTTCTCTCAATTATATGAATATGGTATATATAGACGAACACTTTTAGAAGTTATTGTCTATATATATATATATATTTTTATTTATGGAAAGTTTAAGACCGTACAACGTAAATAACGAGATTCAGACTATAATATTTCGTATAATAGCGAGAAACATTACTGTTGGACCAAAGTCTTAGTAACAATTATTGTCTATTTTACTTCCTAGATTTTGGATCGGAGTCCCAGAAAAATGCGTGCGAAAATTTTCAAAAGGGAAGAAACTAATGTGCTTAATTGACAGAAAGGGAAGTTCGGTAATTTCTCTTGATTACGTGAATGTATTACGGATTACACTTTTAATAGTTCATTATCTCTTTCACTTGCTACATTTTAAATTACTAGAAAAATGGGTGTGAAAATTTTCAAGAAGGAACAAACTAATGTGCTGAAAGAAGAAAAAGTCATCCGTTTAGATAGCGTATGGACAAACGTAACTCCCACCGCTTTTTACAAGAGTTAAAAACTATTTTATTTATTATGAGAAAGTCGTTTTAGGTAAAATTATATTAAATTCAAGATATTTTTAAATTTATAGACTAGTGGTATAGAATTATATCAAAACGCATATTTCAGAGTAGTTAAATGCTAAATAATACTTGTAATAAAATCAGGACTTAGGTAATACCTTTTTAACCATGCATGTTCTACGCGGAATCATATTAGATTCATAATACCCCTAAAATTATAAACTTTATAGTATAATAATTCACTCGAATGCATATTTTAAAAAAGTTAAATACCAAATAATATTTATAATACAATCAAGACTTAGGTTTAAATGCGCTCAGTACATTCGGCCACAGCAAATTGCTATGTGGCCACTCAACGCAACCCACGGGGCAAGTCAAAAACCATGTTTAATTCATCATTAACGAATTAAACGCATGCAAACACCTCTTTAACAAATCTCAAAACAGAGCATTAAAATCTCACGACCAAATAGGTCCACTTTTATCATTCCACCATTTCCAGGGGCATTTTGGTCATTCCGTCCCATTCCCCTTCATTTAAAACCAGACCTTCCCTCCCCCATCCTTCCATCCACCAAAGATCTCTCTCACACACACACACACACACACACACACACACACACTCACACTGAGAGAGAGAGAGGCTTCTACACACACACAAACACAAATATATACATATATATGCACGCACACACACACATATATATAGAAAGCGGTGGAGCTTTAAGAACTGAAGCGGTGAACCATGTCTTTACCAAAGCCAGAAACAGCCAAAACCACCTTTCCATCAATAACAACATGTGACACCTCCGCCGTGGACCACCACTCCATCGCGGCTGACCTAGACGGAACCCTTTTGATCTCCCGATCATCCTTCCCATACTTCATGCTCGTCGCCATAGAAGCCGGCAGCCTTCTACGTGGGCTAGCCCTCCTCCTCTCCTTCCCCATCATAGCCATTGCCTACATCTTCTTCTCAGAGGCATTAGCCATCGAAATGCTCATCTTCATCTCCTTCGCCGGGCTCAAAGTCCGCGATATCGAGCTGGCTTCTCGGGCCGTGCTTTCGAGATTCTACGCCACTGATGTTCGGCCCGAAAGCTTTGAAGTGTTTGATAAGTGTAAGAGGAAAGTGGTGGTGACAGCAAATCCAACAATAATGGTTGAGCCATTTGTGAAGGAGTATCTTGGTGGTGATAAAGTTCTTGGAACCGAGATTGAAGTGAACCCTAAAACGAAAAAAGCTACTGGTTTTGTGAAAAAGCCAGGGGTCTTGGTGGGGAAGTGGAAAAAGTTAGCCATTTTAAAGGAGTTTGGAGAGGAAAAGCCTGATATTGGTATTGGAGATCGTGAGTCTGACCATGATTACATGTCCATTTGCAAGGTAAACATTTTTGCTCGAGGAAATTTTTTGGATCGGTTTAGACTAACCTATCAGATTTTCTTATAATTGATTATGAAATTTGAGCATGTGAATTTCACTGATATGTGAAAGACTAGTGTCAATTTAGACATATTGAATAATTTTCCTCTTTTGTCTTGATTTATCTTGTTCAATTCAGATTGATGCATGCATGCATTATATTATTGTTTATAATTTTCTATTTTCAAATTTTTTGATTTATTTGGATCTTGATTTTTGTGAAACGGGTCTGAACTTGTTCTTTTTGTTGCCAAGAAAAGATTGAAAAAGATCAGAAGAAAGTTATGTGTAGAGATAGAGTTTAAGATTACTGAAGATTTTCCCAATGAAGTGAATGACATGTTTCTAAATTTCTTTTTTTGCCAAGTGGGATATTTTTAATTTGACTTTAGTGAAATAACCTTTTCACATATTAAAAGCAATGGTTTCCTAGAGTGAGCTTTTTTTTTTTGGGGTTAAAGTAAATTAGTTTATCCAATTTAATAGGATCAATTATATGAATTTAATAACATTAGTCACTTTTATTAAAAGTCTATCTCCTCTATGCACCTAATCTTCTACAATTCTATTTTTATCAAAATTAAGATGATTGTTCAACCAAACTCTTGAATAAAAGATTACATGACTGCATGATGAAAATATTTCACCCTATATATGCTCCTGCTTCATTCTACATTATTGCCTAGCCTAGTACTTATCTACATGTACAGAGAAGATAAACTCTCAGTTAAAGAATTTGTCAATAAAATATCCTCGGTTGGTATGAGATCATTGTTTTCTACAAAGGAGCGAAAAAGATGGTATATAATAATACACAAATTGCTCTAATTGGTCTAATGGTTGCTTGAACAATTAAGTGGTCTTATAAAATATGTGTTTCTTGATTTAGACCATTGCTTGAGAAAGTGTTTTGTTTACTTTTCTTTTTCATGATTTTCTTGCAACATTAAATATAATCACGTTCCAAAATATTATAAAACATATGTGTCCATGTTTGATACATGGTAGCTCCGAAATTAATGTAGTAGTTGAGGCATATAGTTAAGAGTAGGTAGCATTTCTACTGCATTTACGACTCCAACTGTCTCTAAGTTGAGGAAGACTGGTGTAGGTCAACAAACTTTGTACACCTCCAGAATCCAATTATAGTAGTTAACCCTTGGATAAATTAATTAATCTAGCACCATTTTGTTAGCATAAATAAATATAATTAATCAATTCCTAAGAACTTAAACTTCTAGACGAGAAAAGTTTTTTGATATTGCAATTAGTATATCATATAGGTAATTGATCAGGTTTACTTGGGTAATGTTCTTTGTCACATGATTGAAGCTTTTTTCTTCTTTTATACGAACAAAATTCATATATTGAAAGTCAAATATCTCTTTAACTAATAAGAATTCTTCCTTTATATAATAATAATACTCGGTTTAATTATTCAAAGGCCATCTTTCTTGTTAATACTACCATACCATGCTAAGTCATTATATATAGTTTATTTATTTATTTATTTTAATTCTTAATAGTGATGATCTTGCCAACCAAATATTTTACAGGAAGGTTACATGGTGCTTCCAAGCAAATCAGCTAAACCAGTGCCACTAGATCGCCTGAAAAGCCGATTGATCTTCCACGACGGCCGCTTAGTCCAGCGTCCAACGCCACTAACCGCCCTCATCACCTACATTTGGCTGCCGTTTGGCTTTGCACTCGCTGTTTTTCGTGTCTACTTCAACCTTCCCCTCCCTGAACGCATTGTGAGGTACACTTATCCAATGCTTGGCATCAACCTTGTGATTAAAGGCACCCCACCACCACCACCATCGCCTGGATCCCCTGGAAACCTTTACGTCTGCAATCATCGCACGGCCCTGGATCCAATCGTGATCGCCATTGCACTCGGCCGCAAAGTCTCGTGTGTGACATACAGTGTCAGCAAGCTCTCCAGGTTTCTGTCACCAATTCCAGCAGTTGCTTTAACCCGTGATCGTGAGGCTGATGCTGCAAAGATCAAATCACTACTCCAGAAGGGTGATCTAGTGGTCTGCCCGGAGGGCACAACTTGTCGCGAGCCATATTTGTTGCGTTTCAGCGCTTTGTTTGCAGAATTAAGCGACAGAATCGTGCCTGTGGCTATCAACATTAGGCAAAACATGTTCCATGGCACGACCGTACGTGGTGTCAAATTCTGGGATGCTTATTACTTCTTCATGAACCCAAGGCCAACCTATGAAATCACATTTCTTGAAAGATTGCCTGAAGAGATCACATGTAAGGCTGGTGGGACATCCTCCATTGAAGTGGCTAATCATGTGCAGAAAGTTTTGGGTGGTGTTTTGGGGTTTGAGTGCACACAATTGACTAGGAAAGATAAGTACATGTTACTTGGTGGAAATGATGGAAAAGTAGAATCTATGTATTCTAAGAAGAAAGGTGGTGATTGATTAAACCCTTTTAGCAATTGAAATATCTCGTATCGATGGAGAAATACTGTTAAATGAATTGATGTTGATTTGGTGTTCAAATAGTTATTGTTTAAATTTACAATACTAGTTTTGTTTGTGAGTTTGAAGTTTTGAGTTCAAAGCGTGATATAAATGATTTAGTGGACTATTTACGGATAAACGAGTATGGTTTTAGGTAAAAATTTATTTCCCCTGCATAGCACACTTTGGAATTCTCTCATGAACTACTGCTTCATATGATTTATTATTGGTTAGTGAATTGAAATTTGTATTTCTTGGACAAGATATTAAACAATGCATGTAACATGGAACAATTAAGTTGATGGAAATTGTATGATCATGGTCAGCGGCCGGTGCTAGAGTTGTTTACCAAACAAAACGCCCTTTTTTTTCTTTGTTCAAAATAATGGTATCATTAATGAAAAATACGTGTACGTTATCCAATTCTTGCAGCGGTCAGCTACAAAACATCGCTGGATTGTTTCCAACGACAAGAACGGCCACCCTGAGTTTGCTCCGCTTTTGCAATGCCGTTCACAAGTGTTCATCCATCTAACACATCTTAATTCAGAACGGCCACCCTAAGGTAGGTGAAAGGAAAATGTGTTTTCTATATTCCTTGAATAAAGCAATTTCACCAGTTTTATACACACTGTACAAAAACGGATATGAAGATAAGAATTACATGAAATTGAATTTGAAAATACAACAAACACAATTTGAATAGAGAGAGAATAGGAGAGTCCGTTATCACGCCCCCTCAAGCGAAACTGGGTCTTGAACAGTGAGCTTGGATTGTGGAAACGAAAACGAGAAATAGAGAGGCCCTTTGTCATAATATCAGCAATCTGATCAGCAGTAGAAATGAAACGAACATGCAACTCATTTGCTGAGACCTTCTCACAAACGAAATGAATATCTATCTCAATATGTTTAGTACGAGCGTGATGAACCGGATTAGCCGTGAGGTAGGTGGCACCAATGTTATCGCACCAAAGTGTAGGTGGGGACAGAGGGTGCACTTTGAGTTCAGACAATAATGACTTGAGCCAGCACAACTCGGCTATAGCAAAAGCAATAGCCCTGTATTCGGCCTCGGTGCTAGAGCGAGATATAGTAGTTTGTTTCTTTGCGGACCAAGAGCTAAGATTGGGCCCAAGAAAAATACAGTACCCTTGTGACACCCCGATCCCTCTCGAGACCGGGAGTTCTATCAATCAATCTAATCACAACCCAATTCCAAACCCGGGCAAAATTTAGGGAAAATGGACGGAGTCTCCCCTGTTTCTAGGCAAAAAGCAAACCTGCAACATCATATAAATGGACCAATACCATGTCCAAACATTCAACCACCTCAAGGCCATCCGAGCCTTGTTCTCAACAAGCAACCACAAGCAAATATGCATACATTTTCAAGTACTAGACTATTCTAACTCTTCCTTTAACCATACAAACATGCTTAGTAATTAAACTACACCAACCTATTGCATAAGTTAGACTATCATATCTTTCTATCTCTTTCCTTTGTCATTACAAACATACATTGAAATTAAGCTACATTAACTAAATACATAATCTAACTTATCAAACTACTTCAACAATCTAATGAAACTTAAAATACATACTTCTTGACATTAAATACATACAACATAAGGAAGCATATATCTTTACAACTTCGACACTCAAGCCACATAGGCACGCAAGACAGCTCTTCAGGCACGAACTTTCACGAAATCACGAACTTTCCAGCTAACATGACATTTTCTGAAATGTGGTGGTGAGGAGTGAGTATACACAACACGTATACTCAGTGAGGGCGAGACAGATATCGAATTGGAGAGAAAGAATATCGTGCAATGCAAATAGGTACAGTTAAGCAATACAATCAATAAAAGGCATTCAATATAAACAACAATACAATTAAACAACTAAAGAAAGCATTAACACAACCAATCAAAGCTATACCACACTTTGAAGGCTATGGTTCACTCGAGCGAGTAATGTACCGATCACGATTCCGATGACTTTAACGATGACGCGCCGGCCCAAACCACCTTATAACACCAGTTTGGAATACCCCGGAAGTATCCATCAATCCTACGACCCAAATCTCCCTGGGAGGCAACCCAAGCGAGAAAGGGAATAGCAGCGGAGCTAGAGCAACCAACACTGGCAACCCGAGGCTACCCAGAGAGGCCCATCACTCACGCGCGAGACACTATGCAATGCAAGACTCGATACAAGGCGATGAGCAAGCGATATCAAGCATTCTCAACAATTGATAAACATTTCAATCAATAATCAACTCTAACAAGTGTAATAAGCATTAACAAGCATTTACAATCAAACAAGTGACAAAAACAACGCCAACTAACATTATCAAGCATTAGCAAGTATTCTATAGGCATTATAAACATTCTATAGGCAACATAAGCATTCTATAATCAATATAAACATACTATAAGCAATATTCTATGAAAATACACAAAATCACAAAAATGACCCCAACTTCAAAACACTACTACTTTCAAACGAGCCACGAGCTTTGGAAACCGACTTCACCAGTCCTCCTAGGTCACCATAAGGCACATCTAAAGACCCCGAAACCCTACTTTACCCTAGAATTCACGCGAAGTCCCGATTTCCCCCTTTGCTCGTTTGAACTACAACTATATCAACCAAACACCCAACCAACGCCATAATCCAACCAAAATTGCTTCCATGGCCTCCCGAAACAATGCCAACACGCAATACGAGAAAACACTAAACTCGACCTAAACGACCCTGACTTTCACCGAGCCGTTTTTCTCCGTTTTTCTATTACACATTCCAATTAAACCACACATTTAGGCATTCTAGCATATCTAGCACATTTCTACATCAACGGACAGCAAAACAGCGCAACTTTATCGTTTCAAGGATTTACTATTCACTAATTACTATTCATTAGTCAATTTAAATTGCAATTTCGATTTTCAACCGCAGAAAATGCTAAAAAGCTATAAATACATGTTCTACAATCAACAAGGAACATTCTTTAAGCAACAAAACGATTAAAACAACAATCTACGCATAAGTTCTAAAAATTAAAGTTTAGATATACATTTTTCAAATGCGCAAATAACGATGAAACCCTCACCTTAGACGCTAGGAAAACCTCGTAGAGTGCCTCGGAAACCACCCCGTGCAAGCTCACGCAAAGATTTGGTGATTTGTAGTTGAAGTTTTCTTTTTTTTTTTCTCCTTCTTTTCCTCATGTTTTCAAGCCTTTCTTCTCTGTTTTTTCGTGTGCAATTCTGCTTATTTAGGAAAAAAAAAATGACAAGTCAAAGGTCAAAGATTCGGTCAACCCGCTAAACCAAAACAGCTATGCGCGACCTTACGAAAACGGCCATAACTTCTTCTAGAAAACTCCAATTCACGAACGGTTTGAAGCCTCAGAAACTAGACTCATAGAGCTTTATAACCATATATAATTTGCTACCTAACTCTTCCCCAATTGGTTCAGATTTAATTCCAAAGTTGACCCAAAATTTGACTAACTTAACATTGCATTTTTTTTATTTCTAATCCCAAGTTTGCCCTTTATTAAACATTTCAAAAATTTTCACATTGTCCTAGTTGGTCAATGTAGATGAAAAGTCAACTAGTTTGGTCAAAGAAGGTGAAAGGTCAATAAAATGCATTTTAAATGAACTTTAAATGCTATTGAATACATGCCAGGTTCGGGGTATCACATCCTTCCCCCGTTAAAATAATTGCGTCCTCGCAATTCTTCTTCCAATAGAACTCAGCATCATCTGAAATCCAATTCTGACTAATCTTCATTGGTTGAAGAATCCTGTTGACACGAATACCGAAGAAGAATAAGATTCTAACCAAAAGCGTTGAGATAATACCAATAAAGACCTAAGCAAAGATACTGTAGATAAAATCACATCACATATTAATGATAAGAAGAATACCGAATGAATACCCCATACACGAATCTCGAGTAGAAGTTCAACTATTACTGCGCGAGAATTCCCAAACAAGAAGCCAAATAAAGGCTCAAACAAAGGTTCCATCTAGAGATCCAAATAAGTACCCCACTGGACATGAATTTCATAGAAGAATTCCCTGATAAGAGTGCGAAGAAAATACTAAGAAACCCAATCAAATATATTTCAAAGTTCTAAAGAAGCCTTCCAAATAATAACCCCATGGGACACCCAATTAGATTCCGAGTTTTGCTATCAAATGCTGAGAAGAATGTCAAAGGAAATAGCAGATAAAATATAATGTGCCCAATAAAACAACCAAGTTGAATAACAAACATAGTTTCCCACCAAAGCCAAACTCTGAGGCCTCTTCACTATTTGCCAAGTGAAAACTTCATGCAACCTTGCCAATAAGGAAAATACCAATAGAACGCCCAATAAGAATTTCAAAGAATACCCTAAGTAGTATTATACAATAAGTCTGATAGGAACTCCAAATACCAAACCTACTGAGGAACACTGAAGAAGATATCCGAAACAATGCTCCAATAAGAAAGTAGCCAAGGTTGCTTAATAAGTAAATATTAGATAATTGACCACTGAGAATTCCTAGAGAATGCCATTGAGGAATTTCCAATAAGGAATACCAGTAACACTCCAATAAAGACCGAGACACATATACCATAGATAATACCATGCAGTAAGTCTAACTGAAAACCCAATAGCCAAGTCTACCAAGTAGTGCCAATAGAAGTCTCCAAAGAATACCCAATAAGAAACCAAAGAATGCCACCAGACAACAACCAAATAGAATCCCAAAAGAAAGCTACTCTTTTATGATTGCCAATCACAAGGAAGAATCTTAGAAGTTTGCCAATAACTGAGCTCCAAAGACAAACACCAACTCCCAAATCAAGGCTAGTCAAATGCCATTCATTTCTTGCCAATCCATACACCTTGAAAAGCCAGCGGTGAACCACTTTCTTCAGGGGAGGAAGAGGACTTACTTACCATTTCAATAGGACATGTATGAATGCCAATATATCACAATTATACATATGCCTTAAACTATTATGCAAGCAAGTTTACAAAATAGTTTATTCAACAAAGTCACTCAAGCACGGCAATCAAGTCAAGCATAACATAATCAGTTCAAGACATTTTAAAACACACAATACAAGCAATACTTCAAGCAAATAACAATTCACGAGATCAATTCAATTCACAATGCCAATTCGATAGGTCAATTCAATGCACAACTAGACACTTTACTTCACTTAGCACACAATTAACACATAACACATAACTATATCACATAGGAGCACACATTCATGTCAAGACACACAATCTCACAAACAAGCATGCACTTTCAAGACATACTTAACAAGCACACATTCAAGGGTCACTACCCACCAAACCGAGGACCCTATCCCGGCTTATGAGCTAGACAAGCTCTGATACCACCTATGACACCCCGATCCCTCTCGAGACCGGGAGTTCTATCAATCAATCTAATCACAACCCAATTCCAAACCCGGGCAAAATTTAGGGAAAACGGACGGAGTCTCCCCTGTTTCTAGGCAAAAAGCAAACCTGCGACAGCATATAAATGGACCAATACCATGTCCAAACATTCAACCACCTCAAGGCCATCCGAGCCTTGTTCTCAACAAGCAACCACAAGCAAATATGCATACATTTTCAAGTACTAGACTATTCTAACTCTTCCTTTAACCATACAAACATGCTTAGTAATTAAACTACACCAACCTATTGCATAAGTTAGACTATCATATCTTTCTATCTCTTTCCTTTGTCATTACAAACATACATTGAAATTAAGCTACATTAACTAAATACATAATCTAACTTATCAAACTACTTCAACAATCTAATGAAACTTAAAATACATACTTCTTGACATTAAATACATACAACATAAGGAAGCATATATCTTTACAACTTCGACACTCAAGCCACATAGGCACGCAAGACAACTCTTCAGGCACGAACTTTCACGAAATCACGAACTTTCTAGCTAACATGACATTTCCTGAAATGTGGTGGTGAGAAGTGAGTATACACAACACGTATACTCAGTGAGGGCGAGACAGATATCGAATTGGAGAGAAAGAATATCGTGCAATGCAAATAGGTACAGTTAAGCAATACAATCAATAAAAGGCATTCAATATAAACAACAATACAATTAAACAACTAAAGAAAGCATTAACACAACCAATCAAAGCTATACCACACTTTGAAGGCTATGGTTCACTCGAGCGAGTAATGTACCGATCACGATTCTGATGACTTTAACGATGACGCGCCGGCCCAAACCACCTTATAACACCAGTTTGGAATACCCCGGAAGTATCCATCAATCCTACGACCCAAATCTCCCTGGGAGGCAACCCAAGCGAGAAAGGGAATAGCAGCGGAGCTAGAGCAACCAACACTGGCAACCCGAGGCTACCCAGAGAGGCCCATCACTCACGCGCGAGACACTATGCAATGCAAGACTCGATACAAGGCGATGAGCAAGCGATATCAAGCATTCTCAACAATTGATAAACATATCAATCAATAATCAACTCTAACAAGCATAATAAGCATTAACAAGCATTTACAATCAAACAAGTGACAAAAACAACGCCAACTAACATTATCAAGCATTAGCAAGTATTCTATAGGCATTATAAGCATTCTATAGGCAACATAAGCATTCTATAATCAATATAAACATACTATAAGCAATATTCTATGAAAACACACAAAATCACAAAAATGACCCCAACTTCAAAACACTACTACTTTCAAACGAGCCACGAGCTTTGGAAACCGACTTCACCAGTCCTCCTAGGTCACCATAAGGCACATCTAAAGACCCCGAAACCCTACTTTACCCTAGAATTCACGCAAAGTCCCGATTTCCCCCTTTGCTCGTTTGAACTACAACTATATCAACCAAACACCCAACCAACGCCATAATCGCACCAAAAGTGCTTCCATGGCCTCCCGAAACAATGCCAACACGCAATACGAGAAAACGCTAAACTCGACCTAAACGACCCCGACTTTCACCAAGCCGTTTTTCTCCGTTTTTCTATTACACATTCCAATTAAATCACACATTTAGGCATTCTAGCATATCTAGCACATTTCTACATCAACGGACAGCATAACAGCGCAACTTTATCATTTCAAGGGTTTACTATTCACTAATTACTATTCATTAGTCAATTTAAATTGCAATTTCAATTTTCAACCGCAGAAAATGCTAAAAAGCTATAAATACATGTTCTACAATCAACAAGGAACATTCTTTAAGCAACAAAACAATTAAAACAACAATCTACGCATAAGTTCTAAAAATTAAAGTTTAGATATACATTTTTCAAATGCGCAAATAACGATGAAACCCTCACCTTAGACGCTAGGAAAACCTCGTAGAGTGCCTCGGAAACCACCCCATGCAAGCTCACGCAAAGATTTGGTGATTTGTAGTTGAAGTTTTCTTTTTTTTTTTTCTCCTTCTTTTCCTCATGTTTTCAAGCCTTTCTTCTCTGTTTTTTCGTGTGCAATTCTGCTTATTTAGGGAAAAAAAAATGACAAGTCAAAGGTCAAAGATTCGGTCAACCCGCTAAACTAAAACAACTATGCGCGACCTTACAAAAACGGCCATAACTTCTTCTAGAAAACTCCAATTCACGAACGGTTTGAAGCCTCAGAAACTAGACTCATAGAGCTTTCTAACCATATATAATTTGCTACCTAACTCTTCCCCAATTGGTTCAGATTTAATTCCAAAGTTGACCCAAAATTTGACTAATTTAACATTGCATTTTTTTATTTCTAATCCCAAGTTTGCCCTTTATTAAACATTTCAAAAATTTTTACATTGTCCTAGTTGGTCAATGTAGATGAAAAGTCAACTAGTTTGGTCAAAGAAGGTGAAAGGTCAATAAAATGCAATTTAAATGAACTTTAAATGCTATTGAATACATGCCAAGTTCGGGGTATCACAACCCTTGTGTGCTACGACGGTCATCAGGGCACCCAGCCCAGTCAGAATCTGAGTAGGCATGCAAGGACAGATCAGATGAAGGCTGGATATGTAAACCATAATATGGAGTATCAGTTAGATAACGAAGAATGCGCTTGACTGCAGTCCAATGAACATCTGTAGGATTTTGCATAAACTGACACACTTTATTGACTGAAAAGGCAAGTTCAGGGTGAGTGATGGTGAGATACTGAAGAGCTCCAACTGTACTACGATACAAGGTAACATCTGAAAAGGGATCCTCAACATGTTTAGAAAGCTGTTGATGAGGAGCAATGGGAGAAGCAACACCTTTGGCCTTAGCCATCGAAGTACGAGTGAGCAAGTCTTGTATATATTTTCCTTGATGTAAAAAGAGACCAGTAGAAGTGCGAACAACCTGTAGGCCAAGAAAATATGAAAGGTCCCCCAAATCTTTGATAGAGAACTCCTGGTGAAAAGACTGCATAAGAGACTTGATTGTGGTGACATCATTTCCTGTAAGTATGATGTCATCAACATAAACCAGTAATATGATAAAAACATTAGAAGCGGCCCAGATAAACAATGAAGTATCAGAAGTACATGAATAAAACCCCAAAAAAAAAGATAAATACTGAGCCGAGAGAACCACGCACGAGGAGCCTGTTTAAGGCCATAAATTGCTTTGCGTAAATGACAGACATAGTCAGGACGAGAAGTATCAACAAACACAGGTGGTTGAGCCATATAAATCTCATCTTGCAAAAAACCATGTAAGAAGGCATTGTTGACATCTAGTTGCTTAATTGTCCAATTGTGAGATACAGCAAGAGATAACACCACCCGTATTGTAGTTGGTTTCAACACGGGAATTAAAGTTTCAAAGAAATCAATGCCTTCTTTTTGATTGTACCCCTTAGCAACCAACCGGGCCTTGTACCGATCAATAGAACCATCTGGCTTCCGTTTAATGCGGAAAACCCATTTGCATCCAACTATGTTCGCTGTAGCAGGTTTAGGCACTAAAGTCCAGGTAGCATTTTGAAGCAGATAGTTATACTTTGAATCCATAGCAGAGCGCCAATATTGGGTTTTATTTGCCTGATTAAATGTAGAAGGCTCCGTCTCAAGAAAATTAGATGAAGCACGAGAGGACTTGCACACGTTAGAAGTGACAAAATCATGATAAAGCTTCGGTTGCCGCTTGTGGTCACGATTTCGAGTGACCATGGGATGCTGCGTAGACACTTGAACAGGAGTAGGAATAGACTCCAATTCGCCCAAAGACTGCAAGGAAGCAAGAGGCATAGACTCATGAGGTGGTCGCAGGGAACAAATAGGGGAGGTATTAGGTGTTGGGTCAGAAGAACATGACAAAGGGAGAGGACTGACTCAGTCCACTAGGCCGTGGGAATTAGCTAGTGCATGAGGACTAATAAGAGGACTATCATCTGCATGGACCATGTGATGAAGTAAAGTAGCGGGTGACCTTGGGGGCTCACGAGGCAAAGAAGACGGAATAGGCACCGACATTGGAGGAGTGGATATACACGGCACATGAGAGACAACTTGAAAATTAGAATAAAGAGACTAAGTTGGAGTAGGACATGGCTGCGAGATAG
The DNA here is from genome assembly GCA_037974665.1 of Ehretia macrophylla. Lineage (NCBI taxonomy): Eukaryota > Viridiplantae > Streptophyta > Magnoliopsida > Boraginales > Ehretiaceae > Ehretia > Ehretia macrophylla. Next base: position 32,777,721 of record CM075766.1, read on the forward strand.
AAGGAAACAAAAAGTGTAGCATGTACGTACGAGGGACAGAGGGAGATTGACTTTGTGTAGAAAAGGGAAAAGTAGTCTTGTCAAATAGGACATGACGAGATAAATAAAAACGATCAGTAGAAGGATAATAACAGCGATATCTACAGTGATCAGTGCTGTAGCCCAAGAAAACACACGAGAGAGACTTCGGACTCAGTTTTTCAGATTTATAAGCACCAAGATAAGGAAAACACAAACACTCAAACACATGTAAAAATGAGTAATCAGGAGGCCGTTTAAATAATTTTAAAAAAGGAGAGTCATTTTGTAAAATAGGAGTAAGAAGCCGATTTATTAAGTAGACAGCCATGTTAAAAGCTTCTAACCAAAAACGCTTAGGAAGAGAAGCATAAAACAAAAGAGTGGTGCCCATCTCCGTTATGTGACGAGTTTTATGCTCGGACAACCCGTTTTGTTGTGGTGTCTATGGGCAAGAAATACGGTATTGCACACCATGTTTTTGAAAATGAGTTGTTAAAAGTCCTTGAGTTAATTCCGGTGCGCCATCGCATTGAAAGGCACAAATTTTAGTCCGAAAATAATTCTCAACCAATGATTGAAAAAGAATGAAACAGGAATAACAATCACTTTTATTCTTCATGGGATACAACCATGTAAACCTACTGTGATCATCAACAAAAATTATAAAATATCTGAAATTGGAAAGAGATGACACCGGGGCAGGACCCCATACATCACAATGAATCAAATCTAAAGGTGCACTAGAGATTCTAGAAGAAGATAAAAAGGATAGCCTATGGTTTTTGCCCTTCTTACATGCATGACACACTTTATTCAAAGATTCAAAAAGAAAAAAATGTGTGATTTTGTAGAACATAAGTTTGAGGAAGATTATATCTTCATTAATCTTTAAATGGCCTAAAATCCTGAAATGTTCTCTTTTCTCACAAACTCTTGAACCCCAGAAAAGAGTTTAAATGGTTTGGGTGGTTAAATTTGTTTTCAAAAAAAAAAAAAATTAAAAAAATTTTAAAAAACGTGGGGGGTCGATAAAAAGGGTTTTTACCCTAATCTTTCTTTCCCTCATTCTTCTTTCTCTTCACCGCCAACACCTCAATCTCTCTCACACAAAAATCACAATTTTTTCTCCATCTCCCAAACTTGTTTCATCAACTCGACATGACCGACCAAGTTTTGCCTCTTATTGTCGCTATTTTTGCCTTATTCTTCTTCTTGTACATCTTCCTCATCTATCTTGTGATTAGGATGAGACGAATCCACAAAGGAAGAAAAGATTTTTAGTTTCTAGGCTTTTGTAATAAGTTGTGTTGTTTTGTTGAAAAAAAAAATGAAAAAAATGGCGGCCGAAAAGTTTTAAAAACCCTAACCCTACCATTTTTTTTTATCTCCTCCTTGCCCCCGCCATCTCCTACCTTTCTCCCCACAAAACTTCTCCTTCTTCAATTTTTTTTTTTGGTTAAAATTTCTACGAAGATGGTGTTGTTTAAACGTCTCACGGCAAAAGAGTCGTTGCTTGTGGTTCTTGGTGTTATTATTGTGATTCTTCTTTATTTGGCTTGGGTGGTTCATCATGAACTACCCAATTCCTGGGAAAAAAGAGAAAGAAATAGGCTTATAATATAGGTTGTTTTATTGTTGTATTTGTTAAGTTAATGTATCGTTTAAAACGATTAATATAGGTTGTTTTATTGTTTTATTTTTATTGTTTTTAGTATGGTAATCTTATTTTATTGTGGTTATTTACCTAGTTTTTACACTAATTTTGTTTTGATGTTGAATTTGGTTTATCAAAAAAAAAAAAACAAAAACAAAAACAAGCCGACGGGATTTAAAAAAATTGGAGTATGGATGTTGGATGGCGATTTGTTGAAACTCGGGATGTAGATCTGGCTAATGTCGGAACTCCCTTACCTGCGGTTCACAAAAAAAAAAAAAAAAACTTAATTTTCAGCAACTGTTATGGCTATACATTCATTAGTGTATATATTTTGAGTCTCCTCCAATGCGTTTGTTAGCAAACCGTTAAAGGAGATTTATTGTGTATATTTTAATTTGGTTTGTTAAATTTCTCTCCCTTAAAGAAAAAACACTTTGAAAAAAAATGGTGTTTGCTTTATTTTGTGTGATTTAGATTTTGTTTAACATAAAAAATTTTAGTCCTTGCGAAACCACATTGTATATATCATTCAGTTTAATTTTTGTTTTGGATCACTTTTGTTTTTATCCTCATAACTAATGTTGGTGTTTGGAGCTTTTAATAACAATTCTTCTTTCAGTACCATTTGAGGAACAATGCTTGGAATTTTTATCAGGTTGTATCTCTCTTTTTAATTTGCAATGCATTGTATCACTTTCTTACATTGAGGGCAATGTAAGATTCAGGTTTGAGGAGGAGCAAATAGTAGATACCACCTGCTAAAAACTTTTCCAGAATTTTAAAATTTTCAATTTCTATTTTTCGTGCTTCATTTATTCAAGATAATTAAAGTTGAGTAGTCAAGTGTTGAAATATGGTTTGATTTTGATAAAATATTTGAATTAACTGTGAATTTGGAATGGAAAAATGATTAGCCGCTAAGAGTTGAGTTTGTATCTACATTTTTTTGAAACCTTGTTAACTATTATTATATCCCAACAGCGTCACATGATTCAATTAGAAGTTTTTGATTAATTATAAAAAAAAAGAGTGGATTGAGATGTTTTCAATGTGAGATGTTGTGTTTTATTAAAATTTGACTTATTTTTCTAGATCGGTATACTTCTATGAAAACAAAAAAACAAAAAAAAAACAAAAAAAAAACAAAAAAATGTGTAGATGACTCACTCAACATCATTTAAATATCAAAAATGTTGATTCAACAAAAAAAGGTAGAAAAGAAATCCATAACAAATGCTTTCTTCTAACCATTTTTGAGCATTTTTGTTATGAAAAAGCAATTAATATATTTCATGTCAGACAAGCCATCTTTCACCATACACAATTTAACCGAAGAAAGGCAATACTTCAATGAAGTAGTTGAATCAACCAACATCTATCATTCGAGTCATCTATTTCATAAAAAGAAAAAAGAAAAAAAAAAGAAAAAAATATAGAAAAAAATCTAAGGGAGTACTACATGATTTGGAAGGTAATTGAGTTTTAACATTTCATGTCTATCCATAGAAAATATTTTCAATTTTATAAATTTTGCGTAATTAATTTTCTTACTTCTTAATTGAGTTACAAGTGTTTAAAAAGGCTCAAATGTTTTTTTGTAATTAAGTTGGTTTCATTTCTTCTAGATACAAAACGATTTCTTAGAGTAGAATTGTTTGGAAGACAAATTCACTGTTAATCTTGTAATTTTATAAAATTTAACTGTATGAATACATTGACTGTATAGATTTAATATTTATGAATATATGAAGTAATTGATGTCTTTACTTGAGGACAAACAAATAATGGGTTTGAGGAGGTTGATAAATCTGTATTTTTAGTAACTTTAACCCATTAAATCATGTATATTGCATTATTATTTGAAGCTTAATTGTATATTTTACACAAATTTAATGCAATATAGGTTCTGAAGAAGAAATAGCAAAAATGGCCACAAAAGCCAACTTTTGAAGTGAATTTTCGGCGCAATACTGAATGAGGAAGGTAGAACGACCTTGACAAGAGCAAATTGAGATTGAATTTGGCCAAACGGAATGCGAAAATGGATTTAGGATACTGAAAAACCTTGAAGTAGCCTTGGTCAACTTTTTGGTCAAAGTCAACTTTTGGTCAAAGTCAAAGTCAACGGATGAATAGTAAAAGTCAAAATCAACGGGTAAATAGTAAAAGTCAAAGTCAATGGATGAATAGTCAAAGTCAAAGTCAACTCATAAATAGTAAAGTCAACGTGTGAATAGTATATTCGCTGACATCACGCTGATACAATGATGACCTAGGAAAATGACATCACGCTGACCTAGGCGAATGACATCACGCTGACATAATGATGACCTAGGCAAATGACATCACGCTGACATATTGATGACATCATGGCTTGAATAGTATTTGTGAATAGTGCCAAAATTTCTCTATAAATACTTCATTCCTCAATTCATTTTTCTTGTACAATTTTTTCTCTTCTTAGCCAAGTTTCTTTGTATATAATCAGTTTTTCTCATATTTTAGCTTAGGAGTAGGTTAGTTTAGTTTAGTTAGGGTCCTAAAATAAGGGCCGGACTTATGGATTAATGCCATAGCTTTGGAGAAATCGAGCCGGCTAAATCAAGACATACTTAAATTCGGTAACTTTTATTCTTGATTTCGATTTCCATTTTGTAAATCTAATTATGACACTTTAGACCCTTATTTTTGGAATGATAAATAAGTGAGGATATTTTTGTATATGTTTTGATTCAGATTTATTAAAGTCTCGTATTTTTATTACTTAGTATTATCAATTAATTATGCATATTCTTGTAGTTATGTTAGGGCATCCTCAATGGAGTCTTTAAATGTAAAACTTTCCTAATTTAGGTGTTTTTAGAGACTCCAGTCTCTAAAAATAATACTATTCATGGCAAAAGTACGTGAGGTCCACCACTTTTGACTTAAAAGATGCCAAAATAGAGACACATCTTCCACAAATTTGTTAAAAAAAATAGAGACTGGGTCTCTATATTGGCATATTTTAAGCTAAAAGTGGTGGACCTCACGTACTTTTGTCATAAATAGTATTGATTTTAGAGACTGGAGTCTTTAAAAATACCCAAATTAAGAAAGTTTTGTATTTTAGAGACTCCATTGAGGATAGCCTTATAGTTAATTGAAAGTACATATACGTTCGGTTTTGTAAACCAGTGGCAATATGTGACTACCTTGGACGGAATTAGCTAGGTTGTACCAGCACTTCCGGGGTACGTAAGTAAGAAGATTAATTGAGAGTTTGGATATTGTTAGGTTGTACCAACATATTCAGTCTTATTAATTAATTAGTCTTATTACTTATGTATCTAAGGCTAACTTTAGAAGTGGGAGCTCGTAGCCTTATTTCTTGAATGATTTATTATTTTAATTTAAATCTATAATATTACACTTAAATACTCTGATCGAATTTATCATTCTAAATCATGGACCTGCTAAATTAAATTAACCACTCCTAGACTAAATTATTTTAGCTTTGTACCGTACCTTTAGACTCTTGGACTTTTGGACTTAATTTACCGTACCTTTTGGACTTAATCAAACTTATCCGTGACGGGAGATAGTCAAACAATTCTAAATTAAAGACTTAACTTAACTTGATAACCCAATCTCCGTGGATCGACCCTCTACTCGCCACAGCTAGAGGTAATTCAAGGTAAGCAATATTTTCAATCAATTAACCTTACTATTTTTTAGCGCAAAACGACGCGATCACTATCCGAAATAGGATAAATGATACCTGCATCTAACAACTTTACTATCTCCTTCTTTACAACTTTTCTCATGTTCGGGTTCAGCTTACGTTGCATCTCTCTAGATGTCTTGGCTCCATATTCCAAATTAATCTTATGCATGCAAAAAGTGGGATCTATTTCTTTAAGGTCTGCAACAGTCCAGCCTAACGCTTCCTTATTCTTAGACCACACATCTACAAGTTTAGCTTACTGTTCCAAAGAAAGGTTAAAAGCAATAATAGCTGGAAGAGTTTGCCCCTAGAAAAACATACTTGAAATGACTAGGAAGTTGCTTCAGTTCCAACTCAGGAGGAGATTGTATAGAAGGAAGCATGGGTTCTTTAGAAAGAGTCAAGGATGGTTCTATTGCACAAACTTGAAGTTTTTCATCTGCTTTCTAAAAATTCATCAGATTCCTCCTCAAACTTACTCAACACTACTTCATCATCATTCAAAGTATTATCCGAAAAATCTTTTTTCATAATACTAAGAAAAGACTCTTCAATTAATGAATCAATCTTATCAAGAATAAAACATTCAAGACCATCATCTCCATCTGCAAACCTAGCAGCATTAGCAACATTCAGCTTTACCTTAATATCTCCAAATGTAAACTCCAATTCTCCAGTTGCACAGTGAATTTTTGCATTAGTTGTTGCTAAAAATGGTATCCCTAATATAATTGGAGTTTGGAACTTTTGAATTTCTCTTGGTTCCATATCTAGCACAACAAAATCCACGGGAAAATAAAATTCATCAACCTTTATTAACACATCTTCAATCATGCCCTTAGAAATTCTAAGCGATTTATCAGCCAGTTGAAGGGTGACAGGAGTAGGTTTCAATTCTCCTATATCTAACTACTCAAAAAGATTAAAGGGGAGAAGATTCACACTAGCTCCTAAATCAAGAAGGGCACGATCTATACAATGATTATCAATATAGCAAAGAATGGTAAATGCACCTGGATCTTTCAATTTTGGTGGAACATGAGAAGTAAGAATGCTGCTTACCTTTTCAATTTTTGTGGATCTTTCCACAGAATTGGCTTTACAGATTATGTTCTGGTTCTATTATTTTGTTTGATATCAAAGCTGAATTTCTTCTTTTCTGAGTGCATAAATCCTTAAGAAACTTTGCATAAGCAGGAATTTGTCTGATGATTTCTAACAGAGGTAAATTGATTTTAACTTGCTTAAAGGTTTCAAGCATTTCTTCACTTTTTGAATCTTTATTAGGTGGATTACCTAATGCCTGTGGAAAGGGTGACTTGGGACTCAGTGTCAATGGAATATTTTCATGTGAAATGAGAGTTTCAGGTTCATTTGCAGTTTCTTTTGATGAATCAACAGTAACTTAAGACTTAGCTTTTTGCTTTGCAAGTCTTGCATTTTCGTAAACTTCGACACTTACCTTGTTATCAACTTTCTTACCACTTCACAATGTAGTGATAGCTTGAAGATCCTCTACTATTTGACTTGTAGATGCTACATGGGCCTTACATTTTGGGTTTCCATCTGGTTGGGCAGGGAATGTTCCTTCTTTCCTTTTCTGAATTGTGTTAGCTAATTGCCCAATTTGTCTTTCCAAGTTGGCAATTGCCTTTGTATGTGTACTTATCAGTTGCATAGTTGGTTCCCAGCTGTGAAGTTTTTTCAAAACCTGTTCTTCAAAAGTAGTCCCATAAGAATTGGAACCTGAATTAGAGCTCGTAGGTACTTGTCCTTGTGGAACTGAATGAAATCCTGGAGGATAGCATCTTGGTCTTTGTTGTTGAACATCTTCCCGATTCTGATCCCACCAAAAATTTAGATGATCTCGTATACCTGGATTATAAGTGTTAGAGAATGGATCATAATTACGAGGATATCTATAAGCAGCACAAGCTTGCTCTGAAATTGAATTGGAATTTGATGCAAGAACACCTTCACCTGAATCAACTACATGCAATGATTCTTTCCTTTTAATCATTTTTTCCAATGCAAAAGTTAGATTTTCAAACTTTGATGTCAAAGAATTGTAATCATTTGAACCTACACTTTCTCTCCTTTCTCTAGATGATGAAGCACGCTTTCGTGAATTGTTGCTCAGTTTTATGAACAATTCTGTGGCTTCTTCTAGAGATTTTTCAAGAAGTGAACCATTACAAGCTGAATCGAGCAAACTTTGATTATGCTCATTTAACCCTTGATAAAAATTCTGTGCTAATTGTCAATCTAGAATACTGTGGTATGGACATTCATAAGTTAAGGTTTTAAATCTATCACAACTCTCATGAAGTACCTATCCAGGTAACTGAGAAAAATTATTTAATTGATTCCTACATTCATTGGTTTTTGAAGAAGAGTAAAATCTTTCAAGAAATTCTCTTTGCAATTGATCCCAAGAAGTAATAGAACCAGAACGTAATCTGTAAAGCCAATTCTGTGCTTGACCCATTAAAGAGTAAGAAAACAATCTCAATTTAACAACCTCTTTTGAGGCAATTCTAGTATTAATCGATCTGCATGTATGAACAAAAGTTTTAATGTGATCATATGGGTTTTCATTCGAAAGACCGTGGAACATGGGAAGCATTGAAATCATGTGAGACTTTATTTTAAAACCATCATCAGTTTCAAGTAAGGCGATAGATCGTGGAGGAACATAATCTTGTGGTGTGAAAAAATCTTTTATGCTCCCCCTCACATTTCCTACTTCTCTACCTTCAATTTGATCCTGATTTTTGTTTTGATTCAGATTTTGATCAGTCATGATTAGAAATTTATGTACTTTGTTTCTGAATTTAAAAGTTCTCTCAATTTCTGTATAAAAAACAAAGATGAGTAGCTTTAAAAATCTCCGACCATGCATACAAAATTAAAACATGAAAAAGAAACAAAAAAAATGAAATAAAGTCTATACAAACTAGCTAAATTGACTTAAATAAAAATAAAAACTAAAATCTAAAATATATACATATAAACACTTATATACATAAATCAAAGACTTACCTTATTTGATGAACATCGATCCCTGGCAATGGCGCCAAATTTTGATCGCGTCGTTTTGCGCTCAAAAAAATTGTAAGGTTAAATGATTGAAAATATTGCTTACCTTGAATTACCTCTAGCTATGGCAAGTAGAGGGTCGATCCACATAAATTGGGTTATCAAATTAATTTAAGTTCTTAATTTAGAATTATTTGACTATTTCCCGTCACGGATAAGTTTAACTAAGTCCAAAAGTCCAAAAGTAAGGAAGTACGGAAAATTAAGTCCAAAAGATGTCCACAAAATGTCCAAAAGTACGCAAGTACGGAAAATTAAGTCCAAGAGATGTCCACAAAATATCCAAAGATACGGTAGTAACAAGGTCCAAAAGTGAATTAATCAAAAGTACTAAATTAAAGAATCACAACACTCAACACTAAAAATCAAAAGGGTTAATGATTCAGGGTGGTTATAGCTCGGTATGCGAAAGTACAAAGTTATCGATTCAGATTAAAAGTTAAGTCCTTCAGAAATAGGGCTACAAGCTCCTACTACTGAAATGAGCCTTTAATTACGTAAGTTATAAGATTAATTAATTAACAAGACTGGATGTGTTGGTACAACCTAACGATTTCCAATCTCTCAATTAATCTTTCACTTATATAACCTGGAGGTGTCGGTACAACCAGACTAGAATCCATCCGAGGTAGTCTCGTATTGCCACTGATTTACAAAACCGGGCGTATATGTACTTTCAATCAAATATAACATAACTACAAGTATACGTATAATTAATCAAAGAATACTTAGAAATAGAAATACGAGACTTTAATAAATCTGAATCGCAACATATGTACAAGAGTAACCTCACATGTACCATCCCGAATCTCGGGTCTAGTGTGCCATAATAAACTGTAGTACCATCCCGAATCTCGGGTCTAGTGTGCCATAATAAACTGTAAAGTACAAGAAATCATAACGAAAACCAAAATAAAAGAATACTTATCATGTTGAACGGATTTTGGTAGACCGGTATAATTTCGGTATGATGATGGCTCACTAGACCCTCCCTTTGGGATTAAAACTTTGCACACAACTAAGAATAATAACTAAAGCACACAAACACAAGAGCAAAATCTAAGCTAAAAAGAGAAAATGGTACAAGAAAAATGAAATGAGGAATTGAGTATTTATAGAGAAATTTTTGTACTATTCACAAGTACTATTCAAATCATGATGTCATCAATGTGTCAGCGTGATCTCATTCGCCTAGGTCATCATTGTGTCAGCGTAATGTCATTCGCCTAGGTCATCATTGTGTCAGCGTGATGTCAGTGAAGATACTATTCACACGTTGACTTTACTATTCATGCTTTGACTTTTACTATTCACCCATTGACTTTGACTTTGACCAAAAGTTTACTTTGACTTTTACTATTCACCCGTTGACTTTGACTTTGACCAAAAAGTTGACCAAGGCTACTTCAAGGTTTTTCAGCATCCTGAATCTGTTTTCGCACTCCGTTTGGCCAAATTCAATCTCAATTTGCTCATGTCAAGGTCGTTCTACCTTTTTCCTTTAGTATTGCGCCGAAAATTCACTTCAAAAGTTGGCTTTTGTGGTCATTTTTGCTATTTCTTCTTCAGAACCTATATTGCATTAAATTTGTGTAAAATATACAATTAAGCTTGAAATAATAACGCAATATACATGATTTAATTGGTTAAAGTTACTAAAAATACGGATTTATCAATTGGGCCGCTGAGAAGGGGGGTCCCTGTTTGCAGATCCTTAACAAGACATACAGAAGGAAAAAATTCAAAAGAAACACCATTATCACGAGTAAATTGGGATATAGATAACAAGTTACAAGTAAGATGACGCACATGCAAAACCTTATTCATATGTAGATCACAAGTAGAGTTGGGAATTAAAGTAGAGCCAGTGTTCCGAATAAAGAGAGAATTACCATCACCAACGAGAACATTGTCAGAGCCATTGTGAGGCTGAAGGTTTTGAAGAGTGGCAGAGTCTGGCGTCATGTGAGAGGTGGAGCTGGAATCCGGAATCCAAGTGGTCGGCGAGGGCGTAGAAATGAGAGGAGGCAGGGAGAAGGGCTGGTAATGGATGCCAGCGGATTGTTGAGGCTGAACATTGGATGGCGTCGCAGAGTAGCGATAACGACAGCGCATGGTGGAGTGGCCTTGATGGCGGCAAATCTAACACTTACCCTTGCACCCAGAAGAAGATGAAGACTGTTTGGAGGAATTAGGAGAAGCAGTAGTCATGGAAGATTTGGATTGGACTTTGGTGTGTAAGGCTTGTTCAGAAAGTGATGCAGAGTTGAGTTGGGATGGGAGAGTAGGGGAAGACGAAGACTCAAAAGTTGATGAATCATCACCATCCAAGAGAAGACGCTGCTCATAAGTGAGGAGCTTGGCATACAACTGGTTAAAAGTGGGAGGACATGACAAATTCTCAACAGTGGTAATGAACGGGCAGTAGTGACGATGGAGACCTTCAAGCGTAGCCAAGACTAGTTTAGAATTAGAAATGGTGTCACCGATGGCAATGAACAAAATGGAAAAATGACGGAGTTGATTCAAGTATTCAGCAACAGGCATGGAACCCTTTTTAAGACCACGGAGTTGAGCGCGAAGAAGTGATTTGCGCGCAAGGGACTGCTACACAAAAGACTCCTTCAGAGCATCCCAAAGAGCACGAGCTGACTCATAGTCAAAGGACTGATGCACAAGTGAATCCGATAGAGTGGCAGTGATGCACGTGGTCACAAAACTGTCATATTTGTGCCAATCATTAAGAAATGAATTGTCTGAGGAGGAAACAGGGGTGCTAGTGGAACCAGCAGATGAAGACGCTGGTTTGAGTGCAGGAATAGAGCCGTCGACATAGCCAAGAAGCCCAATGAAACGAAGGAAATTGATCATTTGTTTTTGTTAGGTGAGAAAATTAGTGTTGTCGAGGGAAACGGTGACATAAACTTTTACATTATAAGTGGGAGGAGGGAAGGGTGAAGATGACGCAGCAGCCATGGATAGAGGGACAAAGAGGAAAAAGGTGAAAAAAATGATGACAGCGGAAGAGAAAAGAGGGAAAAGGGGATGATGATTTGACCTGGTTAATCTGATACCATGAAAAGAAAATGTGTTTTCTATATTCCTTGAATAAAGTAATTACACCAGTTTTATACACACTGTACAAAAATGGATATGAAGATAAGAATTACATGAAATTGAATTTGAAAATACAACAAACACAATTTGAATAGAGAGAGAATAGGAGAGTCTGTTATCAGTAGGTTACTTTGTAAAGACATAATACATCAACTATATAGGACCTTGTGTACAATGAGAGTTTTGTGCGTCAAGTCTTAAGTACTAGACTCCCTTTATAAAAAGAATGGTATTGGAGAAGATTCTGAAGTCAAGAAGTTTCAAGGATGGATTCAATGTGTTAAACATTGTAAAGAGAAATAATTCTATTTGTGTTTGTAATCATGTTTCTATTTCCTTTTAGCAAATTAAACATGAATCCACAACTTGCGCATTAATGTACGTGCAGTGTAACAATTTCCTCACTAATAATATATAACTTTTTATTTTCTTCCAACAGCTAGTCAATGGAAACGTGTAACATTAAAAAAAAGAAAAAGAATTTACATAATTATTCTTTTATAAAATAACAAATTTGAACAAAATAAATTAACAAAATTCTAGTGGTAACTCATCGTGTCATTTTCAAAAGAACAAAAGAAAAAGTGAGGAAGTTTCAAATTATTCACTGAAAGAATCCTTTGTAATAAAACATTTTGTAATTATTAAAACATTAGTGCTATACTTAGTTACTTTCGAGCATTTGATAGGTTTTTTTCCTTTCCATTGTAATTGACTTAATGTTATAGTTGTTGAATGAAAATCTTCTTACTGGTTTAGCCAAAAAAAAAAAAGGAATCTAAAGTAAAATAGGGGAGTTTCCCATTGTGGTTGTTTGGAACAGTTGTCACGTGATAATGATACTTGTCACCGATAACGATATTCATATTTAGTGAGACCTACATGTATTATTTTTTAATATTTAATAATACCCACATGTATTTGTAGATCTTATATGTTTATTGATCGTTTTAAAGAAACTCCTATAATCAATTTAAAAATATAAGATGATTTTTTTGTTCGGGTTATTTTGCTTCAGACCCCTTCACTTCTTAGAAAAGTGTGACCTAGACCCCAAACTTTTTAAAAAGTGTGAGATAAACCCCTTCTGTTAAGGGGTCAGTTAAATCAACTGTTAGAATAAGTGTAAATATGTCATTTACGACATTATTAGACTCTAAACTTATTCAGCCCTTTTTTCTTTTACCCGTATATATATTAGTTGCCTTTACCTTTACCTTTACCTTTTCTTTTTCTTTTGATAAACTTACCTTTATTTTCTTTTTTGTTAAAAACGTTAACAGGCCTTTCCCTTCTTTTGGCATTTGTTTTTCGTATTCTCTCTTCAAACTGATACCCCTTCAACTTCTATGGTTAAAAAATGCTAAGGAATTGCTCTGCCGAACAACTATTTCTTGAAAGCAAAATAGGTAAATATTCACTCTATATGCCTTAATTCAAAGATTTGAAATGTCATCCAATTTTTGTGTTGCCAAGTCCAAATTTATATAATTTCTCATAGAGGATAATTTTAGGGAGTTTATATGTCATCTTTGAAACATGCAATAGCTAAGTATAATACATAATTCTTAACCTTTATTTATTATATTCTTTTCTTTTCTGATTCAGTTATTTAATCATTTTTTATTATTGAAATCTAAGCCCTAACTTTTATTTACTGAAATTTATTTGATGTCATCTTTTAAACATGCAGTAGCCAAGTATAATACATAATTCTTAACCTTCATTTATTATATTTTTGTTTCAGTTTATAATTCCTATTTTATATTAACTTTTCTCTTTTTTGGGCTTTTTCAGAATTTGTCGATGACAAAGGTTAGTGAAGAAGCTTTTTGGGAGCCTTGGGAGTTATAAGAAAGAAATGTTTGTTAATGCTTAGTCAATTTATTTTTAAAAAATTGTAATAAGAAAGAAGTAGAGTTGGGGGGGCGGGGGGGTCGGGGGTGGGTAGTCCAGAAAATTGGAAAAAAGTAACCACCATTTTTTATTAGAAAATATTTTTTAGTTAATTAATTTTTCAGTGTTATCAAATATCGAAAAAATAAGAGAAACTATTTTATGGCAAACAAACGGAGCCTAAATTACTGTGTAGTTTTTTTTTTGTCAAAAAAAATATTATTTATTAACAACAGGATATACAAGAACTAACCAGGCTTAAACTATACAAAAGCCTAGAAGAAAACTCACGCATACTAACCAAGAAATATACAACCAGTACAGACCATGCTAAGGGGGGTAGGAACCACCATACAAGAGGAAGGGAACCTATCATAATTGCAACAACAATCCAAGTTGCCATAGAGGTGACTCGCATTGAATGGAGCCAAACGTGACCAGACGAGGAAGATAGGCAATGACAAGAATTGTGAACAACAGAGAAGATACTCCAGTCACAATTTTAAAGACCCCGAATAACAGTCAAAACTAGTTGTGCAAGAAAAAACAAACCATATGAGCAAGACACCCACGAACACACCATCGCCACACTGGATCAAGAGTACCTGTAGAGAGGTCTACCAGCTATCAGGGAAGGAGAAGAGAATATGAACACTGTTGAACACGAATCTCCGAGAAACCCATTCGGTAGCAAGCAGAGAATTGAAAACAAACCCCAACTTGAAAATAGCAAAAACCCAAACTAACAAACTAAAACTATGATTCAAAAAGAGAAAGGATCAAAGCCGAAGACGGTGAAGCAAAGCCGAAGACTGTGAATCAAGGAAAGAAGAAAAAATGTCGAAGATGGTGGAAGCAAAGCGGGGCAGTGGGCTAGGGAGGATTTTTTTGGATACTATATTTGCATGTGCTGCTTGAGGGCAAAACTGTCAATCTGGAGGTATTTAACAGAAAAATTAACACTCCCTTCACAGAAAGGGTGTATCTCACACTTTTTAAAAAGTTTGGGGTCTAGGTTACATTTGTCTAAAAAGTGAGGGATCAAAAGCAAAAAAAACCCTTTTTTTTTTTCCTTGCCACGTTCCTTTATTAAAATAATCCACGTCTGAATGGAAACCAGCGGTTACAAATCCCTGAAAGCCAAAAAGGAGAAAAAAATAAAAATAAGTTACAAATCCCTGAAAGCCAAAAACGGAAAAAAATAAAAATAAAAATCCAATTATTCCCTTTTAGGTGCCTTTTCCGCCAACTATCCATTGCCTTCTGTAAAATGACGATCCACAGTATGAATTTCCAGATATACCCTTCACGTTTACCCTTATTTGCATCTCACACCGTTATGATCTGCCAGCAATTTGATCAAGAAATAAGGGGCTATTTGGCGAAATACCTCTCGTGTTGTCAACTACAGCATGCATACGTGTCAGCCTCTCAACCTTCTGTTGCTGCTGAGGTTATAACATATATATATATATATTTATTTATTTTTCCCGCTTTTTACAAACTAGAAAAAAATTATAAAGAACAAATCAATTTTCCACTGAAAAATCGTGTCCTCTCGACACTCAGTGGATAGAGAGAGAGAGGTCTCTTTAATGATGTCATAGCTTCAGTTACAGAGTACAGCTCGAGTCAACTGTTTGACTTCATCAGAACGTATCGCCCGCGAGAATGGCGATCAGCTCCGTTGTTTCCAACCGGAATTTTGGTTCCTTTATTGCTTCAGGTAATATATATATATATATATATAGAATGATATGTACACAAACACACGCGCATGCATGATGCATGCATGCCTCGATTGTCTTTTTTTACAAAGGGAACCGAAGCCGTTTTTGAACGCATAACCTTTCATTACAACAAGTCGTTACCTGTTGGGCATGTCTTGATTTTGGTTTCTATATATGATTTTTTTTTTGTTGTTGTTGTTGTTATATTGTAATTGTGTCGAGGATCGGAGCTGGAGCATTGTTTGGGAATAAATGCAAGATGTGCTTAAAGATTTGATTGCATGAGTAGTAATTATCTCTGTGAAGTTTCTTTGGTTTTTTTCTCCATTTTTTTTTTGGGGGGGGTGAAATAATAAAGAGTAGATTAATGGACTTGTATATATTTGATTCTTACATGATTTTGTAATGACTCGATTCAGCTTCAACTACTAACCAATTAACACGTTGAATTAACTGGCAACGATTAAGCCAGTGCTTACCATAGTAAAACAGTCAAATTAAAAACCCTATGACTTGGTTCGATTTCAACTACTGACTTGTTAATACATTGAGCCTAATTGGCTTAAAATGGTTAGATTAATTAACTGACAACTCTAATCGGATCAAAATGGTTGGACTAATTAAGTAGCTCAAAGTGTTTAAGCCCGTGATAACAATACTAAAAGGTTCCAAGTCAAAAACTTTGGATAGAACCAATGTGGATATTCAATTTTCAAAAAAAAAAATTAGTGATGTAAAAACCATGTGTCCAGCTACAGCCATTGAGTTTTATTTATGATGTATAATGTCCTATTCTCCATAGAGATTATAATAGTAAACATCTCGTTCATTAGTACTATTCATATTGTTTTGGTTATCGAAATAAGTTTTTCGTAGTTTGGTATACCGTTAGGAAGAGGATTGATCTTGTAAATCACTTCTTTTCCAGGAAGAGTATATCAGGGAGAACCTACAGCACATTATGTCTTTAGAAACATGTTTCACAATGAGCTATATCTTCCAAAGAGAAACTACTCACTATCTGGATACGGTAGATGTAGTTCATCTCCCAATGCGTTTGGTCTGTCAAATTGTATACCTTTGAGATCAAAATCGACACTTGTTGAAGTGAATGATCCTCTTTCAATGTCCATCCAACTGAATGAGAATTTTCGGAACACCAATCAGAGGAGAAGAATCGGAGGAGTATGCTGTCTCTCCTCTACTTCCGCTCATGGTGATTGGATTCAACCAAGAAAGCTCAATCACTTTGGTTTTATTAATGGGCAAAGTCATCCCTTAAAGCGTGCAACAGTCAACGGTTTCCGAGCTGATTATAAATCTGAAGAGTATGATATGACAGAAATGAAATTAGAGTCCCTTGTGTCATCAGAGGGGGCAAGTGGAGCCGTTTCCGCGGAAGGAATTGAGCAAACTAGACCTTGGTGGGAGCAGTTTCCGAAGCGCTGGGTGATGGTACTGCTTTGTTTTGCTGCATTTTTGTTATGCAACATGGACCGTGTAAGTTTTCTTCTTTCAGATTTTGTGTGGATGAATTGCTCCTGAGATTAATATTACCATCATCTCTGAACTTCTATAAGTTTACCTTCTACTATGGATGAGTTTCCTCCGCATAGCCACCCAAGTATTCAAAATCTTGATCGAAATCACTGATTGGGGTGCTAAGATGTTTCAGAATGTTTGATTACAGGTGAACATGAGCATAGCAATACTACCCATGTCAAAGCAATTCAACTGGAATAGTGCTACAGTTGGTCTTATTCAATCCTCTTTCTTCTGGGGCTATCTCCTCACTCAGGTTCGACTCAGAGTCTGTCAGTATCTTAGTGATATTTAGAAGAATAGTCCAATATACATGCTCGTGTTCACTCTCCAGTTAATTCGATTCCATTTTCTGTCTATTTCTCATCCTAGTCATTCCTATATATTGAATTTTCTCTTTTAATTTTTTTTTCTTATGTAGATTTTAGGAGGCATATGGGCGGATAAACTTGGAGGGAAATTAGTTTTGGGTTTCGGAGTCATCTGGTGGTCTATTGCAACAATTTTGACACCTATTGCTGCCCGAATTGGACTTCCCTTCCTACTTGTTATGCGTGCCTTCATGGGAATAGGCGAGGTTAGCTTCTTAAATTCTTTCTTGTGATTTTATTGCAGATCTGTAGTTAGACTGCGATCATCCGTGAAAATAACAACTTACTATACACAATCTCTGTTTTTTCTTTCCGGCACTATTGGCATTTATTAGAAACTAATAGAGGACTAGCAGACAAGTTGTCCTGTGATAGAGGATTGCTTTGTTGGACATCGTTTGATATTTGATAAATATGGTATCTTTGTTAAGGCCACTGACACCTCAACATATACTTTGAAAGACTGCATTGAATAAACTAAAGACTTATATCTCCATCGAAGTGGATTAGTAACTCTAACCTTGGTTTTCTGGAACCTATCTTTTAATCTGAAGATATCTCAAGAGGTCCTTTTTCATCACTTAATCATGATAAAAAGCTTTCTTCTTTATCATTCATCAGTAGAATTGCTGTCATGTCAGAGCCTAGATTGTCTCATTATCTAAATTTTGCTGCCAGGGTGTCGCTATGCCTGCAATGAACAATTTACTCTCTAAGTGGATTCCCGTCTCTGAGAGAAGCAGATCACTTGCGCTAGTATACAGTGGCATGTATCTTGGCTCTGTTACAGGTTTAGCCGTTTCTCCTGTTCTAATCCACAAGTTTGGGTGGCCATCTGTATTCTATTCTTTTGGTTCCCTCGGAAGCATTTGGTTTGCATTGTGGCTGAGCAAAGTAAGTTCTTCATTCTGTCTGCAATTTCCAAATGCACAACCCAATGAAAAACTTACTCCTGGATATAACTTTGCCGACTCACCTGTCTTTATTCATTCTAGGGTGTACTAAATGAGCTAAATCTTATTGCTCATTCATTATTTGTTCCCTGCTTGTTGTCAAGATCTGGCAACAGCAGTTTCTGCTGCCACCAATTTCTGAAGTAATAATATTTGTAGTAAAAGTTTAATATATTGGACATTTTCTTGTTTGAGTATCTTGCAGATAATTGCTGGAAGTAATGTTGTTACATGTCTATATAGCTATGTACTTATATTTCTGAAGTCAGAAATAAGCAATTTCCATGTCTTCCTTTTCCTATCATTTGTTCAACATTTATGCGGTTACTTCTCTTTATAAACTCTTCTGTCCTTTTGCTTCTTACAAGGCCCATAGCTCACCCAAGGAAGATCCAAAGCTGAGTGCGGAGGAAAGAAGACTGATCTTGGGAGGTACTATCTCAAAGGAACCTGTGACTACCATTCCATGGAAACTTATTCTATCGAAGGCACCTGTCTGGGCTCTCATCATATCCCACTTCTGCCATAACTGGGGAACTTTTATTCTTCTGACATGGATGCCTACTTACTATAATCAGGTACTTCATGCAATTCTAAACAGGTTTGAGATTTTCTACTTAGGTTAAATTTTTGCTTTTAGTCATGTCAAAGTACTACAGCTTGCTGGTATGCAGCATTTAGAGCCGTGGCTAAATGCTTCTTTCCACTCTGCCACTTTGGAAATGGTTGAGCATACTGAACCTCACAGCAACCAGATTGCTGCATTGCTTTTCTCAATTCTCATGAGAAGAAGAAATGGTTTATCGTGTGAATGGAACTATAGCCTCACATAACATACAGATGATGGCAGGCAATTGCCACCAACTGCAGTTCCCCCATAAGACCATTGTATCACAATGAAAAACATTAGTTAATTGGAAACGAAAAGTACCTTTTGTTCCTTCTGATGGAGGTTGGTTATTCAGGTGTTGAAGTTCAATCTCACTGAATCCGGACTCTTCTGTGTACTGCCCTGGCTGACCATGGCTGTATTTGCAAATATTGGAGGCTGGATTGCAGATACACTTGTGAGCAAAGGTCTCTCCATAACATCCGTTCGCAAGGCAAGGACTTCTTTGTCTTGATAAACTAGAATTGCATTTTCATCCATTGGATTACATTAAAAGGGTAGCTCATTTTCACTATTGCAAGCATTGCAGATAATGCAGTCAATTGGATTTCTAGGCCCTGCCTTCTTTCTCACGCAGCTGAGCCATGTCAAGACACCTACTCTGGCGGTGCTATGCATGGCATGCAGCCAGGTTTGAGTTACTTTGGTAAATTTAACCGATCTAGTTGTTCATGGATCTTTTGCCAATTGCACTTTTGCGGTCTTTTTACAGGGCTCAGATGCATTCTCACAGTCTGGCCTCTACTCCAATCATCAAGACATAGGGCCACGTTATGCTGTGAGTTTCTTATTTTTAATATTTTCTTTGTGTAACATCAAGTAAAAAGAACATTAACATACATGAGGAAACTCTCTGACATCTCAATGAATCAATTGTTTTTTATTATGTATTAATCAATCCGAACAACTTGAGATTTTCACTGAAACTTCCTATCGCAGGGAGTATTACTAGGACTATCTAATACAGCAGGAGTGCTTGCTGGTGTCCTTGGTACAGCTGCAACTGGATACATACTGCAAAAGGGTAAACACGGAGCTCGCTCTTCATTTTTGTGATCTGTTTTCCTTTTTACCCGTTGTTTCAGTACTCAACACTCAAATTTAAGTGAGTCGATCATTTGAGCAATGCTTCTCCAGGTTCTTGGGACGATGTGTTCAAAGTGGCTGTTGCCTTATACATAATAGGCACCTTAGTTTGGAACTTCTTTTCCACCGGAGAAAAAATTCTGGACTAGGTTAGACAAAGGCAGATAAATTCAGCATTCAAATATGGAAAAAGTTGGACTCATAAAGAAGATGGGAAGAAAATATGGAGAAGTATAAGCTGGCCGAGAAGACCGGAGTCTCTTAAACTCCAAAGTTGTCCAAGATACTGGTGCAGACACTTTCATGCATCGGCAATGAGCGGTGAGCCCCAAAGCTAAACCTCCTTGTGGTTACTATCCAGTTTTCGTGTTTACTCTGATGTCATTGACTGGAGGTAGTTGTTTATTATACACCATAATAAACAAATGGATATAGCCTCAAGATCTTTTAAACGTAGAGGTTATCTGTTTTGTCCTTTCACATTTTAACATGCCTTGTTCGTCTGTACCCGTGGTGCTAATGTTGTTAGATAATCTCTTTAGATTTAGATATCTATCAAAATTTTCCTTTGCCAACTTAGACATCTGTTTTCGGTTTTGACTCGCATACTTTCCCTCTCCCAACATCAGCCGATGGTCCCTGCATAAGGTTGTTCTGGCCTAGTAGAGGAAGCAAATGAACAGTTTAGCAGGTCTGGTGGCCAAAAAGCAGCACGGAAATGATTGCTTGTTGAACCCGTGAGTTGCGTGAAATTAAGATATTCTGAATTCAGGGTTAAAGACTTTTATAAAACGTTCTTGCAGGGAAAAAATGTGAATAAAAGATCTGACTGATAATATGAGGAAACTGCCAGAACAAATGAAAACTATTTACCCATGATTAAGTTTATACATAAAACAAAATTTCGTATGAACAAGTACGTGATTGACATCGAGCAGGTAATCTTACGACTGGCTGGGATCACTAACTTGGCTGTTCTTTGCCATCCTCCATCAAGTCTCCCAACTCTCGTGCTCCACTGATTAATAACAGTTTCAAAGATCAGATCAACTCTGAATCTGGATCATGGCCTACTGCGAAAACAGTTTTCACGTCAGAATAGCAGGAATCCGGGCCTTGCTCTTCGTGTACGAACACTCTTTTCTTCAACTTTCTTTGGAGAATGCTGGATTAAATTGAAGAACATGACAGCAGAAGCTTCCTGCACGGGATACTATCTTCTATACAGGTATCTCGACAATGGAAACTTTAGGCTTCTTGCGACCTACTAGTCATTTAAGATGAGATGCATCTCATGAGACACATTTATGAAAAGATTGAAAAGTTCATGCTGCTTTTTATCTTACCACAAACAAATGAGGAATTAGCGAAAAAGATTACCTTCAAAGCCAAATCCTCAGATACAGTGGATCGGTACCGAGTTGAGCCTTCCAAAGGACAACTTCCTCCTTTGCTGATGAAATTAGCATTGCAAAGACTTGATAATTGCAAGAGAACATCAGACATTAATCCACTATCGCAACTCTCCCCCCCATCTGTATCACCATTACTCTGCTCTTCTTCACCGGGCGAATAATCAGCAACAGATGTGATACACTGGAATATGGCTAATAACCTCTCCAATGGGAATGTCCCAGGTCCTTTCATGAGTAGTTCCTGCTCAGCAGTTTCTTTGTGTTCCTTTGATTTTTCAGAACTCCTGGGTGAAAGAAAGAAACAGAGGATAAGATTACGGAAAATGATTGAAAACGTTACAGTTGAGTGAAGAGTGGACCCCACGTGCTGTGGGGCCAACCCCACTCTAAGCCGGATAGGTCCCGCTTAAGATTACACATCCTATCGGTCTGAGACAAATGTCAGGCAGATGATTCTAAAAGAAGCAAAAATTATGGCCCAACATAGTAAAGATTTGTAAGTAGGAATCTAGGGATGTATCAGATCAAGCAGAGCAAGACATAGATGCTATCACTGTTGAAGCAATTCATAAGGGTGATAAGTCCTTCTAGCAATTGAACATACTCTAAAATCTAGTCAAAACTTGTCATACTCAACGCTAAATGTAAAACAAAACCCATTAAATAAGGTTTTACGAAAATGTATTCCCCAAAAAAGTTTAGTACCAGTATAATTAACAAATATCAAGCTTAAAAGGATGTAATATGAATGTGTATATAGAGGAGCAAGCTGATTGTCTTGAAATGCAACCATCAATGAAAAGAAAGAATAGTTTCAATCTGAGGCCATGAGGCTTAGGCAATTAGTTGCAAAGCCTATCATCAAAGGTACAGGCTAAATATCGGCTTACAGAATGACTTACTTTCGTTTTCGTTTCCTATTATCAGAACCTCCAGTTGAATCAAAGAGTGATGCGTCAAGGGTGGCTGGGTTTCTCGAAGCAAGGAATGCAGATATCAGAAGATATTTCGCAGAAGTAGACAAGTGGAAGTCTATTTCGTCTAAGGACTCGTATACTCCGAGTTTCTTAGCACTTCCCTTCCTCTTCGTATTCTCTTTGTTGGCTGAGGCTCCAGGAGAAGGCTGAGATGGAACCCGAAATATTTCATTCAGGGACGGAGCTATATGGGGTTGAAGATGACTAAACAATTTCCTTTTCATATCTTCATTAAGAAGAGCGCCTGAATCGTTTAGCGGCTCACAGTATTTTGTAAAGAGCGGCCGAAAAGCAGTAGATAATTCATCAACACGTCTTGTTATCCGAGAGAAAGGTTTCAGTACCAAACTGTTAAACAAGAAAACATTACATCAATTCACTGATCCATATCAAAGAATACAGCATAATGCAAGCAAATAGAGTACAATGCTTTTATACTTACTCAAGAAAAGAAGAATATAGCTTCGGATTCTCTTGGTTTTTCATGAAGATTTGGCGAACATCGTCTTCGGTATAATCAAGAAAATAAACAGGTATGGGCTCTACATAACCTGTGTCCGAGTAATACGTATCAGGAGAAGCATTACTGATAAAGATCATCCCCACCTCCAGCATCTTCAGAATATCATTGAGCTTAAACAAGAAGGGTAAAATATTGGAACTCTTATCCCATTCTCGAACGAGCTCCAAATTATCAAATATCAAGTAGACCATTTTCCCGTTAGCCCTTCCCATCAACTTCTTTGAACTCAATTTCCCCACAGACCCCCTCAAATTTTCTATAACACCATGCAAAGCATCCCTCAAAAGATTAACAAAATCAGAGGGCCGTTCACAGCGCTTTGCGCTTGAATAACCATTGTTTTCACTCTTCCTATGAAGCAACAATTGATTCAATACAGATTCAAACAATATCCTAGGATTATAACAAGTGACACAACTTGAATACACAAAGGGGCGACGTAGGTGCCGAAACACATTAAGAACTGTACTTGTTTTCCCAGTCGACGTGCCTCCATATATGAAAAGAGGAATCATTGGAGAATCCACGGGACCTAAATGGCGTATCAATTCAAGAATTTGTACACGCCTACCGGGCAAAATGTTAATCAACTCATCGAAACTTATCTGTTCATCTTCTTTATAGACAAGGTCATTGATTGAAAGAGGTCCAAGATTACAACTTTTCGAGGGTTCCTCTGCATTCTTTGAATTCGGGGTGGCAGTTAAAGATGATCTTGTGGTTCTTCTGGTAATTTGTGGGCTTTCCTCTTTACCCATTTCGTCAAAATTGCATAAAAATCGAAAATTTCTGCAAAATTTAAATGTGAAAAAAAAGAAACCATAAGCATAGCCTAAATTACAAAAACTAACCCATTTCAGATATGTACAAGGTAGTCCGGTTAACGAAACTCCCGCACCCTGGGAAGGGTAAGATATGCAAATATAGAGCTTGAAAACACTTGATTTTTGGAATAACATTAAGGGCATTAAGGATGAGCTAAAAATTGATTAAAAAAGAAGAAGAAAAAAAAATGAAATTAAACTGAAATTTATCGCTATAACTATTCATAGAACTATTAAAAATCCCACTTTTCCAACAAATTAGGCTAAAAAATATCTATATAAGCATAAATCAAGATTATGCATACAAATGTATCTGTATGTATATATGTACACACACTCACACACACACACACACATACATATGTGAGGGTTATAAACGTAGATAGAGGATGGAACTAGCCTGATCCGAGAGACGACGGAAAGTAGCCGGAAATGTTAAAGTTGCGGAGAAGAAGCGAGTTGTGGTTGCTGAGAAATTGGGTTGAAAACCCTAAAGGGTATTAATGGAAAAAAGAAAAAGAGAAGTAGAAGTGGGAACATATTTTCCCGCCAAGGAGTTTCTATCGGGTGTAGCAAAGTGGAACAGAATTTTCCCTACTCCTTCAAGTTATTTAAAAAATAAAATAAAATTGAACTTTGTTCATACATATTTTATTACTGTATATATAATGCCTCACCTCTTAACCAAATTGAATAACTTTGTTAGTTCAAGGGGATTTGGATTTAAATATAAGGGAAAGTCCTCAGCACGAGTTCAGCTTTAATTTGCAAAGCAACGAAAGTGACAACGGGGTTGTTGTTTGCGTACTTTATATTGTGTAAGGCGTAAGTTAATTTGTTCGAATTTAAATAATTAGTAAAAAAAATACAGTAATAAATGAAAGTAAATTATCTTGGTTGGTATATTCAATAAGCTATTTATACATGTTCTACTTCTCTCTTTATTCCACATATATTATCTTTGTCCAACATGTAATGCCCGAGCAGCCCATCAAATCATTAAACTGATTCGGATCACACCATTTGGGTTGGGTTAGTTCATGCCCATATACAAGTCGAATCGAATTATACCCATATGAGAAAGTATGTTTTATCAATTAATATTACACATGAAAGCTAATTGCTTTGACTTGTAATTGAAAAAATACTTGCAAACAATAATTTACAAACAAATCTTAATTTAGATAAAGACTTTGGTTTTGTTTGGTGTAATTGTGAGATTTTATCTTTCGAATTGTAGAGTTTTTAGCAGTAGAACTTTAGTTAGAAGTGTTGAATAAAAACAATTGACTATTTGGTATATACTGGGCAATGTTGAGTATTTAAAAATTTTGAGGGTAATGTTGGACTTTAAAAAAATATGAAGGGACATATTTGAAAAAGAAAAAGAAAATAACTTATCATATTATGTAAGAACAGTTTCGTAAAAACGTTTTTTGAAAAACTCTAATTTAGAGTTTGGAGCTTCTTATTTATTAGTTGTTTTTAATTTTAACTTTTACCTAAAAACATTTTTAAAAAATAGACCAAACAAAGTAATTTCAACTTTTAAACTCATAAAAAATACTTTTGAATGTCAAAAAATTAAGTCACACAAACCCTTTGTCAATGTCGCATGCTAATAACTTTTCTTAAAATATTAAGTAGTGCAATATCGAGAGAGGAGTTTCATACAGTTCTCTGATTGTTCAAATCATGAGCTAACCTTGTTATGAATGTTTATTGTATTTTCATAAAAGTTATATATAAAATATAAAATGGTATCCACCTTCTGAGAATTAATGATGCAACCATACAAATAAAATTCTGGACAGTAGCTGGGCTACACATAGTACTGCATGCTTCACTCTGTTTGCACAGGTTCGATTTACGCCATCTGCTTTTGGGGACGGGAGTGGTTGGTCATAAAAAGAATGATTTAGCTAGGCAAAGGAAACCGGGTATAGCAATGCTTTCCCCCGCACAAATCTGGAAAATAATATATGCTTTTGGGTGCGGGAGTGATTGGTCATAAACAGAGCCACTATAGCAATGCTTTTTATAGTTAATTGTATTTGATTGAATGATCAGCTGTCCCATCTTTTCCCCTCACAAATCTGGAAAAGAATATATGCACGACATCGTAAGAGACTGTAGCTTGATGACACTCTTGGTAATCACAGTGGAAATCAACCTTGTCAATTTCAGTACTCCTTAAGACGCATAGACAAAGTCAGAAATTTTATACTCTACAGACGAAGATTCAATTGACAAAGTGGAAAGTTTTGTCTAGATACGTGCACCAACTAAAGAAACACATGATAGAAGAAAGGTGTAATAGCTTTTCCCAAAATTAACTAGCGATCCATATCCCAAACCTTTACATATGGAATCCACCAAGAAGGTAGCAGCATAAATGTAAGCGACAAGCTTTACAACTTTTCATTGAACGAAAAATATAGATCATTCCCACTCAAAAAGAAAATAAGCACGACATAGCATATACTAACTTCTCACAGTTTCTCTTCCACTATCAAACTCTTCGTCATCGTCTTTTAACATTCATTCCATTCAGGTACTTCCCCTCCTAATGTCATTGTCTTAAAGTTCCATTGAGCTGCTGCCCCTAATAAATGAACCCCGTTGATTACCACCCACAATCACAGCTTTTAGCCGAGATAACGGACCCAGCATCCTGCTCATCCTCTGCAATATTGGGAAAAAGTATTCATATGTAGGATAAATCCTTGTTCATTTCAATGACATAAATTATTTTTCATTTAAATAGCTAATTTCACTGACAGTGAACGTATTCAAAGAAATCATAACTCCAGCAGTTATCAGTACTTGCAGTGTGTCCCCTCAAGTATTCTGAATGAACGTGTTCCATCTGATGGATGAAATATACTGGACTAGGCAATTTGATTTCAAGTTAATGGTGAACATAAATGACCACGGAAATACAAGGCAGAAACCATCTTTTCAGAAAAGAAACATACTTATAAAACTCCTGTTTACCTCTGAACCTACTTTGAACACTAACTTATTCTGACACAAAACAAAAGATACTTGAGTGTTAAAATTGTGTTTAAGATAATTACTTCCAATTATCTTTGTAAGCATGTATCTATGGAAAAATCATGTCAAATCTCTAGATACTCGAGTGTTAAAATATAAGCACTTTGCTGCAACTCAAAAAGAAGAAATTAAAGAGAAACATATTGATGATGATGCTGTATAGAATATTTTAGCATGCGTGCAGAAGCATTAAAGTAGTATTTTCTTTTAAGACTAATAACAAATAACAAACCTCATCGTTGATGCCAAACTGCCACTTAAGTTGCAAAATGTGCCACCTCTCTTGCTGCCAACGCTGACCAAGAACCACAAGGCCCATTACAGCTGCAGCAACGAAGACAGACCAAACTGCATTTGCTTCTTTTGCTTGGGCATATAGAGAAGCTGCTTGCTTTTTCCACCAAGCTTCACAAGGAAGGTTGGGTTCATCATATCTATTTTTGTCCACATGCTTCGGCATACTCGAGAAACCTGCATCTAAGCTCTGATCAGAAAACTCCACTGATTCAGAGGCCACCATGCTCTCCTCAACCGTGGCCGGCTCATTCGGGAAGGAGCTAAACTTTGCAGCACCATAAAACCTCTGCTCTTTGTCAACCAAATTTAAACCTCGCAAGCCTGCATCTTCTTCTAATTCTGTACCACTGACAGACAATATGTTGCCCTTGTTATCAAAAATTGGAATTCCAGGATATTCATCCGAAACAGTCAAGTCTTCAATATTCAAACTTTCTTGACTTTTTGTGTCTGATTTACCCCCTTCCTCCTCAACTGATTGAGGAACAGCATCTCCACCTCCACGGTCACGATGAATCTCAATCTTTTCAGGTTCCAAGGGCAAATTCTCATGTTGACTTGGTGGAAAGACAAAGTGACCAGACATAATCATAGCATCAGAAGTCCCAGCATTCCCCTCTTTCACTGAACTACTATTTTCAACGTCATCCAAGTTGACTTGGTCCGGACCTGGAGCAGCAGCATATGCTGATGCTGTGAGGGATACAACTTCCCACTCATTCCCACGGGAAACATTTTCAGGTTGCTCCTCATTCTTTTGAGAAGTAGGTTGATCTTCATTATCCGCCATTTACTTCAAATTTTAAGTACTACAGACTTGCATTTGCCATTGAAAACAGAAACAGGAAAAAGGTTAAGAAAAATCAAAAGCATCAGTGATCAGAAGTCATCAAAATGTATAACAAAACACTAAATTCTTCAAATGAATAGGCAAAACTAGAAAAGAAACAGATAGTATACTTTTATAAGATCCTTTCATTTTGGTCAAGTTACACAGAAGTTACTCTTAGTCACAAAAATTAGCAGTAGCAGCGTCTACTAATTCTCTTTACGAAATTATTCCACTCAAATCAAATATTTCAACAATACAGAAAAAATTATATCACCAAAATCATAATTCAAAATAGAAAAAGTACAACATATGATATGCCTCTTCTAGTCAAATTTCTCAAATCTCAGAGTATCGGTATGGTCACAAATGCTTGCACATCGATGAATCCTATTCTATTTTCTTCAAAATTATTAGATCCAATCCAATTCTCCTCACAGAACCAATAATATGCTAATCAACATGAGCTTTAAACTATAAACATCTTCACTACAAGTTCAGATACGTGTATATAATACATATACAGTAGAACCTCTTTAAATTAATACTCGATAAATTAATAATCTCTTTTAATTAATAAAAATATCAAGTCCTAACTTGGGACCAGTGTAAAAAAACTGATAAATTCAATAAAATTATAAGATAATATATTTAAAAAAAATTCTTTGTATTTTATTGACCCAAATATTTCATAAATTAATAATTAGCTAAAAAGTACATAATAAATTGACTATGAGATTTTTTTAAAATATGAATCAAGAGTAGCTTATCTTTTGTTAAACTTCAAATCTAGTTGAATCTCATATTTAATTATTTAAAGAGAAAAAATTGAGATAATCCAACAAGGATTAGGATACAAGATTAGAAAAATTAGTTCTCATCCTAATCCTACAAGGACTTGGATACGAGATTAGAAATTTTTTTTTCTAATCTTACTAAATTAAATTTTATCTTCTATTCTCTTTACTTATCTTTTCAAATTGGACCGAGAAAAGACATCATAATCATAATATGTTTACTCTAAAGTCAAAAAAATACAAAATATCTCTATTAATTAATAGTTATTCATTTCTCGATAAATTAATATCTCGCTAAATTAATAGAATTTGGTGGTCCCAACACTATGAATTTAAAGAGATTCTACTGTACAATATATATATATATATATATATATATATATATATATATATATATATATATATATATATCAAATGAGCAGAAAAAACAAAATAAAAAATTCATTCCCTCACTTCTCCGCTTCAAGAAGCTCAAATACATATATACAACGCCCACTTTCTCTCTCACAACTATCCGAACCCTAAGCAAACAATTTATCAAACAAAAAGCAGCTCTAAATTCATCTATATAAGCGCGTATACGTACGTACGTATCCAGTATATATGAGCGCGTATACGTACATATCCAGTATATCTATATACACGCATGGAAACATATACATAAACTCGAATCTCATATATGCACACACATGTAACTGCTTCAGAGAAATCAATCGCTGAAACAACGCATACGGATCCAATAACCAGATCGATAACACCAGTAGAGAATCAAATAAAAGCAGGAAAATTATGAAAAAAATTAAATTAAAGTCAACAAACGAATTTTCAGATCATTAAAATTAATCAGAAAATTAAAAAAAATTTAATTAATATTCAGCAAGTACTTACAGAAGTGATCAGAGAAGATAAACGGTAACGATAACGGTAACGGCGGCGAAGAGAAAAAGGAAATAATTGAAGGTGTTTCGGGAAACGTGTAAAGAGAGAGAGAGAGAGAGAGAGAGAGAGGTATTTCTATTGGAGATTTTTTTTGGGTGAAACTTGAAAGGAAAAAGAAAAACCGGTATAGCCGGTAACGGGTGTGAGTGAGATTTTACGTTGAGCGGTGTCGTTTTCATGAGAGAGAATATCTGTGAATCCGGTTATCACGGTTGCGTGTGTGGAGAGGTTAAGTAGAATGTTGTGACGTGAGTGAAAATTTATTGATAGGCTTGCTACACACGAATGGAAAAATTAAGTGACTTATTCTTGTTTTTTTGGGCTATCTTTATCCAAAGGTGAGAGAATCTCCTTTTTTATTTAAAAAAGTCTAAATCACATAATATTATATATTAAAAGATATCATTTATACAAATTAATTTCGTAATTTTTTACATTTATAATGAAACGCATACCACTAGACCAAAGGCCTGCTGGTCTCTCATTTTGATGCTTCATGTTTTATTTTTATTAATGTAATCCTTCTCTTCTTGCAAAAGAGAATATTTTAGTTATTTTTTTTTCTCAGAGGCTTTCTCCGCCATTTATAAAAAATTATTGAGTAATGGAAAGAAAGAAGAATTTAGAATTAATTTATAATGAAGTTAATTTTTTACTACTTTAGGTCGTAGGTAGAAATCTTTTAGACTTGATTTAGGTGTACAAGACATATTTTGGGTAAAAGAAAACGTAATGCCAATCTTGAGCGTTTCATTTTTATTTTTTTAAATTTAATAATAAACGTACAACTTAGTTCTTTAAAATGATGTCAAATTTTGCATGTAGCTTTTAACTATAGCCACTAAAGAAATTTTGTTGCTTTTCTTTATTTATTTACTCTTTCCTCTCTTTTAAGTAAGGTACTAAGTATCACTATTGTAGATTTTCTTTATTTTGCAAATTTCTC
Organism: Ehretia macrophylla; assembly: GCA_037974665.1. Taxonomy (NCBI): domain Eukaryota; kingdom Viridiplantae; phylum Streptophyta; class Magnoliopsida; order Boraginales; family Ehretiaceae; genus Ehretia; species Ehretia macrophylla. The sequence goes on from CM075766.1 coordinate 32,808,173, forward strand.
AATTAAAATGCATTTTCTCTTCAACTTCGTTTTTCTTTTTTCGTGAAATCTAAACTTTATTTGTAAAAGCATAGAACTATGATTGACCTTCAGTTGGGCTCTCTGTATTCTGTTTGGGTTCCAATATGTCCACAGCCCAAATTAGACCTAGAAATGAAAACTGAAAACCAAACCAGGATCGGCCCAAATTACGTCCTTGTCGGATAGCAGCCAACACCAACTAAGACGCGTAACCAAAGCACGCTCTTTAGCTTTTAGTCATCAAAATCGCTGTTCAAAAACGCGACTTTTTTGGTATTCTCTGCTCTGGCGGGTAACACACGCAGTATTAGTATTATCCAATCTACACACCCTCGCCCACCAAAGAGAGTCAGAGAGAGAGATGGGGGATCTTTATGCATTGGACTTCGATGGAGTTCTCTGTGATAGTTGTGGAGAAAGCTCTCTATCTGCTGTTAAGGTCATTTGACTTTTTTTTTCCTGTTTTCATCATTTTTAATTTCTTTTCTTTTTTTCTTTTTTTCTTTTTTTTTTTAAATTACTCGATTTTCTATAGGCTGCAAAAGTGAGATGGCCAACTCTATTTGACAACGTGGACTCATCATTGGAGGATTGGATTGTTGATCAGATGCACACAGTATGTTTACGAGTCATGCTATATGTCACCCCCTATGTGCCATATCCCCTTTTTCACTTCCTGTATGGCAAATGAGGCACTATTTATTTGCTAATTCATATAATCTACATTCTATATGTCACCACCTATGAGTTTATCGCCCGTTTTTCACTTGTTGTGTGACATATGACACGCTATTTATTTTTTTAGAACAAATGTAACGCATTTACACGTCACTGTGAAGTTTAGTGATGCAAATTTGGGTGATATATATGATTAGTGGTACTTTATTTTATGAGTAGAAAGAACTGTAATAAGAATACAATGCTGTCTTCTGTTGGTGCAAATTGGAAAATGATGCAAAAGCGTAAGCATATGAGCTAAATGAAAAAAATTAGACGTAGAAATTTGCTGCGTTTTAACACATTTGATGAATTAGGAGAGACTATAGGTGCATAAAGTCCTGTTTTTTCAATGAGTATCATTGATGCATAGTACTTCTGAGACTGAAATCAAGTTTTGAGTTTGTGTATTTGATTTTCGTCTTGTTAGTGCTGTCAAGAACGAAAGATGGGAGATCGAATGTTAGTCGAACGTGTCTCCACTGGTCTTTTCCGTAGTTGTACTGTTTCTCCCTACAATATTATGGTGGTGGAGTTTGAGACTTGCACATCAAAGTTCATATTTCTCTCCCAGATTACACAATTCAGTCATCATGGATAACCCAACCGTTTCATCAGCTAGGCCCTTAAATGTTCTTGCACAATACCATGCCAATGTTTTCATCCTCACCAGCCAGCACTTGTTTGCTATGTGTCTTATTGCCAATGTCCAGATTTAGGTGCCAATGTGTGTGAAATTCCTTTTCGTTTTTTCCTTCTTCTTTTTCCAGGTGACATCTCCATGTTGATTATGGAATTTCTGCATTTAGCCACCTTGCTTTGACTCCTGCTCAGGAGTTATCAAGCTCCATAATCTTTGTTAGAACCACTTTAAACTGCAAAGTTCTGGACTGAGAGGTATTTGATATCAAACGCTCTATTCTATTCTAAACGCATGGCCATGATACATGTTTTAACTTGTTGCAGGTTAGACCCGTGGTAGAAACTGGATATGAAAATCTCTTACTAGTAAGACTGCTATTGGAGATGAGAGTACCTTCAATTCGCAAGTCTTCGGTGGGTACTTGAGGCATTAAACTGCTTCTCTCAGTTACCTCCAAGCGCAGAGAAAGTTATCAATCAATTGTCAATTTATCCCATTTGTGCTCTTCCTTGCATGATCTCTAGATGATTTTTGTAATTGAACATGCAAGGTCGTAGAGGGGCTCACAGTTGATGGAATACTAGAAAACTGGTTCGAGATAAAACCCGTAATTATGGAAGAATGGAACGAGAATAGGGATGCTTTAGTAGAACTCTTTGGTAAGATCAGGGATGAATGGATGGACAAGGACTTGGGAACTTGGATTGGTGCAAACAGGTAAATTAAGACAATATATGTCGCATAATGCAGTGCTTTCAGAAATTGGAGATATGTAGAACAGAAAACTACACTATTTTCTGACACTAACATTGTAAATGGGCTAATGCTCCAGTTCTGTGAGACCAGCATCACCTGAACAATAATTATGAGTCGACAAAATTGTGTATATAGCTTCCTGGCGTTCTTTACATAGTCCAAAATGTAAAATTTGAATGTAAACTGTTTCTGGTGTTTCATCTGCAGGTTTTATCCAGGTGTGTCTGATGCGCTAAAGTTCGCAAGCTCAAAGGTTTACATTGTCACGACAAAGCAGGTCTGTCATCAATACTTACATAGACATGCAAAGAACCTGAAGGAATATGAATCGATTATTACAGTTTCAGTGGCTAATGTGAAATTAGTTGCGTGCGCGACTTCATCTCAATTCTTATAAGTGACTATATATTTTACCGTTGTTATCTTGTTTTCATGCTTGATTGTCAGGGCCGTTTTGCTGATGCATTACTTCGAGAGCTCGCTGGAGTAACTATTCCAGTTGAACGAATCTATGGCCTGGGAACTGGGTGAGTATCTTGCCCTTTAATTGGATTAGGGACGCAAAAAGCTGTTTTGTTATACTGAACATTTACTTAGTTATGTAACTTTGTATCAGTCCGAAGGTAAAAGTATTGAAGCAGCTTCAAAAGATGCCGGAACATCACGGTCTAACTCTACAGTAAGACTTGCTACAAGTAGACAATCGTGAACAATCTCTCAATTGTCCTTTCCTTCCCATCAGGCTTGTGATATATTAACGTTCGAACGTTGGTTTTTTTCGAATTCGATCAGCTTCGTGGAGGACCGGCTTGCAACCCTGAAAAATGTCATCAAGGAACCAGAATTGGATGGATGGAACTTATATCTTGGTAATTTCTCCTCCTCTTGGCCTTTACATGTATTGCAAGGAAAATTGTTGGGTCTAGCAATATATGGGACCCACGTCACAGTGTTTGTGAGAATTGTTGGGTCTGGCTAGTCGGATCTAATAGCTGCCCGTATTACAATATTACTCTCTGTCATCGGAGTTTGTGCTTCTTTTCTTGCTAAGACGAGTTTGTTGAACCAGGGGACTGGGGGTACAACACTCCGAAGGAGAGAGAAGAAGCTGCAAGCATTCCCAGAATTCAGCTTCTTCAGCTTTCTGACTTCAGCAAGAAGTTGAAGTGATCATCTTCTTTACTGCATTTCTTCTATTGTGAACACATTTTTTCAGTGCAAATGGTACTTTCTGATACTATACCATGGTGATATATATGTTACATTGCAGAAATATTACATTCCAGTACTTCTATATTTGTTAATGCACAACAAGAAACTTTTACGTTAAATCTGTAATCTGCATATGAGATTGCTTGTTCAGCCTAAACTCAAAGCACATAGAGACTTGAAATGCATTATTGATATTAATCAATGTCAAGAGGAAAAAAAGTTACAAGAAAATCGTGACAAAGTTGTTGATGGAGGCTACATGGCTAGATAAACTGCACACTAGTATTAGCAATTCTTTTGCTTAAACAACATAGTGTTTGCGGTTAAGGAGAAGAAGAACAAAGGGAAAGCTACCCGAAAATTCCCTAAACACAAGTTAACAATGTGTAGTTGATTATAACTCTTGGTGCTTGTCTTCCTTGCTGGAGCTGGTTTGATCTGCTTTGCTTTTCTTACTCCGCAGCTCCTCCACGACTTGTTCAAGAGGAGGATCTCCTTCTCTTCGGAAAAGTTGATCTCCCATCTTGATCTCATATGCCTCTTCTTGGCTCAACAAAAACTCTTTCAACTGCAAAAAGGATCAAATTTAGTTAAGTATATTGAATAGATTATTATTACGCCTTGATACTATCTTAATCAAATGAGCCACCACCTCTTCCTGCCCATATTTCATTTCAGACTGAAGATTCTTAGTAGTGAAAAAGGGGTGAAAGGCAAAAACTTCAAACATTTGTTGAAATTGCAAGTTAAATTTTGTAATACCGTAATAATCTAATACTCATTATGTTTTATGATATCGTGAAGAAAAAGAATGTAATAATAACTATGTACTATAAGAACATAATGAAAAAACTTCTGCCATTGTCAGAGTGTGAGGGACAATAAGCTTAGTTCTTATATTGATAATCTAATATCACTATTTTTTTAAGAATGTGGAAGAAATTCTCCCGCCAATGCTAGACCATGAAGGACAACGAGCCTCGTTCTTATATTAATAATCTAATAACATCACTATGTTTGGTAAGAACATGGTAAAAAAACTTCCGTCATTGTTCAGACCACAAGAGACAATGAATCTCATTTTTATAATAATGATATAATAATTTCACGGTTTTTAAGAGAAAGAACCTCCAAACCTCCGGCAAAGAATGTGATGAAAAACCTCCCATCATTGCCAAGCTATGAAAGACAATGAGCCTTGTTCTTATAAATTATATAGTTTTATTAAATTAGTACGGTATTACACATATAAATTGTATTGTTATTAAATTAATACGGTATCAAAAACTCGATACAATAAATGAGAAACAGAAGTAACCTCTTCGGCATCGTGGCCTCTTTCTATGGTAACCATTATCGTACCCAAATCAAACCCATTGAACTTCGCCTCAATCGGTCCAGTTCTCGCAATTTTCGTCCATTTCTTTGCAATTTCAGACACCATTTCCTACACACAAATTCAAAAATCTCAAGTCAATGCACCCATCAAGAAAATTAACAAAACAAAAATTACAAAAATCTTTTGATAATAATTTATTACTGGGGTCCGATGGATGCCAGGTCGGAGCTTCGCGAACCCAAAAAGGGGTCCGAATTGATTCTTCATCATATGTGCTTGAACCTCTTGCACGCTCATTTTGGAAAGATCCGGATCGGATTCGGATGGGTTGGTGGTGGTGGATCTCTTCTTGCCCCATTCTTTCCACGCTTCGTCTTCCTCGTCGTCTACGACGTCGTCTAGGTCGCCTGTGATGTGGATCCTTCGCTTATTCGCCTTGGCGAATCGGTGGATCTTACCCGTTTCGAAGGCAAGAAGGAGGAGGAGGAGGAGGAGGAAGAGGAAGGAGCTGCGAATTCTCGGCATGGTTTTTGTTGAGTTGTAGAGTGGCATGTGCTGGTGGGCTTAGTTATGTCATCTAATGTGCATGTGGAGTTTGACTATTTATAGTTTTTGGAAGTTTTTATTTTTATTTTTTTGTCCCCTCTTTTTTTGCTATTAATGATGTCACGAGCCGTAGTTTTTCTATATTCGATTACTTAAGTGGGAAGTCATGAGCCATTAAGTTTGTACTTATATTTGTTTATAAACTAGTTTATGATATGTACTTGAGTTTTTTACTTTGATTTAAGACAATCTCAAAAACAACTGATTAGTAATATTAATGGCAAGGCAGTAGATCTGCCATAGTAAAACTTATTATAAGAGTAATAGCAGATATGCGAATAATGGATTTGCTACCCTTTTTGCTTGACCTTTTTGAGAGCATTCATTCTAAAAAATGAAGGGCAAAGTTGAGTGATGTAATAGGGCAAACAAGGGTTTAAGATGGTTAATGACAAGGGTTTAGAGAAGATGTTTGCTTTGATTCTTGCTAAAATAAATGCATGCTTTCATTTTCGCTGTAATACTATCATAAATTAGAAGTTAAATTCATAAGTTTTTTTACTACACTTTCTAGATGACGATAAATATCAAGAATAAAAAGTTATTCTTGGTTCATGGGTAGTATGAATACTTGCTTTCAGTTTTCTTTTCCATTAGTTGTTGAGAGCAAATTCTAGATTTGGTTTTCTTGAAGCTTTTTATAGCAAATGATATTATGAATTGTCTCATCATATGAGAAAAATAAAAGACACATTTGGGTGTTAAATATGCTCATTGTTAGTATGTTACAATTTTTTGATTGTTTAAAAACACTATCCAAAATTTAATTAGAATATAATTATTTTAAAACATTACTCGAAAAAGAGACACTAATCATTGACTCATCACAATTCTTAATGTAATTTCATATATGTAACTTATGTGATCATGAAGGCAACATTAAGTGCATAATGATTAAGTTTGAACTCGATTCATACACAAAATTTGAAATTTGGACTGAACTTATGAAGAAAATCATAAGTTTGAGCTTGAGTCCCAACATTCTATAATATTCAAAGTCACATATGCCTATAAATGTAATAATATAACACATACAAAATTCGAAGATAATATAAATTTAATCAAGTTAAACTCGTTATCTATCTAAGCATGTCAAAGTTTAACTTATGACTAAAATATCTGACAAGGGTAGAAAAGTGATCATGCATTGATATAGAAACTCAAACTCAAGCTACATAATGCATTCTCGACCCCATCTTTAATGATTTAAGTTCTCTTATTTAAGAGGATTTGCTCATAGTGTTTTGAATAGTTAAATAAATATATAACAAAATTATTTTTTTGTTAAATTAGATAGATTATGGGTTAAATTAATTTGTTTTAAAAGAATTTGTGTCCACTTTTAAATATTTTGGTGTTTTTCTTTCATCTTCTACTTCTTCTTCCATGTGTAGGATAATCTTAGAATTGTGAGCTTTTAACAATTGGGGCTAATTTAGGTCATAAGGTTTATGAATTGCTAATAGAACAAGTATAAAGAAATTAACGATATTTGGGTAAATTTCCAATTCATAAGTTATACCAACCACGGGCCCCACAACCCATGTATACTAACCCAAATCCAGGATCATAATCCCTGTCTTAATATTTTTCTAGATTAATTAATCTGGGCAAATCATGTTGTTTGCCCTATTTTTAGTTTCTAGCTATTCTTTTCAATACATAGATCAGATGATCGATCAATTGAATAGTAAAATGGATTGTTCATATAGTTAAAATAGGCACTCTCCTCATAAATTGGTTAGCAACCTTCCTCTTACACTGTCTTTTCTTATATTTTAAGACGTTAATACTTTTAAGATCGACTAATGTAATAATTTTTATGTGTGTTATGAAATACATTTACCAAGAAAAAAGAAAAAAAAAACAAAGCACCTTTTAACACTGGTCATTTGGTCTAGTGAGATGATTCTCATTTTAAATGTGAGAGATCTTTGAGATCTATTATTGTATGTAATATTTTTAAATGAAGGAAAATGTTTTAGGATTTATTTAAATAAATTAAAAAAGGAAAAGAGCATCTTCCCATCCCACCCAACCATAGTTAAACCATGGTTAATTACCTTATTCACCTCTTGTGGAAAAAGACGATTAACCATAGCTATAAATACGGTCACAGCCAATCACATTTTACACCATCTATAAAAGATATTATATAGCTTAGGGTTCTGACTGCCAAAAAAGAAAAAAGAAAAAAAAACAAATCGTGAAAAAATCGCGACAAATTCGCGAAATATTCCGACAATTTCGCGTATTCTTTTTTATCTCACCGGCAATTCGATCGATCCCATGTTTTAGCCCCCACCATTTCGCGCCATTTTCCTTTTTTTTTTTTTTTCCTCTTTTGGGAATTATACATACATATATTTTGTATATGTGTAGGAGAGAGAAAACAGTGGTGTGGGACAGTGGTTTAGAGGCGAGTAAAACGACGACGATTTAGTCAATCTTTCACGCGCGAGTCAATTTTTTGCTTACAAATAAATAATTAAATAATTTGGAGGATTTTTTTTTTTTTTTGGCTATTCTAGCTTCTGATCGGGTTTTTTTTATATATATTTTAAAATTAAATTTTTTTATTTTTCTGAATTTTCATTTTCTTTTGTGGGAAGTGAAGTGAGTAAATTGCATGCAATCAGGGGGTGGGCCCCAGCAGGGAGGCGGGAATGGACGGAGCACGGCGGCTTCGGCCTCGGCGTCGCCGTCGTCTTCGTCCTCTGCGGTTTCGACTCCGCAGCTAGGGTTTGATCAGCAGCAGCAACAGCAACAGCAGCAAAGACAGGTTAGAGTTTATTTTTTTAGTTATCATTTTATGCTAAATTTTTGAGGTTCTGCACTTCTGCTTAGCTAATAGTATGTTGCATGTTAAATTTTAGTTTCAATTGTTTTAACTGGAGGATCTTTAAGTGAATTTTTAATTTTCCGAAATAAGTTTTCTGTCTGTTATTTGATTTGATTTAGTGAAAAACTTCTGAAAATGTGTTTGTTACAAAATGTGATTGGAACTTTTAGCTAAAAATTGAATCTTTTGGCGATAATTTTTTCCTTGATGGATCGGCGAAGCTATTTCTTGAGCTTTTTTCTTAAATTATAAGCCAAAAGGTTTTTTGGGGCAGAGGATTATGCTGTCTTGTTTTTTTTGGTTATGAATTTTAGTGTAAATTTCGAGAATGATTAGTGAATCTTGGTGTTGTAAGCACTTTGCTTGTGGCTAGGTGTATTTAGTTGTTGAAATAGCTGAACTTGTGGTACCTAGTCTATAAGAAGTCTGATGAAAAATCCGATTGTTATATGAAATAGGTCTCAAGCTTTTCTGGAAAATCAGCTCAATGATGGTTTTGCATGCCCAGCACTTTGATACATTTTCTCTTCCCTTGGCCCCTTGCCTTTCTGTTAATGCTCTGCTGTTGTTTCATGCTTGGATTCGTACTTTATAGGGTTGATAATCACGGAGTCGGTACCTTTAGTATCTTATTTTGTTGTTGAGAAGGTTCGTTTTGGTTTTTGAGTTGGGTTGTTAAAGCTGTTGGAAGACTATCTTTTTGGTTCCAAAGATGTGGGGAATTCATATATTATTTCTTCTTATGAATATACTCTGTCATTCTATGTGTTGACAGTATCTAGCATGCCCTAACCCTTTTTGTCCTTTTGATGTCTTGTGGTTTATATATTCCATCAGCCTTGCAAATGTATTTTTGTCCACACTCTCTCTCTGAAATATGGTCTCAATAAGTGTTATTAATAGTCCTGGTGGCTCAGATGTTGACTTAGGAGATTAGACCTAGTTTGATCCTAGAGGAAATAAATATTTTTAGGATGAATTACAACGGACAACGAAATACTATTTTAGAAGTGCAGTCTAGGACAACATAGTTATGTCTCTGTAACCACACTAGGATTATTTCATTTCTAGATCTCTGACAGAGGAAAAAAGTGCCACATGTTTCCCTTAGCTTGTGCTTAAGTGTAATGATATCTGCTGTAAGACTGTTAATCAATAACAAGAACTTGAGCATAGGATGAAATATATGGAAAGTTATGATAGAGTTGAGTAATTACTCAAATGAATTGTGCAGCAATGTGGATTGGTACTTCCTCATCATGTTTTTTGCTTGTTTGAACTTTCACATTTTGTTTTAAGCATCCCTTTATTTTCATGTACTAAAATATATGGAAAGTTATGATAGAGTTGAGTAATTACTCAAATGAATTGTGTGCTGAAGGGAAATAAATTCGTTAAAGGAAGAACTTGAGCATGGGATGAAATAGACCAGTCACTTTATTACATTAAAGTGTAAATGTTTAGAAGGATGGACATTTGGTTTCTAGTTAATTCTTGGAGTATTCATTACACATTGCTTTTTTAAACTCACAGTCTTACATTCTTTTGTCATGTATGTTGACTTCCTCCTTTTCAAAATCAAAGATAACCTCTCATTACTCTAATCACCAATCCTTTTTGAGCTTCTACAAAGTAAAAGTTTGTCGGCAATAAAATGCTTCCTTATTGTCATAGTTAAAGCATCAAAACGTATTGCTTAATTTATAAAGTTGAGAGGGGATCGTTATCATTTGCAGAGGATAATATTTCTCAGAAGTCTTTGAATTATTTTCCATTGACTTCAGTCAACCTTTCGGTTTGTCTAAGACAATTATGCTGGACAATAGTACAGTCTTCTTTTCTTGAAACCTAATTCATTGTTTCTCCCATGGTATTTATGCAGTTGCTGCAACAACAGTTACTTAGAAGGCCGGAAGGAAATGAAGCCATTTTAGCTTACCAGGCTGCCGGCATGCATGGGGTTTTGGGAGGGGCTAATTTCGCTTCATCTTCTAGCTCAATGCATCTACCTCAACAATCTGGGAAGTTTATCGATTTGGGCCAACAGCGTGGTTCTCCAAAGATTCGAGAGGAAGGACAAAATAAGAGTCAAGGCTTTGAGCAACAACAATTTAATCCTCTTCATCAGGCGTACATGCAGTATGCTTTCCAGGCAGCCCAACAGAAATCAACTCTAGGGATGCAATCTCAACAGCAAATGAAAATGGGGACGTTTGGTGCTCCTGGAAAAGAACAAGATGCACGGATGGGAAACATAAAAATGCAGGAACTCATGTGCATGCAAGCAGCCAACCAGTCCATTCCATCGTCATCGAGAAAATCATCTGAGCATTTTTCTCTTGCCGAAAAACAGACTGATCATGGCCAGCAACCCATATCTGATCAGAGGGCTGATCGGAAGCTTCCTAACCAGCCAACTTTACTTGGACAAGCTGTGCCTTTAATGGCCGCCGCACAGGCACCACGCTCCCAGCAAAACATTCAGAATATGACAAACAACCCGATTGCTATGGCTGCACAAATGCAGGCGATCCAGGCTTTGGCACTTGAGCGTAATATTGACCTGTCACATCCCGCAAATGCAAGTTTGATGACACAGCTGATTCCACTCATGCAGTCCCGTATGGTTGCACAACAAAAATCTAATGAAAGCAATATAGGTGGACAGTCTTCATCTGTTCCCATGCCAAAACCACAGGTTAATTCATCACAAGTTGCAAATGAAAGTTCTGCACCTGGTACCTCCACAAGCGATGTGTCTGGGCAGTCTGGATCCGCTAAAGTTAGGCAGACAGTTTCAACTGGTACGCTTGGTGTCACCCTCAGTCCAGCTACAATCAACAACTCTAATAACTTTCCTTCACAACAATTTCCTGTCCATGGTAGAGAGAACCAGTTGCCTCCAAGGCAGCCCATGATGACTGGTAATGGGATGCCTCCTGTGAATTTGTCACCGGCCTCTGCAAACGTGAGCCAAGGAGCAGACAACTCATTGCCCGGCAAAAATGCTCCAACTGGCCCAGAATTTATGCAGATGCAAAATGCTCGGCAGTTGAGTCGAGTATCCCCACAATCTGCAACTTCATCAAATGATGCAGGCTTGGGAAATGCCCTTGCATCTCAGGGTGGTCCAATGGCCCAAAAACAACAACAGCAATTGGGTTTCACCAAGCAGCAATTGCATGTTCTTAAGGCACAAATTCTTGCATTCAGGAGAATAAAGGTTTGCACACATCCATATTCGTCCTACATGTTTCTTTATGTTGCCTTGTTACATATTTCCCATCAGTTTTTCTTATATGATGTTTTCTCCTTTCTCTCTCAGAAAAATGAGGTTCTGCCTCGTGAACTACTTCAAGCTATTGTTCCGCCTCCACTGGAGGTACAGATGCAGCAGGCGTTTCCTTCCGCTGGAACTGGTAATCAGGATAGATCTGCTGGAAAGGATGGGGAAGACCATGCTAAGCGGTTGGAGTCCATTGAGAAGGGAATGCAGATTGCAACTTCAACTGGTCCACTAAATGTGTCCAGGGAGGAAGCTGCAGAAGAGGAAAGAGCAGCTACATCATCAATCACTGTGCGAGGGGTACCTTCTACTCCAAAGGAACCTCCAGCTATTGTTTCTGCTGCTAAAGAGGAGCAGCAAATGACTGGTTCTGGTAAATCAGATCAGGAGGTTGAACGTGGTGTTGAGAAAACTCCTATTAGAAGTGACTTTGCAGCAGATCGTGGCAAAGCAGTTGCTTCAACTGCTGCTGTCCCTGAGACAGCACAAGTGAAGAAATCTGTACAAGCAAGCAATGTGACTCAGCCCAAAGATGCTAGTTCGATTAGGAAGTATCATGGACCATTGTTCGATTTCCCTGTCTTCACTCGAAAACATGATGCTTTTGGATCGTCTATGATGAACAACAATAGTAATTTGATGTTGGCTTATGATATCAAGGATCTTTTTCTGGAGGAAGGTGCAGATTTTCTTAAAAGGAAAAGGGAAGAAAATATAAAGAAGATTGGTGATATACTAGCTGTGAACTTGGAGAGGAAAAGGATTAGACCAGATCTTGTTTTGCGGTTGCAAATTGAAGAGAAAAAACTCAGACTTGCAGATATTCAAGCACGTTTAAGAGATGAGCTCGAGCAGCAGCAACAAGAAATAATGGCGATGCCTGACCGACCATATCGGAAGTTTGTTCGGTTATGTGAACGTCAACGCCAGGACCTAGCTCGACAAGTTCAGGCATCTCAGAAAGCCATGAGAGAAAAGCAGCTCAAGTCCATTTTCTTGTGGCGTAAGAAGCTTCTTGAAGCTCACTGGGCCATCCGTGATGCTCGAACTGCTCGCAATAGGGGAGTTGCTAAATATCACGAGAGAATGTTGAGGGAATTCTCAAAGAGAAAGGACGATGATCGGAATAAAAGGATGGAGGCCTTGAAGAATAATGATGTAGAGAGATACAGGGAGATGTTGCTGGAGCAACAGACTAACATTCCTGGAGATGCTGCTGAGAGATACGCCGTTCTCTCCTCATTTCTATCTCAGACAGAAGAGTATCTTCACAAGCTGGGAAGTAAAATTACAGCTACTAAAAATCAGCAGGAGGTTGAGGAAGCAGCTAATGCTGCTGCAGCTGCTGCACGAGCTCAGGCACTCTCTCTCTCTCTCTCTCTCTCTCTCTCTCTCTCTCACATGCGCACACATGCACTTGGAGGAATACACTCTTTTCTCCCCTTTCTCTGTTCTTCCCTTCTCTAGCTTCAATTTTGCTCTTCCTTCGGCTCAAGTGTTTTAATTCATCTTATGCTTTGTTACATCACTTATAGGATTTTTCTCCCTTTAGATGCATGTGATGAAAAGAGTAAATCTTTACAAAAAGTATTTGATACTTTTTGTTGGGGTCATATAGAGAACCAACAGTTGCCTTAAGTTCTGGTTGGTGTATTTACTGTTAGAAAGTATATAGGATCCATCAACTTGAAGCATCTTAACTTCTTGGTCTTTGTTTTCTTTCCTTTCTTTTCTGTTCAATTGTATCTTCATCTAATTTACATTTGTTGCTTTGACAAAAGGGTCTCTCTGAAGAAGAAGTAAGAGCTGCAGCTGCCTATGCTAGAGAGGAAGTAATGATAAGGAATCGTTTCATTGAAATGAATGCTCCCAAGGATAGTTCATCTGTTAACAAGTAAGCTTTTATGATTAATCATTTAATTGGACATTAATGTTGGCATTTAGGACATATTGGCTATACAAGACGTTTTTTGAGAAGATTAGAATGATTCTGATATGATAGCATCAATTGGATGCTTGTAATTAATAATGATGCTGATGTGATCAGTTTGCTTGGTATAGTTCTATTTCGCATGCTAACTTACATATGCAATCATGACAATGGTTAAGTTTTGTTATGAATTTCTCTTTGCTTTTATTCTATTGTTTGCCAGGTATTACCATCTTGCACATGCTGTTAATGAAAGGGTTGTAAGGCAGCCCTCGATGTTACGGACTGGGACATTAAGAGACTATCAGCTTGTATGTCACTATCTCTTAGCTATATGTACAATCATTAACAGTCTATCCTTTCAATTTTATCACTAGGATCTTGTTTCTTTGAATGCTTCTAGTTTTATTGAGGTTGTTTTGCTTTCAAATTTGCAGGTTGGCTTGCAATGGATGCTTTCCTTGTATAATAACAAATTGAATGGAATTCTTGCTGATGAGATGGGTCTTGGAAAGACTGTCCAGGTAAATATTTCCTTTCCGAAAGGCACAAGGCTTCCTTTATGAGGCTGCTAGTTCTAATCCAGATAAACTTTTGTTAGTTGTGAATTAATTTTCCATCTCAGCTAGTTAATAGGGATGTTGTTTTCCTGCCTGTCCAGGTTATGGCATTGATTGCGTATTTGATGGAGTTTAAAGGGAATTATGGACCACATCTTATTATTGTTCCTAATGCTGTTTTAGTGAACTGGAAGGTTGGTTAACTACAATGACCTTTATTTCCTTGTTAATGTTTTCGTCTGCTCTTTTACATGGCTAACCTAGCTGTCGCATATTCTAGAGTGAGTTACACAATTGGCTTCCATCTGTTTCCTGTATTTACTATGTTGGTGGAAAAGATCAAAGATCCAAATTGTTTTCACAAGTAAGATCCACTTCTATTCCATCTTACAATCTGAGCTTGATCTGCTTTTCTGAAATTTGTCTAACAGTATTCATGATATGTTGTACAGGAAGTAATGGCAATGAAATTTAATGTTCTTGTGACGACATATGAGTTCATTATGTATGATCGATCTAAACTTTCAAGACTTGATTGGAAGTATATTATAATTGATGAAGCACAGAGGATGAAAGACAGGGAGTCAGTGCTGGCTCGTGATCTTGATAAATATCGTTGCCAAAGGCGCCTTCTCTTGACAGGGACACCATTACAGGTTTCATCAATAATCTCAATGATATCTGACGATCAAGACAATTCCTGTGAAACTCTTTCACTTCATAGAAGTGAATTCTATTAGATGGGCGATTTGCTTAACCATATACTATCTTTTTTACTTCTCATTCTAATTTTGAACACACTTGAAGTAGTTTCACATGACAAAAAGGGGCATGGTGCATATACGCTTTGTCACTGCAGTGCTATTATTGACTTGGACATCCTATATTGCAGCTACCAAAATGTTTATAGACTCCAACACAGTTGTGTTCTTGGTTAGAAAACTTTGGATTTGTTGAGTAGGATCCTGACGGACCTGACCTGAGTCAGTACATCTCCCTGGTGAAGTAATATGATAGTATGAGAAGATGGGGCCTGTATATATTCTCCTTTGAGCTTGTGCTGTTGTGGATTTTGAGAATTTTCACTGTCCCAATTTTGGTTTTTGGGACTGGACCAGAAGTATACTTTTTCAGCTTTATGATAGAAATATGTCCACATGGGTCGTACACCAGAGAAATTATCAGTGCATTGCTTAGTAATTGTAGTCAGATATGCATACTCCCCTTTCTTGTTTGATGCTTCTTCCCCCCTCAATGAGGTTCTGATTACAGATGAGACATACTTGATAGCCACTTACCAGGAATACTAAAAATTAAGATCTAGTGCCTTGGATAACAAGAGTTCTGCATTGGTTTATCCTTAGATTTGGCCTACATTCTGTTCTCTGAATTAATATGAATGGATTTTGCTTACATCCTTATCCTTTTTTTATCTGAAGCTTGATTCATGCCACATAGGAGGAGATTTCTCAATGTATGAGTACTGTAAATGATACTACATATCAGCCAATCATACTTTTGATCTCATTATCATGTTGTATGAGGGTAACATATGACCTACGGAGTGAGGGCATTCTCTAGTTGTATAGATTAGTCATGACTTGTCTATCAAATGTGATTATATTATTGATACATACTGTCAGTATCTGAGAGTTTGGAACTTGGTTTTAAACACACTTATATCGTTCATTGTAGTGTACAACTTGCTTAGCATTTGAGCAAGGATCGTTAGTTTCTTTTTTGAAGTTCATGAAGCCTAATTTCATAATCCCTGTAAAATAACAGACATTCACTTTACCAAGCCCCAAAAGTAAAAAAGGAAATGGGTGCAACTATTAGAGCTGATTTTTAGCTTTCTTTTCACACTTTATTTTGCTGTTCATTTTTTTTCATGCTGCATAAGTCTCAGGCTCATATTGAACCTTTTCTCAATGCAGAATGATCTTAAAGAACTCTGGTCACTTTTAAACCTGCTGCTTCCAGAAGTATTTGATAATCGCAAAGCATTTCATGATTGGTTTTCACAACCATTTCAAAAGGAAGGTCCTACACATAATGCGGAGGATGATTGGCTGGAGACTGAGAAGAAGGTAATCATTATTCACAGACTTCACCAAATTCTTGAGCCTTTCATGCTCAGGCGTCGCGTTGAAGATGTTGAAGGTTCACTTCCTCCCAAGGTATGCTTGTATGCCCTCTTAGATTTGTCTAAATGTTGATGTGGATTGTTTCTGATGTATATTTTGATTGCAGGTTTCCATTGTTTTGAGATGTAGAATGTCTGCTATTCAGGGTGCAATCTATGACTGGATCAAATCCACTGGCACGCTTCGCGTTGATCCTGAAGATGAAAAGCGCAGAGCCCAGAAGAATCCAATTTACCAGCCCAAGACATATAGAACGCTGAATAATAGATGCATGGAGCTTCGAAAAGCTTGCAATCATCCATTGCTTAATTATCCATATTTCAGTGACTTTTCAAAGGATTTTCTTGTTAGATCCTGTGGGAAACTATGGGTTCTGGATAGAATCTTAATAAAGCTACAGAGAACAGGACATAGGGTGCTGCTCTTTAGTACCATGACAAAACTCCTAGACATTTTGGAGGAGTATTTGCAGTGGCGACGACTTGTGTACAGACGGATTGATGGGACAACTAGCTTGGAAGACCGTGAATCAGCTATTGTGGACTTTAATAGTCCAGATACTGATTGCTTTATCTTCTTACTCAGCATTCGTGCTGCTGGACGTGGATTGAACCTTCAGACTGCTGACACAGTCATCATATATGATCCCGATCCAAACCCAAAAAATGAGGAACAAGCAGTTGCTAGGGCTCACCGCATTGGACAGACCAGAGAAGTGAAAGTAATTTACATGGAGGCAGTGGTTGATAAAATCTCAAGCCATCAGAAAGAGGATGAATTCCGTGGTGGAGGGATAGTTGACTCCGATGACGACCTTGCTGGTAAGGATCGTTATATGGGATCTATTGAGGGCCTAATCAGGAATAATATTCAACAGTATAAGATTGA
The DNA here is from genome assembly GCA_037974665.1 of Ehretia macrophylla. Classification (NCBI taxonomy): domain Eukaryota; kingdom Viridiplantae; phylum Streptophyta; class Magnoliopsida; order Boraginales; family Ehretiaceae; genus Ehretia; species Ehretia macrophylla. Next base: position 32,825,120 of record CM075766.1, read on the forward strand.
CATGGCTGATGAAGTTATAAATGCTGGGCGATTTGACCAGAGGACTACACATGAGGAGAGACGTTTGACCTTAGAGAGTCTTTTACATGATGAGGAGAGATATCAAGAAACAGTTCATGATGTTCCATCTCTTCAGGAGGTGAATCGCATGATTGCTAGGAGTGAAGAAGAAGTGGAGCTTTTTGATCAAATGGATGAAGACCTTGAATGGACTGAGGGGATGACTAGATATGACCAGGTTCCGCAGTGGCTTCGTGCTAGTTCTAAAGAAGTGAATGCTACTATTGCTAACTTGTCCAAAAAACCATCAAAGAATATCCTTTTTGCAGGAAATAATGGTATGGACTCCACTGAATTGGCTTCTGAAACTGAGAAAAGAAGGGGGCGACCTAAGGTGAAAAAGTTCTACTCAGAATTGGATGACGAGAATGGAGAGTTTTCTGAAGGCAGTTCTGAGGAGAGGAATGGATATGACGAAGAGGGAGAAGTTGGAGAGTTTGAAGAGGAGGAACTTAGTGGCGCAGTTAGTGTGCTGCCTCTTAATAAGGACCAGTCAGAAGAGGATGGTCTGATTTCTGGTGAGGGTTCTGACTACCCTCGTGCTTCAGAAAGCGCTAAAAACAATCGTGTGGTTGAGGAAGCTGGTTCATCAGGATCATCTTCAGACAATCGAAAATTATCACAAATGGTGTCACCTTCTGTTTCTTCTCAGAAGTTTGGATCACTTTCTGCTTTGGATGCAAAGCGCAGTTCTCGTTCAAAACGGCTGGTATGTTTCTTTGCTTTATATCTTGAACTATCATTCAGAACATCAGTTTATGTGATGCTTCTATCTTCAAACCTTTTCCAGTCAGATGAATTAGAAGAAGGGGAAATTGCTGTATCTGGAGACTCTCATATGGATGTGCAGCAGTCTGGTAGTTGGCAAGATCGTGATGAAGGTGAAGATGAACAGGTGTTGCAGCCGAAGATAAAACGGAAACGTAGTATTCGAGTTAGGCCACGGCATACAGCAGAGAGGCCTGAAGAGAAATTCAATGAAAAGCCATCTCTCCGTCGTGGGGATTCTCAGTTGCCATTTGCGGTGGACCATAAGTACGACTCACAAAATAGGATTAATCGTGGACATAAACTGATTGTAGAGCCTGGTGCTTCAAAGAATGATAGTACAGATTCATCCCTAAAGAATAGACGGAAATTACCCTCAAAGAAAGTTTCAAATGCTAAGGTTCATGCTCCACTTAAATCTGGCAGAAGTGGTGGCATTTCTTCTTCGGCAAATGATGCTTCGGAGCATTCAAGGGATAACTGGGAAACTAAAGTCATGAAGGGTAGTGGGAGTAGTGGCACAAAGATGCCTGAGGTCATCCAGAGAAAGGTATGTGGTGTTTCAACCACTCAGCTTCTTGTTGCATTGGTCATCATGTGAGATACCTCATGTTATTTCCTGCTTGATAGTTGATTGATGAATCAGTGTTGTATTCTTCATGTTTGATGTCTGTATGCATTTTTAGTCCCTAGTATCTTCTTGAAGCTTACCACCAAGATCACTTTCATTTCCAACCTTGTAAATATCAGAATTATCCCTACAGGCCTGCTGGTTTGTGTTTACCGTTAGTTTTTTCTCTTGTTTTTGAAGAGGATTCCTAGTTTTGCTTGTTTGAGATGTTGCCTGGAAATAGCATGTGTAGTAAGTTTTTGTCTCTTTTACGCAGTCTTAATGAATGTCATTAACCTCTTTCTTAACCTTTTCAACTGCAAGTACTATTTTTCCATAATCTAGGGTGTTCCCTAAGAATTTGTCAGTGTGTGAAATTGAAAAACTTGGATTTTGTATAAAAGTGGAATTGCTCAATTCCTTGTCTTAAAGAAGAAACTTTAGTGGAGCTATGCTTCTGATGATGGAATTGTTGTTAAATGTTTTGTCATCCTCTCTCTCTTTCATATTTTTTTGGCCTTGCTTTTCCAAATTGTAGAGAGATGAGGGCGTAAAATAACAGTTCATGATACTTGTTTCATTTTATGAGAATGTGTTGTGTGGTATATAAAGGTGCAAAACATTTAAAGACAATGGTCAACCAGCAAGATAAATCAAGATTTTATTTCGCATTCCTTGACTAACATTGTGCATTTTATTCTATCTTTCGGAGTTATTTCCTCTTAGTGTTGTCTTTCTCTCTCCACATTTGCCTATATTAAAGAGTCTTCTACTCTATCTGCTTGTTCGCTGTTCAAAGTAATTGATGTCTCTTTATTGCAGTGCAAGAATGTAATTACCAGGCTCCAGAGGAAAATAGACAAAGAAGGTCAGGAGATAATTCCTATGCTAACTGATCTGTGGAAAAGAATAGAAAATTCCAGTTCCCTGAGTCGGGCAGTGGATAGTCTATTAGACTTTCGGACAATTGATAGGCGTATTGAAAAATCTTACAGTGGAGTGATGGAGCTCGTTGCTGACGTGCAGCTTATGTTGAAAAACTCAGTACAATATTATGGTTTTTCACACGAGGTATGGTGACTTGATGAAGTTCCTGTTCTTAATATTTTATATAGTTTCTTTCATCAATTATGGTTGAATATGACTCCTGGGCTTCAAATGTAATTTACAACCACCTATTTCATCAGTAATATATTAGTGAACTTTTCTGGGACTCCTCTTCCTAGTGGACCACACCATCTTTCTTGCCTCTTTATTAGGGCACTAAAGTCTAATAATTGAGAAAGAAATATTCCTTGTGCTTGTGAAACTAGATTTTCTGATAGGGTGCCAAAGTATGAGTTGTATGCTAGGTAGCAATGCTTCTTACCATCTCCAGTTTCTGATGAAATCTTAGCATTTGGAGTTAGAATAGAGAAGGAAAGAAAAGGAAGGGAAACAGTAGAGTAAATTTTGGAGTTAATCTCATATGTGTTCTTACAAGTATGTTACACATTTTCTAGTGATATTTAGCTGAACAGAGGCTCTCGCGAGAAACCAGTCCTATATTTGTTTTGGTCATGAACCTAATTGGAGAGCAATCTTAGCTCACACTAACTATAATACTGGCAGAGCATTTGGAGACTCCTGAACAACCAAAGAAAACCATTATTTCAAAATTTCATTTTGTGTGTTTGTCTCTCTTTTTTATCTCAAGTGCAAGCATTGAATATGAAAACGGCATGGTCTAAGTGCCATTGGATCTCTCTGTGTGTTTACTAATGAATCACACCAATGCAATGCAATAGGTGAAATCTGAAGCAGATAAAGTTCATGCGCTTTTCTTTGACATTTTGGAGCTAGCCTTTCCGGAGACTGATTTTGGGGAAGCTGCGAATTCGATCTCTTTTTCTGGTCCGGTTGCTGTTACCTCTGGTCCATCTTCAAGACAGGTGCCTGCTGCCCAAAACAAGCGTCACAAAATAAAGAATGATGTGGAACCCGACTCACATCCTCCCCAGAAGCCACAGGCTCGAGCACCAGTTCATAATATTGCAGAAGACATGAAGGCCAGGTATCATATGCCTCAGAAACAGACACGATTCAATAATAGTAGTAGTCGTGAGCTTGGCCTACAGGATGATCCACGACCGCTCACTCATCCAGCAGACCTTGCTTTTTGCACAAGGACAAGGAAAGACAGGGAAAAGTCGGCAGTCAGGCCAGGGAGTGCATCAGCTGGCCCTGTATCACCCACTGGAGTCAGTCGCAGTATCAGAAGTCCCGGGCCAGTTTCAATGGCGAAGGATGTGCGATCGAGCCAGCATATCACTCAACAGCAAGGATGGTCTAGTCAATCTCCTCGGCAGGCAAGTAGCGGTGGTAGCAGCGTTGGGTGGGCAAATCCTGTAAAGCGAATGAGAACTGACGCTGGGAAAAGACGTCCAAGCCAAATGTGACTTATCGGGCAGTAACATGATTTGAATCTGTATACAGTTCTGTATATGGCCCTTCTCAAATCCTGTTACCTGTTAATATGGTGTACTCTTTTGTATTTCTCTCTTGTAGGATATGATGTACCAGCATAAATGCTTGATAATGTTAAACAGTGTTGTTGAGAGGCAAAGCTTTGCTGAAGATAAGCTTTCAGGTATTTACAGAACAATTAAGTTTAAGATTTGATTCTAAATTCATGATCCAGAAATGAGCACAAAATTTATTTAATAAAGTGATCGAGGTAATCATTATAAATATTACTTATTCTTGACCAACTTGGAATATGAGTTGTCGTGCGTCATTGCACAACGAGGTCTATACCTTAGAGTAGATTCAACATAATTGAGATTCAATGTAATTGAGATACTCGTAAAAAGAAAAGAGAAGAAGTGCATTATCTACACTAATGTACCTGAATATTTGTTCTGTTGCTGCACTAATAACAAGCATTATCTGCTAATTTAATCTAAGAACGGAGATATTCAACCAATGATTAACTACTTACATTAGATGAAATTGATACAAAATGGGTTTCACATCCCATCCCAATGAATGTTGTTTATAATTCAATTCAGATTAATTTTAACAGGATACAGAGCATCATGTACAAATTACAAAGTTACAATGACAGAGCGGTTATGGATCCACTGGGCCTGCCACCACCTCGTCGCCGGAGTCAGATTCATCTGCACTAATCTCCTCATCACTTGATATTTCTTCTGGTGCAGTTCCCACATCTTCTGGTTTGGCATACTTCTGACAGTATTCTGGACAATGAGCGTGCGAGCACGTCAGAGCAGATAACACATGACGAAAGAAGACTAGATAGATATAGTCAATAGTCACAGAACCTTAATGCAACAATGGAAAGATTCACCCTTCGATAGATTCTGTGAAAACAATGCTCTTCAAACTGAAAAATATCCTACTATACACATGCATGCTCAACTATTAAGCAGCCGTTATCTCATGAGCCTCGAATGTTAACATTACGCCATACTCATGATTCCTCTATCAAACTAAATTTTGACTCCATTTAACAACTATCTGCTGGTGATTAGATCAGTATTTGAAAGAAAAGGATGTTTCAGTAGAAACTAAGAGAGAACTTAAGTGGTGGACAGGTGGTTGAAAAGTGCCAGCAGAGGCTATAAATGCAGTAGTAATAATAAAAAGCTATATGCTGACATGAAATGTAGATGGAGTGTAGCTCATGCTCATGGCTTTCACAAGACAGAATAAATGCATTTAACGAACTTCTTAGAACCACTCACGTTATGTAATACTGAGCCTTGTGCACCGTAAAAGTTGAAGAGAGACGATTTAGTTGCTAAGATTGGACAAACAAGAAGTACTGAGATCATAGTTAAGTTCAACAACAATGTTAGAAAGCTCCGTCCCTCCCCCCTCTCTGCCTCCCCACCTTCCGTTGCATCAAACAAAATGAGTAGACTCATTATGATGCCTATCAAGACAAATAATGATTATTGTACCACTGCACATAACCAGCAAAACCTTCTTCCAATTTTCTCATTCACCATCATATTTGAAATACATTTGTATCCTTACCTAATACAACTGCATTAAGTACACCAGGTACTCACTACAAAATCGGTATAAAAGATTTAAGAAAATGAAAAACTATCTTCAATTTGAAAGGGCTGCCGATGTTGAAGACCCCATGTTTAAGGATTAGATAAACAAACACCGCTTCAATATACAACATTTAGCCTTTGATTATATACACTTACAACAAAATAAGACAAAGCCCATGGCCCAACTAATCCAAAGAAGAAAAGCATGAAGCTTGTTGGAAATTGCCTTCCACTTGCTTAGATCAAAGTGCTTATTTTATCCTACAATAATGCATATTATCTTCACTTCTTCTTTTCTCCAGATTTCCTTGGTCGGTTGCGGCCATTTAAATTTTAAACTAAAATATTTTCCTAGCAGGTTGAATAAATATTTTTGGTAGATTTCTCTCTCCTTTATACAGGTTTCCACAAGATGATGCCTGTTACGTACACTTAAAACTGACAATTGTAGCTCTATTTCCAACTCTATTGGCTTGGAACAACTACCTCTTATTCTAGGTGTCAAATTCTCACCCTTCATTCTAACTGCATTATGGACTCCTTCGTGTAGTAAAAACAGTAGAGGGATATGGAAGAGAAAAAAAATGACTTCAGTGGTTTTAAGGTGACAATGAAGAGCTAAATCTTGAAAATGCCAAATTCTCAACTCTTTTAGCAAGTCGAACTCATAGCCTCAATGCTTTGCATCAAACATGTCTACAAGCTAATGCCATAAAACAATGACCGGAATCGGTTTGTTATTTTGCTCAGTGACATTTAAAATTGTTAAGTAATCAATACCTTTAACTCTTTGTTCATATGCAGTGCGGTCATGCATCATCAGAGAAGCTGCCTCCCCATTCAATGGGTCTGATGGGTTTGCATACAAAAGGAGTTGTGGAAGAAAGACTTCAAACACATTTACCAGATCTACAACGTATGGTATCAACATCAGAGATCACAGCTGAAAATTGAATTATTAGGATATTGTATTATAAGTAAGAGAAGTGCAGAATTCTTAATTATGATACACAGATGAACAAAAGCTATTACCAAACATGGGGCTCCAAGTTTGATTGATAACATCTAAACAAACTGATCCTGATCTGGAAAAGGGCATAAAATATGAAAATTTATATCTTAAAAGTCAAGTTAATAAACACAATGGTCAGTAGGCACCCATATACGATAATAAACTTAACAACTTATTACTCACATCTCATCAACATTTGGATGGTAAATCTTGTTAACAAAGCCTATGGACGGGGATTTGTATGGATAAGCATCCGGGAGCTCCACCTTTACTTTCCAAACACCTCCATGATAAGGACCTGCCACATTTTATTCAAGAACATTTAGCAAGGAGATAGCAAGTGAAGCAGGGGGAAGAAATTTCCCCATGAGGTGCAGCCATTCAAATATGAAATCCGATTCATCCAGGTCTATTAACACAGGTTAAATATGCACGAAGGATGCAACAATAGTAATTTGATAGCCAATTGGCAACTCTAATAATCATAGAAGGCCAAAATGTAGTGATCACGCCTACCACTCATTATCTCCCCCACCCCACCCCGGCACCACACCAAAACAAACCAAACCAAGCTATAACGCCATTCATTTCTATTAAGAGTCGTTCCTTCCATTAGCTCCATTTGTACAAGATCTCGTCCAAGTGTCTCCGTCTAAGTCATCTTAGATTTTCCTCTACCCCTCTACGGTGCACTACCTCCAAACCTTTGCACATTCTAACAGGGCCTCCATAAGTCGTCTCTTAACATGTACAGCCCATCTCAAACAATTATCCCTCACCCTATCCTCAAATTAAGCCACCCCTACTCTTTCTCGTATCACTTAATTCCTAATCTTGTCATTCCTAATTTTGTCACGCATCCATCTCAACATTTTCATCTCGACCAATGATATTTTATGAACGTGTTGAAGACCAGAAAATAATCATTTTGATCAGTTTAGGACCAAGTCAACCCAAAGATTTGTTTTTTAAGGAAAAATGACAAAAAAGAAAGCTATAGATAATTTTGGACTGAAACAAGCTATAATGATAATTAACCATCAAATGAAAAGGAAAAAAAAAAAAAAAAAAGTTAAAAACTTGAGATGAAACCAGATACTGGATAGCTAAGATAAGCAGTCAACACAGCTAAATCAATAAAAGAATCAAGCAACAAAAGCCCAGAAAAAAGCAAAGCTAAAAAAAAAAAAACAATTAAGCTATAAAAAAAGCTTAAATCTTTAGAATATAATAAAGCAGATAAAGATTGAATTTTGAGATGTGGGTATTGAAGAATTACTGTCACTTGGTCCATGGAAATGCACAAAAAATTCTTGCATGCCATCATTCATCATCTCCACCTTGTAGTCACTCATCATCCTACATTTTTTCCAACAAAAGAGATAAAATAAATAAATAAATAAACAAATCCTTTAGGTATAAAGGGTAAATAAAAAAATAATTTTCTATAAAATTCCAACAAAAATTAAGTAATTTTTCAGTGAGCTAACAGTTTCATCAAGTCCATCTCCCTTCGCTTGCTTGGTGAAGACATGAATTTTCTTTGTCAATTTTCGAAATTTTTTATTTTTTTCTATGATGATTTTTGAGAATAAGTGTAACTTGATCAACTATGCGAAGCTAGAAGACAGCCTTCAGACAGAAATGAAGAAGAAGAAGAAGAAGAAGAAGAAGAAGAAGATTATGATAGAGAAGAAATATGATAAACCATTTATGATATTTATGATTTGGCCCCAAATCTATGAAGTATTTGCAGAAGTATATTATAAATTTTCAATTATAACATTTATAGCTAGGTCCCTATTTTTCTTTTCTTTAGTCGCTATTCCCTATTGAATGGATTGTTTATTTATAATTTTTTTTGTCGGAATTTTATTTATAGATGAAGTATATGTCAATCTATACCAACGTAGATTCAAAATATTAGAAATTGTAATTAAGTCCAAAGTCATATCAAAATTAATATGTGAGCTTCAATATGAAAAGCATGTTTATTTTTATTGACGCATAAAAAAAATATTTTGTTGAGAATCAGGAATTGTCTATTAAAACTTCAAATTAAGAATTTGAGTTGCGCAAAAGTCATGCAACGTGCATCAATTTCTTTGTTTTTTAGCATTTTAATTTTCAAAAAAAATGTTTAACGTTTACTAATAATATATAATAGAAAGAACTTGCCATTTATTATGACAAATTACAAGTCTAATATAGATAAATTATCTTGAGCTTGTAAATGTTGATACATCCGTCATTATATGCAAGACTTTGATGTCATGTAAAAGGAAAATTCTATGGTGCGTGTCCTGTGTACCAAAAAAATACAAAAGTAAACTCTACATATACGGAGTCTACATAAATATGATTAGCAAGCACGGAACGCAAGCGTAAAAATAAGATTATTTAAACTAATAATTATTGTGTCACATGTGTTGCAACTTTGAATTATGACCACAAAGGAAGGTAGGCAACTAGACTCTAAGGCCATGTGAGAACAAGGCAAAAAGTAGACTAAATTGATGAGTAAGGTGGCTTATGTTGTGGTGATTTCTAGCCTTGGAATATGCTTGGTTGAATGTTGTTCTTTAATGATTGGATATGTGAAGGTTCAGTGTACTGTGCAGCTATATGTGATGTGTTTAGCATAACCAATTATGTGCAATTTGACCCCAAAAAAAAAATTATGTGCAATTTGCGAGGAAATAAACAAAAGTTAAGACTTTTTTCAAAAAAAAAAAGGAAAAAAAAAAAGTTAGGCTTTGATGCTTACATCAAAGAATTTGGTTTCCATCAAATCAAACATGGTCATTGATGTTTATATATATATATATATTCATTTTTGCATCATATAAATTAAGAATCGATTTCTTTCTTTACTTTTTTATTATTATTTAAGAAATGTCTAAATTATTTTATATTATTTAGAATATTACACACAAGAATAAATCTCGACACTTCTCATATTTAAAATCAAAATTATACCACTAGACACTACACATGTATATTAATTATATATATATATATATATATATATATATATGCTTGTAGCATGTTGGAACATGTGTTGGAAATAAATGTTACACGACATAATTTATAACTTTAAAATGTAATCAATGTTTTATTATATAAAATGAATTTCTTGTTATAAAAATATAAAAATAAAATAAAATAAAAAATATTATATTATTATGTTTATTGCATTTAGCCACCCTTGTATATAAATGACATAAGACTAAAAAGAGACCCGTCCGGTTCTTTCATTCCTTGCTTTGATGATTGGGTGAAGAAAGATTTTTTCTTGACGGAACCTTCTTGCATATCCAAAGGGTAACTCTTAGCATTGGTGACAAAAACAGGACCAATCAATGTCACTCCTCTCTATTGAGCCATGGAAAAGCTCATCTTCAACGACCAAAATAAAACGCAACCTCTATAATTTAGATCCCTTAGTAACATTATATGTTATGAGAAAAATTCAATGATTGTTAATTATCCAAATCATCTTATTGTAGCTCGTAAAAAATTTACTACCATTAGATATCTCACATAACATATTGCATACGAGTGTCTTGGCATCTCCCTAGCTAGAGTATGCTCTTCCACAAACTATTAAATTACAGAATGTTGAAATCCAGTCCTAACCATCAACAGAAAACAAACTTACACCTTTAGGCTATCAATAAGAGAGAGAGTCACAACTATATGATAGTTTCGTCAAATGCAAAACATAATAGCAGTAAAAACTAACAAACATTTTACAAACACCCCAGTTGTTGATCTTAGGGGGGAACAAACAAATTCGAAGGACAAAAGAATCCTTGTTACGATTTCTAAAGATCGACAAAATGAAGTTTATGTTCTGAAACAAAATATCCTCCCTTAAGCCGGACAAGATTTGCTAATTACATATGTCGACTAACATCATCTTTGGTAGCTTTGAAATGATCCAAAATTGACTATGGGAGAAGCCTTTCTCGTTACCTATCCAGTAACATATCAATTTCATAAGAAACGAACATTACCTGTATAGATTGTCGGCTTTCATGATGGATAACGAGGAATGGAAAATCTTCAGAAATGGAAACTGCTGGAACAGAAAAACCACAAAAGGACCAGCTGTGTTTTACATTTCTAAACAAAACTGTCATGCTGAGCCGCCTTCAACCATTATCTGGGATTCAAATGTACCTTCTTTGGGGAACAAAAGATGGAGCCCTGAGGAGGTTTGACAGCATCTGATCCTAATTCTGCTTCATCGTCATCACTGTCAATGTTAGTTGGATTTGTCCTATTCTGATTAGCTCTGCGCCGGAGAAGGAAGACATTAAAGTAGTACCTCACAAGAGATTCCCGGCCTTTTCTGGGGAAGCACTTCAGAAGTTCGTCCCAAAAACACTTCCCCAGGGATAAAGGGTTCAACTCTACTGTATCCTGAAATTTCTTTTCTTCTTCTTCAATCCAAGAAAGTGCAACTTCCTCACCCATAGTATTAAATTTCAACAGATAGAAAGCTGATCCCAACTCAAGTTTCACCCTCATTCTTTTTTCAGCAACATGAAATCTGACACATTCAACCGAACCTGGAGATGGACAGCCACATGACTCTTGTCTTCCTTTTCCAATTCGTTCCCTTTCAATTAAATTTTTGTTTTGTTCCCTCATCGGCCACATCCGTGTACCTACCCATTTGGAATCACTTTCCTGAATTTCTCCATTCCATTCTGGCACATCTGCTTGAAAATTTGGCCCGAGAGGAACTCGTTTATGACGATAAGAATTCAGCCAAAAATCATCTGTTGAACCTGCCGTTGAATCAGACATTTTGTCATTGAGATCCTCATCAGTAACTGAGGAAGCTGAGTCTGGAAAATTTTTTCGGCCCGACTTATTAACAGATTCTTTAGCAGAAAGCAGCCTTTGGCTACATCTTAATCTCTCTGAACCAGAAGGATCTTCATACATGGCCGGATGCATCTGCTTATTCTACAATGCAGACTAAGTCAGAGACTTTCTTTGGTATTTGTCATACTTTAAGAGTCTCATCATCGGTAAAACAAATAAGACAGGGAGAACTGGAGCTTAAATGTCATACTCAATTCGGGCTAAAAGTTAAAAATGGATGAATTAGCCCATACCATGTTCTATGAATTAGTACTTGTAATGAGCCAATCCCAGATATTAACCACATATAGTAACTAGAACTTGAATTTCAAAAATTTCAGACTGGCCTCAGTTGATGATCCTCCAATGAAAACAACATAAATAATGACTTGATTATTCATGTAAATGACAAGGATGATTTCTATGAAAAGCAAAGAAGGGTAAGGGTGATTGTGGACGAACAAATTCACTGATCATTGAGAAAGTAAGTGTCACACTTGTCCAAGCGAAAACTAGAAGAAGATGGTGATTCCAGACAAACACATGAACTGATCTCTGAGGAAAGTATTCATGTCACATGTGGATCATTTTGCACCATGATAGTCTATCTTTGTCTAATCCTTCTTGATTTTTTACTATGAGCTATCAATTACCTTTCATTCGCTATGATGAGCTATCAATTAATTTTCATTTGCTATAATGAGCTATCAACCACTATTAGCTTCATGTGCATCGTATTATTCCTAACACATTGAGAACACAACTAATAAAGATTTTGACAGTGTTGAAGAATAATCTTATGGTCAGGTGTTTAGGTACAACAAGTTTCTCCTTTGTGTGTGTGGTTAAAATTATTCCTAGGTTCAATCGATTGAAGTATCTAAATGTTCAAAAGATGTCATATTTGAAATGAGAATTTTGAGACGGATGTGTGGCAATGCAAGGAAGGATAGGAAACAGTACAATCCGAGAAAAGTAAGGATGGCATAGATTGAGGATAAGATGAGGGAGAACAGTTTGAGATGATTTTGGTATGTTCAGAGGCAACTGATAGAGGCACATGTTAGAAGATTGATGGTATGGAGGTTGTACATCATAAGAGGGGTAGAAGAAGACCAAAGAAGAGTTGGATGGAGACACTCAAACAAGATCCCGCATGCATGGAGCTCAGAGAGGAGATGACTCTTAACACGAATAAGTAGCAATGTCGGATCCATATACCTAACCCCACCTAGTAGGAGTTTGGTTTAGTTAATTATGGGTTCATTGCATAGAAAAATATATTTTTAGGTTGTTTTGGTATTACTCTACGCATTAGTTACTTGTGTATACATGCAAATGGAAATAGGTACTTTTAGAATTTTCAAGGTGAAGAAAAATGAAAAAGAAAGAACTCTTTCATCCTTATTCAAGCACAAGAAAGCATTTCAAGTAGAAACACATTCTGTAAGCATAAAAATGAACCAACTCAAACCAGCATATTCTAATGAAAGAAAATTAGAATCACCCTGAACTTCTAGTGGAACTTATTTGGATAAATATTAACTTAATCCCTTCTTCATGCACAAGAAATATAAGAGAGGGGTTTATGTTAAGTTACCCAATGTACAAGTCGTCCATTAAACCATGAGGCAACTAAAGAAACAAATGACAAAGGCAGACCAATATATTATTATGAGACAAACATATAAGAAAATTACGCTCTTCAAACTGATCAATACCTTACATCCTTTGGCTTAAAAACATCATTTCTCTAAGGGAAGTATTCAGACATTTCACAATCAATGATATATTTAAGTTCTTGTCTATATATATTTAACTAAAAGACGGACTATATACAACTTAAGCCTCCCTGGCCAGTCAGACAACATGGCTCAAGAGATCAAATTATTGCCACATCAAATTTCTGTATTAATGTTTCAAGCAATCAAAATCCACAGTAAAGTTTACCTAGCGACGGGTCATCCATAATAAAGTTGAATTACAATCCGTCATCCAAAAATAAAGCCAGAAATCAAGATCCTCATAAAATCTGATCTGATACAGCCATCCATTATGACTAGTCAAATCTTTTCTATATTGTGTTATCTTTTCACATCAGCAGCAAAATATTCCGAAAGAAAAAGCCACAAAAAGGAAACACAGAAACATCCACCATTTACAACAGATATAGAAAAATCATAATCCTTTCACAATCTCACATAGCAACTCATCATAATCTTCTCATATCAATCTCAGAAGATAAGAAACATTAAATAACACAAACATGCAGCTAGTCCCTGCAAGTTTCACTTGTGTACATCATCTACTAAAAAAAGCACGAAAAAATGTTTCGAAATCTAGAGACAACGAGAAAATGTGCTAGTACAACCAAACAAGCAGAAATCAATAAACTACCTAGGAAAGCTACATATAACCATCTTCAGTATATGAAAATAATGCCCAACAAATGTCATCAAACGAAACATTCTAAGAAACAAAAACTTTAAAGAACTGGAAATCAGATAGAAGGGATTATTATGGTACTACGCCAAACTAATTGCGCTAAATAACAGTAGTGAGTATACAGTACACAAGCTGACTGCTTAGACTGCTACAAAAAGCAAAAGAGTAAATGCAATACCAGTATCATACCTAATTCTTTGAGAAAGTTCAACTACGTCCACTAGAAAGATAATCCATGAAGGCAAAGAAAAGAAAGGACATAAATAAGTTTTCAGCAAGATATGCCCAATCTTATCTGATAATTGAAACTAAGATGAGACAGACAAATGCGGCAGTTTGCAAAAAGGAAAAATACACGAAGAGCACAAAGTAAAAATGAAAGAGTGCACACCAACGACATAGCAACCACAATGGTGAAACAAATTATGCCAATTTTCAAAAAGAAAATTCAGGAAGAGCACAAAGTGAAATTCAAAAGGTAAATTACAAAGACACAGCAACCACAAGACAAAGTACATCGTTGGATCTGACAAGACATTCTACAACCACGAATGAGCAAGAAGACAATAGCCCATTGGGCCAAATACTCACTCAGGAACAAATTCTGTCAGCATAACATACAATTTTAAAATAAGGACTATTACTCTACTAAACAGTATGTGCATGAACAGAAAAATATATGGCAACACATCGATAGAAAAGGAATTCATCAACATAAATACAATCATATTGAACAATATACATCCCTTAATTATACAAACCAAAAACAATTAATAGTATGATATATATACCTGCCAAATGGATTGTGGAGTGCTTGAATCAGCATCATTTCTCAAAAGGATTGTCTCTCGAACCAACAAAACCTGCTTCCATAAATGCTCATTCCCATAATACTTCCACCTAGCCCTTTCTGGTAGCAACGCTACTGCCGGATTACAAGGATCTTTTGCAACTTCTACAATCCATTTTATCATGCCTGAGTAACACGCCCGCTTTCTCTTCCTACTTCCCTCATTTTCTTCAACCACACTTGACTCAGATGCCATATCATCACTCTTACCATTTCCAACACTTCGTTGTTCTCTAACTTTATTGGTACTTCTTACGTCATTAATATCAGTACTTCTATTTACTTCCGCATTCTCGGAACCTCCTTTGTTACCATTCTCCACAACTCTCTTATCATCAGCATTCTTAGAAGCGCAATTCGACTCCAATACACAGCAATGCTCATCAAGACTGCACGATTTTCCATCACGTGAAACATCCAACTCACTCTTCAACTCCACATTCAAACACTCCCCATCTCTCTTCTTCTTATCCAAAATTTTACTCAAAATCCCCTTAAACCCCAGCTCCAATTCCATCGAAACCTCGCCAAAATTCGACATTTCACTAACTATCCGACTCCCTGAATCCTTATCTTTTACAATCTTTTGCAACCACCTATCCAACAAATCCAGATACTTAACATAAACCAACTTCAAATCCGGTATAACACGTGAATCAAACCCACATTCTTTACCCACTAAACCCCACAACCCGCTTCTCGATACCTCCTCATACCCACCTTTCTCCCTCACAACCAAGAATAGTTTCAGCAAATCCACACTTTGCCCATCACCAAGCATTGGTGGCAAAGGTCTAAAGCCGAAATTCCCATAAACATCTTTGTAAAATGAAGTCAAAAATTCAATAAAGAAACATTTCTTAATCTTCTTATCATTATACTGTTGCTGATCTTCTTGTTGTTGTTCTTCAATGTTAACAGACACTTCTGAACCCGGTTCAAGGTCCAACAAAGGCCCGGTTCTTTGAAGAAACTTGAGGCTTTTCTCTAGACCGGACTCATTATCATCATTAACAACAGCCTTCGACCAGCCTGCCATCGTATTTTTTTTTTATTCAAAACCCTGAAAGCAAAACATATTTTTTCACAAGAAAAAAGCAAAAAAAAAAAAAAAAACGCAGTGTGTGTGTGTTTTTAGAGAAAATGAAAAAGGGTTTTGTTCGTTGAGACCATTTAATAATGAGATGTTAAATTCAATCAAATGGGTGTTGAATAGTTAATGGCCTTTTGGCGGGAAAACATGTTGAAAAAATAGATTTTTAGAGCCCGTACACGAAGTATTATATTTTTTTTTTTGGCCATACACGAAGTATTATAGCCCCCGTTTTTCTCCATGCGTACATATGTATCTGTACAGACAGAGACCGGGTTGGGCGGTGGGCAAAATTGGTACAGAAACAGAAAGAGTGTCCGACGTGGACAATGAATTCGCTTATAATGTTATTAGAGAATCAAATTGAGGTTAAAAAGTGTTTTGAAATTTGAAAAAAAAAAGAAACGTACCCTTAAAATTGAGGGGCAAAGAGCAAAAAACTCTAGGGTGAGACCCCTTTGTTGAAAACTCGCTTCTAATCTTGGCCTCCTATTTTGAAATTTTTTGTTGTAGTGTTCTTCATATTTTAAAGTGGTTTCGTTTGGGGGAGTGGGTTATGGGGGTGGGGTTGGAATTGGCAAAGGACAAAAAGAGGAGTTTTTTCAGGGATTGGGTTGAAAAATTGCAAAGAATTAGGGGCTTGGGGAAAAGAGGAACTTACCAGAAAAATTGGGGGGCAAAATTGGGTGTAGAGAAGCAAAAGACCCCTTTTGTTGAAAATTTGTACTCTTTTTTGCTTAGTATGTCTCCTTCTTTTAGGGACTCTTGTTTTTTGAGGGTATGTGTGTTTTGTGGGTTTTTTTTGGGGGGGAGGGAGGGGGTGTCTTTGGGGCTTGTAGGGACAGAAATGAATCTTGATGTGAGAGGGTATTTAGGCTGAGGTATGTAGGATATTTAAATATTGTAAAATAAAGAGTGAAATAGATGATGGACTTTTGAGTCTCATAAGATTTGTAAAGAGGGCCAAAGAGATTTTTTAAGAGGGTTTTGTGTTATTGGGGATGGGGTGGGGAATTAGGGTGAGGGGTGAAAGTAAAGGAATGAATCTTGGCTTGAGAGGGAATTTAGGCTTTTGGGTGTGTGTGAGATCTAGGATTGTAAAATAAAGAGAAGGGAGTATGGGATATTGAGGGTCATAACATGTATAAGAGGGCCAAAGAGACTTATTTATAGTTGGAATTATGGGTTACTATGGTTAGTTAACTAGGGTCTTCAGTTGGTATAGGCTTGGTTAGCTTTAAATTTTTGAAATGAAGGATAGGAATATGTATGGAAGTCATATATTGGTTCTTTCTTAAGCAAATTAAAGGTTTTGCTTGGTTATGGCTGCATAATTCTTGTGGTCCTACATGTGGTCATCAAATGTTATGGATTTCGAGTTAAATCTAAAGTTGTTATATATTGATTTAACAAGGTTTGCATCGTTTGAAATTAGAAATATTTTTAAATTATAGTTTTAGGAACATCTAAATTTTATTAATTTAATAAAATATCAATTTATCAACAATTAATAATTATAAAGATATTTTTAGTTTTTCTGGTCTAATCGTAAACATATTATATTTATTCACTTATCAAGATTTGATCAATTCGATTTATCACAAATATTTTTAAATTATAGTTTTAGGAACATCTAAATTTTATTAATTTAATAAAATATCAATTTATCAACAATTAATAATTATAAAGATATTTTTAGTTTTTCTGGTCTAATCGTAAACATATTATATTTATTCACTTATCAAGATTTGATCAATTCGATTTATCACATCAAGTAATCAAGTTAGATCTGAAGTACTATAAGATTACTGGGCATTTACTCCAAATGTATGGTTTCACTTTGTGTGTGAAAGGTCACAAAATTAATTTTGGATAGGGATTAGTCCTCCCTTTAAATAAATAAAAGAAAAAGTACTATAAGATTCAAAATAAACCAATTAAAAGTTCATTAAATTGTACATATGCTAGTTACTCTTAATTTAATGGACTTTTAATCTAATAAACTACTAAGCTAATTTCATTTACAACATGATAGGGCATTTCGAGATGAAGTAGAAGTTAATGATGATAAATAATTTTTAGGACCAGTGTCACACAAGGAAGTACTGAAAGTATTAATAACACTCCAAAATTATTTCTTGTTACAATATGAGAAAACAATCCCAATAAAAGTGAAAGATGAGGTTGAACTATATTTGAAGTTCGACAAAAGACAAACTACTTTTTATTCATAATTTGAGAAAATCTTATAGTTAATTTGTTATGTACGTTTTTAGTTAATTACTAATTTATATAATATTTAAGACCTATAAAATACAAAGAAAATATTTAATACATTTAATGGAGATTACTAATTTAACACATTAGTCCTCATTCAGAACTAAAAAAATTATTATTTAAAAAAGATTATAAATTTATCGAGTATTAATTTAAAGAGATTATAGTGTATATAGAAAGTTATTTATAATTGATTTTATTTTGGTGAACTATGTTAGTAATTTTGATTGGTGGTAAGTGAAAAAGATAAATATTTTTTTTTTGTCATTTCATCAGTCTTAAATATAAAAGGATATAGAGATTCATAAGTAATCTAGTGGTGAACTACTACCCGTGATAGTTAGGAGACCAGGGTTTGAATCTCATGAAAGTAGGGTATAAAAAAGATAAAAATAAAAAATACAAATGGATATAAATATCTAACCACGACAAAAAAAAAAAAAAAAAAAAAAAAAAAAAAAACCAAAAGAAACTTACTGTGCTACTTGCACATTGAAACCATTTCAAGCTTGACCAAATTGAAAATAATTTATAAATACTAGCCATTCCATACGTTTATTAATACTTGCACATTGAAACCATTTCAAGCTTTGACCCAATGGAAAATAATTTATAAATACTAGCCATTCCATAAGTTTATTAATCGTATATAATTAATAATGACGATGTGAGGATCAAGTATGAGTTTAACAATGTGCAAGTGAAATAGAGATAAGAGTAATAATTAAGGGCTTATCTAATATATAGTCATTTATCATTTCAGGAAAAAATAGTAATTTAGTTAATTAATTCTTTTGTGTTACTTTCATCTTTCATTTTTCGATTAGAGGAACCCATTAATAATTTGAATATTAAATAACTATAAGAAACAAGTGAGTTGCATGTGACATCACAAGAAATTAATTGATGGGCATGTGCACGTCAAAACAAATTAATAATAATGAGAAAAGGACAAATGGTGTCCCTTAGTTGAAACTTAGAAAGACAAAATAATGAAAGATATGTAGACTCAAATCTTATTTTTTAAACAGACAAATGACAATTTTTTTATTTAAGGGAGGTCTATGACAATACAATATAAATGTAATTAGTATAAATTAATCTCACAACTTTTTATAAATAAGCAAGTAATTTTACCACCAATCTAAAACCTTAGTGACAGACAAATGACAATTTGAGATATGTTAAATTACTATATCATGTAAAAGTTTCAGTTATTAAAGAGAATTTTATTAAATTATTTATTATTTTTAACATGTTCCTACACCAGCAGGCGAGATTTGTTTTTGAATTTTCAAGTGAATAATTTTAATATTTTTAAATAGAAATGATAGATGACTAGTTTTTTTATTTTGTTATTTGTTTTTTAGCTTTAGGGTAGGAAAGGGTGGAGAAATTTGAAAACGAGTTGTTAATTCTTTAATACCGTATTATATTACTATCTAAATCTAAAATTTTTAAAAATTGAAGAATAAGTTATAAATTACTTGTTGTCTTCAACAAAACTAAAAACCGACTCAATAGTAAATAAAGTATGATAGACGTACATAAATATTATATTATGGGATATGACGCCCAAAGTGCCATTTCATTGAAATTATCACTACAAAATGCTTCCATATATCAAGGGAATAAAATTAAACAATAATATTTTCCATTAAAACGCTCTAGTCACTTTTTTTTTTTGAGATACACCACAAAACTATTCTAGAATATCTATGCTCGTAGTTACTTCTTCCCAGTGTGCCATTGTTGTTTAGTTTTTTAAAAATTGATAAACTCCTTCAACTTTTGCTTTTGAATTTGCTGATCTTGACCCATGAAAATTGTTCTCTTGATTATTTCTCTATTTTCCAAAGGTATAATTGGTAGCACAGAATAAATCTGTTGACAACACCTAAATGCTTAACCATGTTTCTCATCAATCATGTGATAACGCTTTATAGGCACTTTGGAAATCAATTAATTTCACATCGTTCGTATTTGTGGAAATTAAGATTTTTTGTAAGCGTTATTGATTTCTGTTTCGTAAAATTTTTCAAAACAGTCCTTAAAAATGATTTTAAGAACAAAATAACAAAAACTTTATTTGAGTATAATTGTTCTCTAAAAAAGTTTATCCAATGAAAATGTCCTTAGAATATGAATAGTTTTATTTCCTTTTATCGCACTACAATTTTTTTTTGCTAATTAATAACAATTATTAACTAATAATCATCAAATTATCACTAGTTAATTATTACTATTAAATTAATATTTATTAATAATTCTAAATTGAATAATATATTTTTTAATAAAGTAATTAACACTTTTAAATTGTTATTATCGAAACAAATTCTTATTAAATTTCTAGTTCATTAATTATTATTTTTTTGAAATTAAATTAATACTTGAGATTTATATTAATTATTAATTTAATTTTTAATCATTCAATTAATTAATAATAATTAATTTAAAATGTGTTCAGGGTTGTGGATCCCAGGTGGGCGGGGAGTGGGGGTTAAGAGGAGGGGGGACAAGAACACATTAATAAAAGCTAATTAGTTGATCAATTAATTAATAAAAACTACTTTCCCACCCAAACTACTTTCCATGGTCGACCAGATAAGGTCTTTTGGCCATTTTTCAACAGGTGTTCTAAAGTATTAAATTCTTTAAATATAAGAAAGTTATTGGAGATTTTGGTTTTCAACAGTTTTTAATATATAGAGAATTTTTATATTCAAATTTTACTATTTTTACATGTGGAGATGCAATAATAATTTTTTAAACCTATCTTTACATCTCCACATATCGTGTAAACAAAAACTGACTCCCTTTCCCTATAGTTTTTAATGTTATAGAAGTAGAAATTTTTTAAATAGGAGAGCTGTGCGAGTAAAACTAAAATAGAAATTCTATAAAATAAGAGATTAATTAAAAATAGAAAAGTTGGAGTGAAATTGTGAAGAAAGAAATTGGAGTGCAGACATATGTGACTAATATGTTTACAAACTGCTTCTTATAAATCTGTTTTTTTTTTTGTATCTTTTTTTATGCTTATCAGAGACGTCCGTTTTTCTTTTTTAATTCATGATAGAAACATTGATTGTTTGTTATTTGCTTATCACTATGTTATTTTTATGTTAGTTTTTGATAAATGAGAGTCTTATGCAACTGATCCTCAAAAAGCTGTGTTCACCGCTCAGATAGATTTCTTTATGCCACATGTTATAAAGGCCATTTAATGTGCCAATGGATGGTCACTTGGTTGATCACATTTAACAATTGATATTAAGTAAATACAAATTTGAGTGCTAATATTAAGATAATTTTAATATTTGTTTGGATTGGGTGATTTGGGAGAATGATTTTATTTGGGGTAATTTTCAATTCTTTTCTCTTGTTTGGATTAGAGGATTGGAGGTGATTGGATTGGGAGACATTTCTAAAATCATTTGTTTGCTTTTTTTTTCTTTTTGGGGTCAACTCTAGGATTATTTTGTAATCATTCTAAATTGGGGTGATTTAGGGTGATTTTTCAAACAAAAAAAATTGGGGTGATTTTTATCTAAATGATTATATACTTCTCGCTAATAAAATGAAAAAAAATGTCAATTTGTTGGTAAACCTACAGATTGTTTGGAACAAATGGATTTCATAAAATTTGGTGGAATTCATTTGTAAATCTAATTTTTGGTGTTTGGAAGCACCTTTTAAAAAATTAGAAATTCAAGATTTGCAAATCATGTATTTCTTTATGCTTTTCCTAAATTTTTGCTCAAGAGTTGGAATTTGTAAATAAAAAAAAAAAAAAATACCAACGTCTCTCTCACCCTTTCTCTTAAGATTATTTTATGGTTAAAGTTATTTTGTCACCTAAAATGTAGGTTTATTTTGTAATCTCGAATCGATGGTTGAAGTTATGATTATTTTGTATTGTTTAACTTTATTGATTTTTTTTTTTGTTTTTTGTTTTGTTTTTTTGGAATATTTTTATAATAATAGCAATAATCAATAATGAGATGAGATGATAATTTATGAAAAGCCTAATTTTAAAATAATAAAAAAGGGGATTTAAATAAAATAAAAGTATTATTTGCAATTTTTCATGGACTTTAAACACAATTTTTATTTGTAAATAACATAATTAATTTAATGTTGTTTTATAATTTCAAACAAGGGAATTTATTGATAAATACAAATTGTAAAATTCATTTATAAATTAAATGAATTGCACACCTTAAGTGCTTCCAAATGCTATGTTATTATTTATATTTTTTTTACTTCTCAATCCAAATAAATAATACATATAATCCTTAATAAACGTTTCCTTTACTCAGTACAAACAAGATGTAATATTCCCTTCTCTTTTCCTTTTGGTTTTGGATCCTCTCTACCTTTTAAGGGAGTGACACTTCGGTTCTACTTAAGATAAACACATAGATTTGTGCCACCTTATTACTCATTCGTCTTTAACACCAAAACGGCATAATTTGAACCTCTTCATAAAAGATAATTTTAACCAAAACTAAATAAATAGAAAAACTAAATGATTTAAATATATCACACCTACTTATTATAAAAAAAAAAAAATCATGGATGTGACATCTATAACCTTATATATATATAAAAAAAATGTTTTCCTCTTCATATAAAACTAAACCAAGAAAATAAAATTTATTCGAAACATGTAAATGTCATTTATGAAAATAATTCAAGACTTCAACCTTTAGTATAAAAGTTTTACAGATAAATTATGTATATAACTTGTGTGTTTGCATAAAATAGATTGTAATAAATCTAATATATTCTACTGATTATTTACGTACTGCAAAATAAAAATTTTATACTATCATTCATAATACGAATTTTATAAATTAGATTAGAAAAGAAAAACTTACTTGTAATAGAATACAAGACAGAGGCAGAATGAATATGGTGAGATCGAGACTTGGATTGGATCCAGTCTCGTCAAGACTTTAATGCTCCAGAGCATTCCAAAATATTTAGATACCGTGAACCAAACAATGCATAACTCTTTCTCCTTTTTATTATGCATATGAATGTAAGAAACAAAAAATCAATCAATTGAAAATACCAATGCACTTGGTATTTATAGATTTTCTCATGCTAATTCGAAAAGATGCAAAACCTTTTGACCAGCTATCTCTATTCGGCGAAAGACATGACTATAGGAAATATTCTAGAATTTTCGAATAATTAAAATTAAAATTAATTTTAACAAAAATTCAAATCTTATATTAATTCCTCCAATTTTCTCATTCATTTATCATTTGTTTTAAACACAAATGACAACAATAATTTATAAATATATGAATTATGTGTCTTTTTAAATTAGCTTTTAATGAAGAAATTCAATTATATCATTTTGGTGTTCAACACAAGTATTAATGTGACACAAATTTATCCGTTTATTTTAAATAGAGGTACAGTGTCATTCTTTTAAAGTTTATCTTCATACCCTCTACCCTTCTTGCTTAATTTTGTAGAGTATCCTTCAGACCCAATCGGTGTTTGTGTGCTTTGCATATCATGGAGACATGTATGTATATTTTTTACATGTATATGAACGTGGGCAAATCTAAGTTTTTTGTTTAATAATAAAAACACACAATACTTGTATACAAATAATTATTTTTTAGTGGGGGGTAAAAATTGAACTTTTGGGCTAAAAATATCTCCAGAATACATATATTTTCGAAAAAGCAATTTAAGGTGAGTAGGGCTCTTGTATATGACTGTCGTTTGATTCCTTTTCGGATTAGGATAGCTGAAGACGTATAAGCATATATATCCCCCACACGATCTTTCCCTAAACTATATTATGTCCCCAACTCCAAAGCTAGTTTGACAGTGACGATGTCCAGCTTTCATTTTCCAGAGGATTTGCTCCCCGATTTGCTTTCAAGGTTACCTGTCAAGACTCTTGTACGCTTCAGGGTCGTATCAAAATCATGGCGTGATTTGGTTGAAAGTCGAAGTCTCTCCAAGGTGTATTTGAATCGATTGGATAATAGTAGTTCCAAATATTCCAAGATAATTATCAGTGATCATGATAAGCTTTATGCTATGGACTGCAGCAAAAACGCCGTTAAAGAACTCCACTGTCCTCCTCTAAAATATACCAAAGAGAATGGAGTTGAACTGCTGGGTTCATCGAATGGTGTGCTTTGTCTACTCTATGCATGCCGGAAAATTGTTTTGTGGAATCCATTATCCCTAAAGTATTGGGAGTTATGTCGTCCTCAGTCCTCTCCCTCTTATCTCTTTCAATCCAGATATTGTACTTATGGTTTTGGGTATGACAACACTAATGACGACGACAAGGTAGTCGAACTGGTAGGATATTTTGATGATCCTTATGAACCAGTTTCCTACGAGGGTTGGACCTATAGTCTGAAATTGAAAAGATGGAAAAGAATTGAAAATTTTTCATATAGTCTGAGTTTTCAATACTCCTTGTGGCATATTCGCCTAAATGGTACTCTTGTTAGTGGTGCTCTCCATTGGATTACACGGGACGGTTCGCTTATTCTTGCCTTTGATCTTGCAGATGAGAAATTTCGTTTGATGTCACAGCCTAATTATCATAGTGATGATGTTTCTGAGCTGAGTTTGGGGGTGTTTGGTGATTGTCTTTCCTTCACATGCCGATCTGGTAGAAGAAACAAGATAAGATATGGGTGATGAAAGATTATGGAGTTGAGGATTCCTGGAGTATGATAAATTTTAAAGTTGCTGAACATCCTTTTATTTTGAGGCCTATAGGATATTTAGAGTGCAACAGCCAAGTAATTTTGCACGACTTTATAGATATCTTGTTATATGACCTTGAAAAGCACTCACTCCAGAATGTTGCTCGACATCTTGGTTTGCAGGCATATCCTTATCTTGAAACCCTTGAATGTTATGATGGTATGACCGATGAGAGTGCCACGAAGAGTAGCGGACAGAAGAGAACACGAACAACACAGAGTAATGAGGAGAGTACTTCCATAGATAGAGACAGCGAGCACCATTTTAAAAGAATAACATTGTGAAGTAAGAAATTGGAGTGCAGACATATATATGCCTAATATGTTAGTAACTGCTTCTCATAAATCTGTTTCTTTTGTTTCTTTTTTATGCTTATCAGAGACATCTGTTTTTCCTGTTTGATTTCATGATAGAAACATTGATTGTCTGGCTAGTTTTTGATAAATGGGAGCCTTATGCAATGTGATAGCTTCATAGGCATCGTTTGTATTTGTGGAGATTAATATTTCCATCCATTCTAAAGAATCAGTTCTTATCCAATCTTCTTCTTGAGCAATATATGTGGCACATTTGGCAATCGTATGCGACTGTAAAGTTATGGAATCAAAATAATTCAATGCAATAATCAAATAATAATATGTTGTACTTCTAACGGATCAGCCTCTATTGTACTCAAATAAAATAATAATAATTCTTAAACTACGCTAACTCTGAACGAACTATCGTGGGACCCCTCTTTGGTTTATAGGCCTATAGCGTATTTAAGGGTAGACTGCAAAAATTATTCTCTATTTTTTTGAAATTGTACGTAAGAGATGATGTAAACCAGAACTTTAAGCCCCTGTTTGGATTGCAAGAGGGAAAGGAAAGGAAAGTAAAGTGAAGGAAGAGAAATAAAGGAAATGAAAGGAAATGAATTACTTTGTTTGGATTGTAAAAAAATAATAATGGAAATAAAGTGAAAGGATTTTATGATTTTTTGTTTGGATTGGAGAAGGAAAGGAAATGAAATGTTAATTTTAGATGAAAAATTATTTAAGTACCCTTTTTTATTTTTTGAATAATGAGATATGTAAGGATAAAAGAAACTTTTTATAACTTTACTTTCCTTTCCCTCCAAAAAATTTCAAATTGAAAGGATTGTAAAATCCTTCTCATTAAAGAAAATGGAAGAGATTTGGAACCCTTCCATAACATTTCCTTCCTCTAAAATTGCAATCCAAACAAGAGAAATGATTGAAAAATTCATCCATAACATTTCCTTTACTTTAATATTGCCAATCCAAACAAGCTGTAAAGGCCATTTAATGTGCCAACGCATTCATGCTTACTTGGTTGATCATATTTGACAATTGATCTTTTCTTCGGAAGAAAGAAAAGTTGATACAAATTTGAATACTAATATATTAAGATGACTTTAATTTGGTTTTAAGTATCTTAATACACTCACTATTAAAGCTATGCTATATTGTATGTTGTTAACTTTTCACCAGCGATTTATTAGCAGTTGGAAGATATGTTGTGTTAGCAGCCTCCAAATTTAGCCTGAGATTAGGGATAATTTTTATTATCTTAATTGTCTTTATATTTGGTAACACAGATCTTAGTTTGGTAAAAGATTGTGTAGGATTTATTTTATATGGAAAGAGTTTAATTTGTTGCAACTGTAATTACGTTGAGACGATTTTGATAAGGCCAAAAAGATTCTGATTGTGCAAATCTTTGGAGATTGACTTGCGTAAAGACTCCTACAAAGGTCAATATTGCTCACGGATGCTTAGAGCCCAAGATTGCAGCACTCACACCTATATATATTGATAATCTCGCAAGAATCAAGGTGTGACAGATGACGAAGAGCAAAGTCTAGATCTTACAAGGGCTGTAATGTGTTTATCGAGTCTGTCTGTGTAAACACTATGGTGAAAGATCACTTTAGAACTATGAGCGCACTGAGCATAACTGTTACACTCTACTAGTTCCGTCCAACTGGGCCATAGTGTGCCTTAATAGTTCACTTCAAACCATTGAACTGTGGCATCAGAAATTAGGTCATCTAAATTTTGAAATGCTAACCAAGATTGCCATTGCAAAAATTGTTAAAGGAATGCCTGGATTATCAAGGAAGAAGGAAGGAGTTTGTGATCCATGCCAATTGGGAAAGCAAATTCGAGCACCACATAAGAAATCACAACAATTGGCCACGAACAAAGTTTTAGAACTGTTTCACATGGATCTCATGGGTCCAGTTCAAACAGAGAGCTTGGGAGGTAAGAAATATATCTTTGTATGTGTTGACGATTTTTCCAGGTATGCATGGGTGGATTTTCTACGGGAAAAATCCGAAACCTTTCAAGCCTTTCGAAAACTGTGTTTGCGGATCACTATTGAAAAAGGTAATGAGAAGGTCATTTGAATAAGAAGTGATCACGGTAAGGAGTTCGAGAATCAATCCTTTTCTGATTACTGTGTCGATCATGACATTTCTCACGAGTTTTATGTTACAAAAATACCACAACAAAATGGTGTTGTAGAGAGACGTAACAAGATGTTGCAGGAGATAATGCGAGCTATGATGACTGGAAGAAACATACCTAGGAAGTTCTGGGCAGAAGCCATCAACACTGCGTGTTACACCATCAACAGGGTGTATCCACGTTCGGGTACTGATAAAACACCCTACGAACTGTGGAAATGTAAGAAGCCTACTGTGAAACACTTCCATGTGTTTGGTAGTATTTGTTATATTCTTAATGATCGAGATAATCTGGGAAAGTTCGATGCCAAGAGCGATAAAACACTATTCTTGGGCTATGCCTTGAACAGTCGTGCATATCGAGTTTATAATCTTCGAACGCTAACAGTTATGGAATATGCGAATGTAGTCATTGATGATATTGTTGGTATGATCGATGTTGACAATGAAGAGCAGATATCACCAAACACAGTAGTTGTCAAGCGGATAAAGGCAAGGGAATACCGATGGAACCTGAAAAGGCACTGGAACCAAATATAGAAAAAACATAAAGAAGCTTAAACTCTTCTGAGGTGAACATGACTAACTGTGCAAATCACTCGAAGGACGACAAGCAACATGACCAGTTCAGTAGAAAGGTCAAGACTTCAGCAGATCCAGAGACTCAACCCACTGTGCCGGCAACTGACGATACAGTGACGACATTACTACCCACTGAGGATTCATTTGACATGAAGTCCCCAGAGATAGATGAACATGAACAGTTCATGAAGGACACTGTGATAAATCTGGATCAGAAAGGACCATCAAGGCAAGTTCAAAGGGACTACTCATTGAATGATGTTATTGGCCCATTGGACTAATGTATCAAGACACGAGGTAAGAGTACGATTGACTACCAACAGTATGCTAGGTTTGCATGTTTTGTCTCACAGTTTGAACCTAAGACGGTAAATGAAGCGCTAGAGGATGACCATTAGATTAGTGCAATGCAAGATTAACTTAGTCAGTTTGCTAGGAATGACGTCTGGACTTTAGTTCCTCGACCAAAAGGTGTTAACGTCATAGGCATCAAGTGGATATTCAAAAACAAAACCTATGAAAATGGTCTAATCACTCGCAATAAAGCTAGATTAGTTGCACAAGGATACACAAAATGGTCTAATCACTCGCAATAAAGCTAGATTAGTTGCACAAGGATACACTCAAATTGAGGGAATTGACTTTGACGAAACATTTGCACTTGTAGGTAGGATGGAGTCAATAAGATTGTTACTTGCCATTGCTTGTATTTTGCATTTCAAACTATTTCAGATGGATGTGAAAAGTGTCTTTCCTAACTGCATCTTACAGAAAGAAGTGTATGTAGAGCAATCCAAAGGGTTTGTTGATTTTCATTACCCTATATACGTGTATAAACTGAAGAAAGCATTGTATGGTCTCAAACAAGCACCTCGTGCTTGGTGTGAGAGACTCATAAGGTTTCTACTTGACAAAGGCTATGCTCGAGGGGCAGTAGACAAAACACTGTTCGTGAAACACTTCAACACAGGACTATTGATTGCTTAGATCTACGTGGATGATATTGTGTTTGGCTCTATGTCCAAAAATAGAGTCGATGATTTTGTCGAACAAATGAAACGTGAATTTGAAATGAATATGGTAGGAGAACTAACATACTTTCTTGGTTTGCAGGTCAAACGGTGTCATAATAGAATATTTATTTCACAAGAAAATTATTCCCACAACTTGGTCAAGAGGTTTGACATGGCCAATACCAAAACAGCTCAGACACCTATCAATACTACTACCAATCTGGATTAGGGGAAGAATGAAAAAACTATTGATCCAACACTGTATCGTAGTATAATTGGCAGCCTTTTGTATTTACCTGCTAGCCGTCCCGATATCTGTTTTAGTGTTGGTGTGTGTGCACGATACCATGTTGGATCCGAGAGAATTTCATCTCAAAGCAGTAAAACGCATCGTTAAATATGTGTCTGGCACTACTAGTTTAGGTATTTGGTATACTGTGGATATTAATACTAATTTGGCTGGATACAATGATTTTGACTGGGCAGGGAATGTCGATGATTGGAAAAGCACTACTGGGGGTTGTTTTTACGTTGTCAACAATCTCATATCATGGTACAGTAAGAAACAGACTTCCATATCTTTAAGCACCGCTGAGGCAGAGTACATAGCTGTTGGGAGTTGTTGTGACTATTGTGGATGAAGCAGATGCTTGCAGACTATGGTATTGGTAATCAATCACTCACTATTTACTGTGATAATATAAGTATTATCAATATTTCAAAGAACCCTGTTCAACACTCCCATACCAAACATATTGATATTAGGCACCATTTCATACAGGAATTAGTGGAAACAAAACAAGTTGTACTTAAACATGTTGTGACTGAGAATCAACTGATAGACATTTTCACTAAGTCTCTCGATGCCATGAGATTCGAAGCAATGCGCAAAGCCTTAGGCATTTGCACACTCTAACTGTGACATTCACAGGGAAACACAGTGGGACTACACTGATATAATGTTACTTACACTGTATTCTAATTGTATGGTACAAATACCTCTCCTGCACCACTGTGAGCAAGCTTGCTGCTACTTTACATACAACGAAGTCCGAGTGCTGATCAGCTGTATTAAGCTTGTGACTCTGGAATATCTCCATTCCCAGAAACTAATCAATAAGCACAATTTTTTTTTATAAAAAAAGACCTTGCAATTAGATCTAAACTAATTCAGACAATTACTGTTTTGTGCAAATTTCAAGGTAAACACTACTGAGACCACCTGGAAAAAGCTACCTTGTACTACATAGAAATGCACAAAAGTGAAAGCTACCAGGACGAACAAGGTGTATAGTAAGCTGATTAGTCGAGCGGGTAGTTTGAACAACTTTTACAGCTGATCTGTCACTTGATTTCGTTATCCACCGTACGACAAAGCCCAATCACAGTTCACACACACACACCCTATTCATACTTGTTAAAGCTCATGTGTAATAAATGTTATGTCTTTGTATCAGATCTTCTTATGGGGCCCTATGGGTTGTTTACACTTTATGTGCATGAACTTAGGCATGGTATGTGTCTCACGATTCAGTATTGTGACAGATCTGTTCAGTTATCTCTCACCATAGTATAATCACTGGTAGTACATAATTATCTTATCGTAAAAAGCGGGATTTTTTTTTCAATTTTCTTGGCAGTTGTAGAGACTGACGGCGCGTGATTTAGTTTCCCACGTTCCAAAAAAACTGCATTTAATCACAGCACCACTATCTCTCTTTCTCCCTCTCTCCTATGTTTTTTTTTTTTTTTTATCATGTGCCCTAAAATCTTGTCTCCACTAATCTTCTCTCTGCTGAGTACTCTCTATATAGGTCAATGGTTCTCCGATCAGCTCGAATCCAGTGAAAATCAAAACCCATCAAAGCCAACGAGCCAGAAACTGATCAAACACCCATAACAATAGGCGACTTTCGTTCATCCTCAGAATCCATGGCAACTTGTTCGCAGTCATCTGAAGAGAGCTCCGGTGACCTACTGGTCATTCGGCTCCGATCATGAGCATCTTCCTAACCCTCAAGGGAGTCTTCTTTGAAACCCTCTCTAGTGGCCTATAGTAGGTCCGATAGCGAAAATAGCTTACCTGTCCAAACTCCACCGGCACCGTTACCGTCCACCAAGGAGACGCCCAAAACGGCTGCGACTGACACGGTTTTCAACTTTCCACAAGCATCTACACCAGCCAACCATTCTCTAACTACCACAGTGTCTCTATCCACCTCCAAAGCACCTCCACAGTCCCCAGCGGTGATACCCATGCCATCATCCATCAAGGACGAGTCTTTCCCGCAAACTGAGGAAGAAACAGATCCTCAATATCCCGCTATTCCACACTCCAAGCGGACAGGTCCACAGATTAAACATAGGATCAGGCGAAGCAAGCGTCTCAAGACATCGTCTCCATCAGAATCAAATTGAGGCCAAGTTGTCGAAGACAACGACGATTCGCTCTAGCTGGATCTTACTGAAGCCCACTCCGACAGATTTTTCCTGTCGGTCAACAAAGAGCGATTTGCACGATTGGCTGTCAAAGGTTTTTTGACCAAGAAGATGATCTCAGAAGACAGTTATCGCCCATATAGAGTTCATTCTCTGTTGAAGACCAGGGGATTACTGTCTCTAAATTCCAAGTTCCAGCCTTTTCTACCCACTGTCTTATATGAATTTTTTGCCAACATTCACAAAAGCATAGTGGATCCTTCTTCACCACATTTTCATAAAGTCTAACTCAAAGGGCAGATCCATAAGTTTTCTCCTCTTGCGATCAACCAGTTCTTGCCGTGTCAGCCGACCAATCCAGTCACCAAGGGTGAGATCTCTATTGACAAAGTGGCATCGGAATTGATTGGGTATAAAACTAAGTGGCTAGGAGACAATTTGGATGCCTCATTTCTCACTGCCAAATACGCTACTTTCCACAAAATTGTGATTCAGAATGTCTATCCCATTTCCCATAATACCATTGTCAATGCTCACACAACCATTGTAATGTATAGCCTTGGCACTGGTGATGGCTTTGATTTAGGATAAATTATCTTCAACAGAGTAGTCCGAGAAGCAGAATTTAAGACAAATAACAAACTGTTGCCATATCCTTCTCTACTCTATGTTTTTTTATTTGCTAGTCGGACATTTGAGTCAGATGGTGAAAAATTATTACGGGTTTCTAAATCACTCGTCTTTAGTGCTAAATATGTGCAGGGTACGCGACTGGTTGATGTGGATTTACCCAAAGGCCTTAGAGTTCAAGGAGAACTCAATGTCAAAGCCAAGTCTACCAGAGTGAGGACCTCTGCTAAGTAGGTTAAAACCAAAGTCAAGCCAGCCCAATCACCACAGGTTGACGAGCCTGCCTCACACATAGGTGATGTGGCTCGGCTCACTGCCACTGTGAAGACTCTACGTCAAGCTCTGGCTGCTATACAAAAACTGATTCAGGATGTTCTTGATGGCCAAAGTGCCATTACTGAAATGTTTCACGGCGTTCTGACTCATCTGCCTCATTCCCACGACACTTGATGACATTGTCTTTATGGCCTGTGTGCCAATGATACATTTTTTTTGTTATCGTTGCCTTAAAGGGTCTGTGGCCCTAATACTTGTTTTTTGGTTGTTTTTGCTATCGACTACCTCTAATTATCTATGATTAGAACGTCATTATCCCAACCCTTGCAGTGTAGGGTATGCTTGCTGTTGCTATCTGTTTTTTGTTTTTTTTTTCAGGTTTGGACTGTGGCTGAACGCTCACTTGTGTTGGGCCTTCGAGCCCCTTTGGCCTTGATTTGTGGCAAAAAGGGGGATAAAATTATGTTGGTTTAAGACATTATTTTTCTACTGTGGTTTGCTCAAACAGATTGTGACTTTCTTAGTCTTCAGTTTCATTCTTACAATTGCAAGTATTGTAGGTAAGTGAATGATTTTGCTAAAAATAAAGCCAAAAGGGGAGCTTGTTAGCTGCCCCCAAATTTAGCCCGAGATTTGGGGCAATTTTCATTATCTTAATTGTCTTTATTTTTGGCAACACAGATCTTGGTTTGGTAAAAAATTGTGCAAGATTTATCTTATATGGAAAGAGATCAATTTGCTGCAACTGTAATTATGCTGAGACGATTTTGATAAGGCCAAGAAGATTCTGATTGAGCAAATCTTTGGAGATTGACTTGGGTAAAAACTCTTACAAAGGTCAATAATGCTCACGGATGCTTGGAGCCCAAGATTGTAGTACTCACACCTATATATACTGATAATCTCGCAAGAATCAAGATGTGACAGATGACGAAGAGCAAAGTCTAGATCTTACAAGGGTTGTAATGTGTTTATCGAGTCTGTTTGTGTAAACACTATGGTCAGAGTTCACTTTAGAACTGTGAGCGCACTGAGCATATTTCATTTGTGGACACTCTATTCATTTGTCTCATTAAACATCGTTTGGGAGAAGGAGGTGAGTATTCGAGAGAATACGCTAAGTCGAGGGGATCTCGCTAGGTTGTAAATCCTTAAGTGGGTTAGATGGTCTAGGCGGTAAGGGTTACAAGGGAGTTGTCAATCACATAAGTCCATTGACTATTGTAACCGTGAAAACATTTAGTGGATTGCTTATTTTGACCAGAGATTGGTCACGTGATTTTTTCCCAGTTGGATTTTTTACGTTAAAATACTGTATGTACTTTAATTACTGTCTTTTCATTTGTTTCACTGTATGAATAAGGCTTATCAATGTAGTTGATCTGCTGATTACTGAGTTCTATCTGCAAACATGTTAATTGTTTAAATGCACAATCGAACACGAAGTTGAAAACTGGTTTTCATGTTGAATTATTCATGGGAACATGCGAGCGATTGCTTTTGAACGTGCTCACAAGACGCACAATAAGAAGAAGACCAATATAAACTTCATAAGCGGCCATTGAGCTACAGATTATTCTTTCATAAGTTGTAGTTTGCGTATATAAAAAATAAATTGGAAATATCCAAAACCAGCCCTAGGAGTATAAAGGCAGCAAATTCAAAGAATATCTATCATCACTTATTTTCATACCTAAGCACAGGATACGACTTGCCAACTGAGATGGGTAGGCTAGGTCAGCTAATATTGAATAAGAAGAAGTTTGAGCTGCAAATTGTTCTTTCATAAGTTGCAGTTTGGGCCTTGTTTAGTTGAGTTGAGATATTTTTTTTTATTTATTTAAGGGATGCTTAAGTAAAGATTACTCAATAAATGAAATTGCCTAAATATTTTCTTTGAGCTATTTGATAACATATGATGTCATTCACAAGAATTAATTTTGGGATCTCTTACACTTATAGCGAGAAACAACTAGTCTAGTCAAGGTGTTTGTTCCCCACTCTTCCTGTACAAAATTTCTTTCTAGTTGGAGAGTCAAAATTAGAGACCACCCAAGTAGACTAATTACTAATTAGTTGTGTACACACATTTTTTTTTTTGCTAAAAGAGAGGCTAAGCTGATTATATCGAAACAACTCTAGGGGTGGTAACCCTCATTTTATCTCTATCCAAGAGGTTGAGGATGTTGTTCGACGGATCTTTTAAGATTAAACTACCAATTAGTTAAAACAAATTATAATTAAACGATCTTGGCCTTTTTTATTTTGAGAAAGATTAGATATCACCTCTTTTTCAAACTAATTTAACAATTTTTATTTTTTAATTTTTTTGTATTTTTCTCCCTTCTTGTGGGATGGATTAGCTTCAAAAAGTTTGTAAATCTCACTTTTTATTTCTGCTTAGTCCACATTTTATTAGTGGGACGTGCAAAATATTCCCCATTTTGAAGCATTTTCTCTCCCTGCGTGTGATACGTAGCAATGCTTATTTCTATTCCAGCTTTTGCTAAGCTCATTGTCTGACCAATAATATCTTGCCACATGTCCAACTAGGAGAAAATATAAAGACCCTCTTTATCTCCCTATATTGTCGCCACCGCTTCTACAGTCGAACTTCTTGCAGCGGTCCGTCGTTCCTACGGTGTCGCCGCCGAGGGCCTCTTCTTCCCTGGTAAGTTTCTCTTAATACCCTCTACCCTTTTTGCTTGATTTTTAAGATTATTCTTCAAACCCACTAGGTGTGAGGTGTCTGTGTGCTTTGCATAGGAGACATGTATGAATATTTACATGGATATAATCAGGGGCGGATTTAAAATTTTTGTCCAGTTTGATGTTAAAACAAACGATTAAACACCTGTATACGAGTAAAAATATTTTGACTGGGGCTACATGGTTTTCGGACTAAAAATACCTCCGAAATATATATATATATATATACATATATTTCCAAAAGAAATTCGAGGCGAGTGGGAGCTGTATTGAATGGCTCTGCTCGTGTCTATGACTATCCTTTTATTACACTGTTATTCATCGCTTTTGGGATTAGGATACCCGATTTATAGGTATATATGTTTCGTAGGGTCTTCTCTAAAACTATACTTTGTCCCCAACTCCACAGCTAGTTGAACAGTCACGATGTCCAACTTTCATTTTCCGGAGGATTTGCTCCCCGATTTGCTTTCAAGGTTACCTGTCAAGACTCTTGTACGCTTCAGGCTCGTATCAAAATCATGGCGTGATTTGATTGAAAGTCGAAGTCTATCCAAGATGTATTTGAATCGATTGGATAATAGTAGTTCCAAATATTCCAAGATAATTATCCGTGAACATTGTGATAAAACCTCTAAGCTTTATGCTATGGACTGCAGCACAAACGCGGTTAAAGAACTCCCCTGTCCTCCTCTAAAATATAATAAGCAGAGTGGAGTTGAACTGCTGGGCTCATCGAATGGTGTGCTTTGTCTACACTATGCATACCGGAAAATTGTTTTGTGGAATCCATTATCTCTAAAGTATTGGGAGTTATGTCGCCCTCAGTTCTCTTCCCCTTCTCTCCTTCAATCCAGAGATTGTACTTATGGTTTTGGGTATGACAACACTAATGACGACTACAAGGTAGTCGCATTGGTAGAATATAGAGATTATCGTTATAACCCAATTTCCTATGATGGTTGGACCTATAGTCTGAAATTGAAAAGATGGAAGAGAATTGAAAACTTTTCATATCGTTTACGTTTTCGTGACTCTTT
The DNA here is from genome assembly GCA_037974665.1 of Ehretia macrophylla. Lineage (NCBI taxonomy): Eukaryota > Viridiplantae > Streptophyta > Magnoliopsida > Boraginales > Ehretiaceae > Ehretia > Ehretia macrophylla. The sequence goes on from CM075766.1 coordinate 32,861,104, forward strand.
GTGCCGTTTTAGCGAAAATGGTATTCTTGTTAGTGGTGCTCTCCATTGGATTACACGGGACCGTTCCCTTCTTGCCTTTGATCTTGCAGATGAGAAATTTCGTGTGGTGCCACAGCCTAATTGTCTTATAAGTAATGTTTCTTACCTGAATTTGGGGGTCTTTGGTGATTGTCTTTCCTTCACATACCGATCTGGTATAAGAAACAAGATGTGGGTGATGAAAGATTATGGAGTTAAGGATTCTTGGACTATGATAAATTTGGAAGTATCTTGCTGTTTTACTAATTTTAGGCCTATAGGATATGTAAAGAGCAACAGTCAAGTAATTTTGCAGGACGACACTATAAATATCTTGTTATATGACCTTGAAAAGCAATCACTCCAGAAAGTTGCTCAACATCCTTGTCTGAAGGCATATCCTTATATTGAAACCCTTGAATGTTATGATGGTATGAATGATGAGAGTGCGAGAAAGAGTAGCAGGCACAAGAGAACACGCAGAGCAGAGAACAATGATGCCAGTACTTCCATGGATAGAAACAGCGCGCACCATTCGAAAAGAAAAACATTGTGAAGAAAGAAATTGGAGTGCAGAGATATGCCTAATATGTTAGTAACTGCTTCTCATAAATCTGTTTCTTTTGTTTCTTTTTTATGCTTATCAGAGACATCTGTTTTTCCTGTTTGATTTCATGATAGAAACGTTGATCCTCTGTTATTTACTTAGCTTTACGTTATTTTGAAGGGAGGCTTACTCGATTTCTGATAATACACCTTCTTTTCTTTTTCTTTGTGGCGTACATTGTGACTAAATTTTCTTCACCCTAAATTTCATCTAGCTTTAATCGTCAGCCTCAAATTTATTATTTGCACTGCAATGAATTCCACATGTACGACAAGCTTATTTCACCGAATCCGTTTAGCCTTTGTGCCTTATTTAGTAGAGTTGAGATACTATTCTAAGTCAAGGCGTTGGTCCCACTCTTGGAGTCAAAAATTTACTTCGAGTGGGATCGGGCCCAAGTAACTAGACTAACATTAGTGAGATGAATTCCTTTGTTGGTTTAACGGGTGAATGTGAATTAAAACTTTTTGAAGTAATTCTAACCCATTGCTTGCCTACTTGTGTTGTGAAGAGATGTGAACAATTGATTGGTTTTTTTTTTTGGTCATTAATAATTGAATGGTTCATTTGTACATTTTCTTGGAAGTAATAGACAACTCGCTTATTTAGCCCAAATAAAAAAAATAAAGATTTTCCAGGCATACACGTGGGCAAGTAACTATTGGCAGACTCTTAAAAGATCTTGACCTTTTTTGTTTTGGGAAATGATAAATTTTAGGGTATGTTTGAAGTGTTCTTATTTTTTTATTTTCTAAAACAATTTTTAGGAATAGTTTTGAAAAACAATTTCTAAGAACAAAAAAAAGGGAAAATTTGCTTATGTAGAATTATTTTCTGAAAAAAATTTAAAATGAAGATACCGTTAGAATTGTATGAACATTATTTCTTCTTTTATCGAACTATAATTTTTAAATTACTAATTCAATTAATTAAAATAATTAAAATCAAAAAATCATAAATATTTATTGATTAAGTATCATAAAGGTATTAATAGATTACTTTAGTTGAAAACTAACAAAAACTAAATTAAATAATAAAATTAGTTAATTAAAAATTATTAATTGAATTATTAATTCATTCAGTTGACAATTAATAAAAATGTTAAAAAATAAAAAATTAATTAATTAAATTTATATAAATATAATAATTTAAAAATTATTAATTTAACTACTTAATTAAAAATAATAATTTGATTAATTTAATTTAATTTATATTTAACAAAATTTTAAATTAATAAATACCCATTTTTTAATAATTTATCAATTTAGTTAATTAAAAATATAAATTAATCATTTTAATTGATAATTAATATTTTTTTAATTACTAAATAATAAATTAATTAAATTAGTATCAATTAAATTTAATTAATAATTATTTTTTAAATTAAATTTATTTTTTTATTATTAAGTTTCTTTATAATAATTAATTTAAAATATGTTCATGTGTGCTCGGATAGGGGAAAAGGATCAAAAACACATAAAACCATAGAAAATGCTTTCTTGTTTTCTTGTTTTTGAAAACATATTTTCCATAACAGTTGTTTAAAATAATTAGCGAAAACAACCAATGCCAAATAAGTTTTTATGTTTTCGAAAAAAAAAATTTATTTTCAAAAACACTTTCAAACAACTCGACCAATAATATCTTGTCACATGTACAACTACTCTCTTAAAAGGTTTGTTTGGATTGAGTGATTTGGAGGAATATTTTTATTTAGGGTTATTTTCAATTCTTTTCTCTTATTTGGATTAGACGATTGGAGGTTATTAGATTTTGAGACATTTTTAAAATCACTTAATTGGATGATTTTATTTATTTATTTATTTATTTTTGGGGTCAACAATGGGATGATTATGATATGGGTTGATTATATCTAAACTATCTTATAATATTTGTATTACCTCTTTTATTTATTACACTTATACGGTTAAAAAAACATAAAGATATCAATTTATTTATAAAATTCTATTATTTTTTTTCGTTTATTCTCAATCCAAACAAAGAATACACATAATCATTTATAAATATTTACTTTATAATTTTACTCAATACAAACAATATGTAATCCTTTCCTCCTTTTTTCTTTATGGATTTGGATCCTGTCCACCTTTTAAGATAGTGATACTTCACTTCTACTTAAAATAAATGAATAGATTCGTGCCACTCACTCATTTGTGTTTAACGCCAAAATGATTTACAGTAGAATATTTATAAATTAATAGTGTTCGGACTATTAAATTCTATTAATTTAATGAGATATTAATTTATCGATAAATTAATAACTATTAATTAATAGAGATATTTTTAATTTTTTTTGACTTTATAGTCAATATATTATGATTATGATGTCTTTTTTTGAAAAGTGACTTGTACTTTTTCGGTCCAATTTAAAAAGATAAGTAATGAGAATATAAGATAAAATTTAATTTAGAAGAATTAGAACAAAGTTTCTCTAATCTCATATCTAAGTGCTTGTAGGATTAGAATGAGAACTAATTTATCTAATCTTGTATCCTAATTCTTGTAGTATTATCTCAATTTTTTCTCTTTAAATAATAAAATATGAAATTCAACTAGATTTGAAGTTCAATAAAAGACAAGCTACTCTTGATTCATTTTTTAAGAAAACTTCATAGTCAATTTATTATGTACTTTTTAACTAATTATTAATTTATGAAATATTTGGATCAATAAAATACAAAGAATTTTTTTTAAATGTATTATCTTATAATTTTATCGAATTTATCAACTTTTTACACTGGTCCCAAGTCAGGACCGGACATTTTTATTAATTAAAAGAGATTATTAATTTATCGAGTATTAATTTAAAGAAGTTCTTCTGTAATTTGATCTACAAATTTGACTCTAATTGTTCTAAAGCAATTAGAAAGAGATTCTTTAACCATTAAGAATTTAGTTCAGATGTAATATACATATCCAGAAGTTTTCGCAACTTAATTATAGATGATGGAATCATCAATGATTTGACATTTTCGAACTATGTTTGTAACTTACTATAGGCCCGGGAAACAAAGAGAAGATGTGTACGAACGAGATATAAAGCAACAAGAAGAAGGAAAAGGATTGAATAGAGGAACTCTTGAACTTTTGGCGATCTCAGATGTGTCGATATCAATGGTGACTAATTATTTCGATGGATCATTTCTTCGGACAGAAGAATATTATGTAAATACTTACTCGAAATCTCACTTATCATATTCCATTGTGGAAGACACAATTTTTTAGGTGGATAGCCAAGCAAATAGACATCAACAGGAATTAACTTATCGACTATCGAACAGTACTGTAAGAATCGGTACTGAACATCCCCAGTAGTTGTACACGCTCCCATAGCAATAACATATTTTGATTATGGCATTTGTTCATAGGCAAAAAATGTATCTATCATCTCTGTGAGATTAAATCCTGAGTTATTTAAATTCTTTGGAGGTATAATATCCAAATATACGAATTATGTGTATTTATAATTTTTTTTAAATTAATTTTTTTGAAGAAATTTAACCTATGCCATTTTGGTATATATTCAACACGATTATATATTAAGGCTATATTTACTAGAGTTTTTAAAATAGAGACTCTAGTATCGTACAATTATTATATAATATAGTTCATTTGGTAAAATAAAAATTCATAAAGTAGATATTAAAATCACTAAAAGTGGGCCCAGGTCTCTCAAAAGTACAGAGTCTCTAAAAATGTTAACAAATTTGTTAACATTTTTAGAGACTCTGTATTTTTTAGAGATCCGGGCCTACTTTTGATGATTTTAATTTTTAGTTTATGAATTTTTATTTTACCAAATAAATTATATTATGTAATAATTATACGATACTAGAGTCTCTAAAATAAAAACTCTGGTAAGAACAGTCTAATGTGACATAAATTTTTCCGTTTAGTTTAAATAAAGGTGCAGTGTCATTCTTTTTAAAAGGTAATTAGAGGTTATAGAGAGGATTCAAATTCTACTATTCTTGTTGACCCAGCTCTGCTCATTAATAAAAAAAAAGAAAAGAAAACCCTCTTCCGCCGTCGTTCCTCTGGTGTCGCCGCCAACTGCCTCATCTTCTCTGGCAAGTTTCTCTTTATACCCTCTACCCTTCTTACTTAATTTCTTAGATTATTGTTCAAACCCACTAGGTGTTTGTGTGCTTTGCATACCATGGAGACATGTATGTAACCGAATCAGTAGTTAAAACTCACAATTGAATATTGTGTACGAATAATTTTTTTAGTGGGGTTAAATTGAATTTTTGGACTACAAATATCTTCAAAATACATATAATTTAAAGAAGAAAAAAATTAAGGTGAAGATTGGCATATGACGCATAGATTGCAAAGGGTTTGGAATAAGGCTCTTTGTTTCCCGAATCCTGCTTGCATGCAAGTTAATTCGCACTAATATCAGGTACAACGAAAACTACACTCATATGATTAATTGATTGTAACTATTGCATGTTTTTGTTGATTATTCATGTGTTTATCGATTTTAAAAGTTCCTAACATGATAATTCTGCCTAATAAAGCCTTAGATGTGTTAGTATTATATATAATAATGTTATCCTTCAATTCCTGCTTGAAATAAAATAAAATAGAATAAAATGTCTTCCTCTTCATGTAAAACTAAATCCACTGACCCAGCTCTACTTTTTAATGACAAGAAAAGGAAAAAAAAAAAAAAAAAAACCTCTGGTATCTCCACCGACAGCCTTATCTTTCCTGGTAAGTTTCTCTTCATTCCCTCTACCCTTGTTGCCTAATCTTTTAGGCAGTGATTGATACGTGAGAATGAGTTGGGAATAGAATAATATTTTCAATTTTATTTTAATTTTCATGCTTGGTTTGAGGGAATGGACTTGGAAATCATATTCCTAAAGGAATTCAATTTCCACATATATGGGAATAACCCATTCTTATGTGTTTGGAAATAAACTTGACTACCTTACTCCTATATAACATTATTTTTATAAATAATTTGTTTTACAATAATAATTTATTATTATAAAAATAATAATAAAAAAAAAAATAAAAAAAAAAAAAAAAAAAAAACCTCAAAATATATCAATGAGGTATTATTTCAGAAGTACCTGGCAATGCAACTTGTCTTATCTTTGTATACTAATGTTTTTTCTAGTAAGGTTGTTGTTGTACATTAAATTTTGAAATTTTGTGGGTTGTCAGAGTAATATGAAATGATGCATTTTCTAATTGAATGAATGTATCTGGTTCGGAAATTAAATATCCCTTTCAACTGTTTATAAATACCATTTTTTAGTAGTTGTGACAAACCAACTAGACTCCCACCTTCAGTATTTTTTTTACTTACCACCCTATCCGTTTGCTGGAATAATAATAGTGATTAAATAATAATAATAATAATAATAATAATAAAATTAATAATTAAAAAATATAATAATATTATTATGAAAATAATAATAATTATTATTATAAAAATAAAAATAAAAGTAAAAATAAAAATAAAAATGATAATAATAATAAAAAAATAAAAAAATAATAGTGATTAAAATAATAATAATAATAATAATAATAATAAAGTAAAATAATAATAATAAAAAAATAATAATAATACCAATATAATAATAATAATAATTTATTATTGTTATTATTATTATTATAATTTATTGTTGTTATTATTATTATTTTTTATTATTTTTATTTTTTTTTTGTTATTATTATTATTATTATTATTTGTTGTTGTTGTTATTATTATTATTAGTATTTATGTTTATATTGTTTACGGTTATGTTTATATTTATTCTTATTATTAATACTATAATAATAAAAGGTCAATCATATCATATTATACAAGTTATTCATATTATTACTTTTAATTCTTAGAGTATATTAAACATGTTATTCTCATTCTCAAGTTCATTCAATTCTCAGTTTCATTTCATTCATTGACTCATTCTATTCTTGTCCAAATCCATTTCAGTGTACCAATCGCTACTTTAGAGTATTCTTCAAACCACTAGGTGTTTCTGTACTTTGCATACCATGGAGACATGTATGAATATTTTTTACAAGTATATAACTAAAGGCAAATCTAAGATTTTTGTTCGATAGTTAAAACACACAATTGAATATTTGTATACGAATAATTTGTTTAGTGGGGGTTAAATTGAGTTTTTGGATTAAAAATACTTCAAAATATATATATTTTCACCAAAAAAAAAAATGAAGGTGAGTGGGGCGGCATTCCGCTCATGTATTTGACTCTCCTTTGATTCCTTTCGGATTAGGATCTCTCACGATCTTTCTCTAAACTATACTTTGTTACAGTTCACGCCCCAAACTCCATAGCTAGTTTAACAGTCACAATGTCCGACGTTCATTTTCCGGAGGATTTGCTCCCGGATGTGCTTTCAAGGTTACCTGCCAAGACTCTTGTACGCTTCAGGGTCGTATCAAAATCATGGCGTGATTTGATTGAAAGTCGAAGTCTATCCAAGATGTATTTGAATCGATTGGATAATAGTAGTTCCAGTTCCAAGATAATAATCCGTGAACATTATGATACAATCTCTAAGCTTTATGCTATGGACTGCAGCACAAACGCCGTTAAAATATAATAAGCAGAGTGGAGTTGAACTACTGGGCTCATCGAATGGTGTGCTTTGTCTACACTATGCATACCGGAAAATTGTTTTGTGGAATCCATTATCCCTAAACTATAGGGAGTTATGTCGGCCTCAGTTCTCTTCCCCTTATCTCTTTCAATCCAGACAGATTACTTATGGTTTTGGGTATGATAAAATTAATGACGACTACAATGTAGTCGCACTGGTAGGATATTTTGATGATCGTTATAAACCAGTTTCCTACGAGGGTTGGACCTATAGTCTGAAATTGAAAAGATGGAAGAGAATCGAAATTTTTTCATATAATCTCCGTTTTCACTCTTATCGCTTTATTCGCCTAAATGGTATTCTTGTTAGTGTGCTTTCCATTGGATTACACGGGACGGTTCCCTTCTTGCCTTTGATCTTGCAGATGAGAAATTTCGTTTGCTGCCACAGCCTAATTATCGTAGGGATGTTTCTGCCCTGAATTTGGGTGTCTTTGGTGATTGTCTTTCCTTCACATACTTATCTGGTAGAAGACACGAGATGTGGGTGATGGAAGATTATGGAGTTAAGGACTCTTGGACTATCATAAATTTGGAAGTTGCTGATCTTTATTTTATTTTGAGGCCTATAGGATATGTAAAGAGCAAGAGTCAATTAATTTTGCACGACGACTCTATAAGGATCTTCTTATATGACCTTCATGAAAAGCAATCACTCCAGGTAGTTTCTGAACTTTTCTGTGATCAAGCATATCCATATCTTGAAACCCTTGAATGTTATGGTGGTATGACTGATGAGAGTGCGACCAAGAGTAGCGGACAGCGAGCACCATTTGAAAAGAATAACACTCTGAAGAAAGATATTGGACTGCTTCTCATAAATCTGCTTTCTTGTTTCTTTTTTTTTTTTACGCTTTTTAGAGACATCCTTCTATTTTAATTTCATGATAGAAACATTGATCGTCTGTTATTTGCTTATCGCTATGGTATTTTGATGTCTAGTCTTTGATAAATGATTCATCTGCTGGGATTCTTAGTTGCAGAACTAATTTAATTGTTGAATGCACTGCATATGCATGAAGATTTAGGAAAAAGTAATAATATTATTAGAAGATCAATGGTGATAGAGTAATGATACTATTTTAATGAAATAGTCTAAATAATTGAATGTGAATATCAAATAATTGTATTATCAGTTTACCACAATTAATCTTCCTACTTGACGTTATTATGTAATTTTTTTTTATTTTTTTTGAATATAAGGAAATATCTTTTATTAAAACAAGTACACAGGTTACCCAATGCCAGTTGGGTAAAGATCAAGCGTTAACAGATACAATAGATGAGGGGGTGGATTAGGCGCAAGCTCAATGTAGGCTTTAAAACACAATGATTACAATTTTTTTTGTAAATATAGAGAGTTTTGAAGCAAAAAAGCAACACCAATAGTTATTATAGAGTCTCAAATTATTATTTTTGTGTCAAATTTAACAGATTTTACCAAAAATAGAGCTCGGATTTCATTTTATTTAACAAATTTGTTGAACAAAATGGAACCCTAGGAAAAAGACAAAAAATTTTACAGTCCACATGCTCTCTTCTAATATGTCAGATCTGACTTTAAAAAAAAAAAGTCTGACAAAAAAAAAAGTATAAACAGCTGCAAAAAAAAATACAACCGTTGCAATTTCAACTTTAATCTTCAAAAAAATATAGTCGTTGGGTGTTGGATTTTCTATATATTCAAGCAAAAAAATTCAACACCCAACTTCAACAATTAATCCTTTCAAGCAAATATACCCAAATATAAAAAAAAAAAAAAATTTGCATCAGCCAGAAAAAAAAAAAAAAGGTTCATGCTCAAGATCTGTCCTTTTTTGCAATTTAATCTTAACTGAATCACCTGCAAAAAAAAAAAAATATATATATAATATATATATATATATATATATATATATATATACACACAGAAACCGAATCAACATTTATAAAAAAAAAACAAAAATGGTTAGATCTGATGGTAGGGAAGGGAAAGGCAGTGGGGCATGCGTCGACGGGGAAGGAGGGAGGAAAGAGAAGGGAGGTGGGGTGAGGTACGTGCATAGGGGAAGGAGATGATGTAGTGTGTGTGGGGTGCGTGCATAAGGGAAGGAGATGATGTAGTGTGTGTGGGGTGCGTGCATAAGGGAAGGAGATGATGTAGTGTGTGTGGGGTGCATGGGAGCGAGGGAGAGAGGGGATGTGGGGTAGGGTGGGGTGCGTGCGTCGGTGGTGAAGGATGGGAGAGAGGGGAGGTGGGGTGGGGTGGGGTAGAGTGCGTGCAGAGGTGAAGAGAAGCTCCTGCGCGGGGGAGAGAGGGGAGGGTAATACTGGAAAATAGGGGAAGGGATGGGTTTTATATGTAGGTTTTTTTTTTAAATGGTTGGGATAATTTTTTTTTTAAATCCTTTGTTTTTAATTTTTTTTTTAGAATTTAAGGAAAATCAATTTAAAATTTAAATCATGATTAAAATTACATTGAAATTCAACTTATTGAGAAATTTTTTTATAAAAGGCTTTTAATTTTTTTTTTTTTAAGAATTTAGGTAAATTCTATTTAAAATTTTAAAGCATGATTAATTATTACATTGAAATTCAACCTATTTCGAAATTTTTTTAAAAATGCTTTTTTTTAATAAAGAATTTAGATAAATTCTATTTAAAATTTTAAAGCATGATTAATTATTACATTGAAATTCAACCTATTTTGAATTTTTTTTAAATACTTTTTAAAAAAATACTTTAAAAAAAAAAATTCATAGTTTGGGTCAATTTTAATAAAAAATTCATCCTAATTAGGATTCAACTTGTAGACTTTGTAAATTTAATTTTTAGTGGTAATTTATTGTTTAAATAATTTATTTCTTTTTCTTACTTTTGCTAACAATCGTATTTTCTTTTTTAAAAGGTATGGAATATACCGATGGTACTTCGAGGGGTCACAATTTCACCGTCCAAGAAGATATTGCTTTATGTCAGGCCTTCATCACAATTAGTGAAGATCCTATTATCGGACGAGACCAAACAATAACAACAATGTGTAATAGAATTCTTGAAAAATTTGAAGAGTTCCACCTCCTGATCTATCCAACTGAAAAGAGGACATCAAAAAGTCTAAAATGCCGATGGTCGCCCATAAACTAAAATTGTACTCGATTTGCGGAGTGTATTGCTCAAGTACATTTGAGACCGAGGAGCGGAGCAAATGCTATTGACAACGTGAGTTTTTCAGATATTATTAATTTTTTTATTGTAGATGTTATATAATATCGTAGACTTTGCAGAATTAATTTGTATAAATTTGTTGAATTGTTTTTTAGCTGAATGACGCTCGATGCTCATACTTTGCTGTCGGTGGAAAAAATTTTACCCTAGAACATTGTTGGGAAATTTTACAAGATGGTCAAAAATGGAGAAAAATTATCGATGTTCAATCCACACAGAATGTCACTGATCATATGCGTCAGTGACTCCACCCAAAACTCCTATTTATAATCCAAATTCTCTCGATAATGATTATCCCAATGAGTCGGTGGCGGAAACCCAAAGCAATCCTACATCGTCAAGGCCGATTAGGAACAAGAAGGCTAAAAAATTAAAAGGTAAGGGCAATGTCAAAGATATCGTAGAAGAAGCAAGAAATATGGGAAAAATTATGAAGAAGTACATAGATAGGTATGAAGAATTTGCAGATACGAAGACTATGAATATAAAGACTTCGACAATCGAAACTCCGGAAAGAAGAGCATTTTTGATTGAACAACAAAGGGCCATTATTGCAAGAAAGACCTCCCGTTCGATAGACTTTGACGATGATGTATACTGTCCCAGTTTGCCTTAAATCATGGATTATTTGTATTGGTTGGTTTATTTTAGGTTGTACTACATGTTTAAATTTCTGAATTGACGATGTTGTTCTAATTTCACATTTGTGTTTTTACTTTTCCTTTTTTATATTTAATTTTTTAAATATTAATACAAATTGAGTTTGAGATACCTAAAAATTGAATTACTTAAAGCGAAAAAATAACAATCAATAAAACCAAATTCATAATATTAAGAACAATGTAATTAAACGTCATCCTAATACAAAATTAGATTAAAAATTAATATGTCCTGCACGATATTCATTCCACACTTGTTCTACAAGATCATTCCAGAGCATATAGTAGGCAGACTAATCTCTCATTTGAGCATGATTGTTTAAATACTGAGTAATAGTTATAGGGTCTCAATTGGGTACAACAGGAGGCTCCTCAACATGATAACGTTCCGGATCATCGGGAAAATCATCACCTTCTTCATCCCGGTTGTCTTCCACAATCATATTATGAAGAATTATACAAGTCTTCATAATCTGCCCGATATCATTCTCATGCCAAAAACGGCATGGCCCTTTGATAATTTCAAATTTAGCTTGAAGGATTCCGAAAGCCTTTTTCGACATCCTTACGATAAGCTTGTTGCATTCTAGTAAATAACTCCTTATCTCGTTCTTCTAGATTGGGATATGCTTGCACTATCGTTGACCATCGAGGATATATACCATAAGCAAGGTAGTAACCTTGATTGTATTGTCTACCGTTTAGTGTAAACTGAATGCCTGTAGATAGACCTTCAAGAACATCAGAAAAATAGGAGAACTATATAATACGTTCAAATCATTGCGTGCACCTGGTGCTCCAAAGTACGAATGCCATATCCAACAGTCGTACGATGCAACCGCTTCAAGGATTATCATAGGACGACTATGGTGCCCAGCATATGTCCCAGCCCACGCTGTTGGGCAATTTTTCCATTCTCAGTGCATACAGTCTACACTTCCTAACATTTCAGAAAACCCCTGTTGATTGGCTTTTCTAAGTAGCCTAACCATGTCTGCGTTGTTAGGTCGCCGAAAATATTGGTCTCCATATACTGCGTTGACGGCACAACAAAATTTCTTCATCGCTTGTAAAGATGTAGTTTCTGCAATTTTCAAATAGTCGTCATTCGCATCAGTAGGATTTCTGTAGGCAAACATACAAAGCGCGACGTTCATCTTCACATATGGTGAAAAACCTTTGTGAGACCCCATATTTTTATCTTTGCCTCAATTTGCGTGATTTGACCTGTTTATGTGTTATATGAGTTAGAATGTGATAAATCTATGATTTATATTCCTATTACCTGCTAAGTGTGCATTCATGAAAATTTCATAAAAAACGGAATCAGAAATTTTATTAACGGTTTTTGTAAATAGTGTTTTGGACGCACGTCTGCTAAAATTTTTACGGGGGTGTTTTAAACATTTTAAAAACTAGTCCTCAGATATTAATAGACCTGTGTCTGATTAAAACGGATTTTGAATCGGCTTAGGAATTTTAAAGGTTTTTACAACTTCTTTTGCAAAAACTGAGTTTTTACCCGAGCGAGTGTATGAGTATGCTTGTGAAAATGTTGTCACCTATTCTTAAACTACTAAATAAAGTATTTTTACTTGAGCAAGCAAAATTGTCAAGAAAACTACTTAAAAGACTAAAAATATTGATTAAAAGACTAAAAAAATACTAAATTGCTCAACTTTGACTTTTTAGTTTTGTTGACCTTGATGCCTTATGCATCAACACACACAAGAAACAACATAAAACACACTCACACAACATACACAAGGCCGAGAGCCATAGGAGAGAAAAAAGAAAAGAATTTCAAAGGTTTTCAAAGCAAATTTCTCTTGAAAAACTTAGTTTTTGTCCGTAGTTTTGCGAAACGAGTTGGATTCCGCTTGTTGGGCACGCATTGCACGCATTCATAGGCTTGTTTCGGATCAAAGGTGAGATAAAAATTCTAGATCTCAAAATGTCATTTTTATGTTAATTCATATAATCGAATTTTTAGCCTTTGAAATGTTAAATTGATGTTATATTATTGCTCAGTGAATGCTAAGTATCGTTTATATGTGTTTATATAAGTTTTGAACTGTTGTAACATGAATTTTTATTTTCCGGGTATTAAAATTGAGTTGTTGGCTATTTGTTGAATAATTGGAGTTGTGGTGGTTGGAATCGATTGCTGTTAGTTTGTAAAAGTTTGTTAAATACGTGGGAGTAATGTTGTAATGCCGAAATTTTGATTGCGATGTCGTGGTGAAAGTCCAGAAATTTCAGCCATGGTGCTTTGAAGTTTTAGGGCTGTTGGGCTTAATTTGGATGGATTGTGGTTGATTTCCGAGGGGGCTAATGTAGTTGCTTGAGTGAGTGAGTGATAGAAACTGGTTGATTTCCGAGGGGACTTTTAGAAGTATGGGTTGTCGTTCTTTAAATGTTGAAATAATGTCTTTAGTTGTTTGGGTAGTGTTTGAGTGGTTGAATTATGGGTTGTTGTTGATTAGATGCGGGTTTGGTTGAGTGGTTTAATGCGTGTTAAGTTGGATGGCCTACTTTGTCATCTAACTTAGTTGTTGAGTTGTTAATTGTTTAATTGATGATATGTTGTTGAAATGTTATTAATTGATTATTGATGAAGCCGAGAGATAGACAACCTGCTTTGTTGTCCTCCTGAGATATGAATGATTATTATTATTGTCATGAGTCTTGGTATGTGTGTGCTACCTCTCGGGTAGCGTCGGGATGTCGGCTTGATAACAATATGACTATTATAGGCTACCCCCAGCTCGCATGGCGGAGGTGCCATTGAGGGAGGGGCTAGTGAGATACCTCGGGTGCGTGAGTAATGGGGAGTTACAAGAAGAATGGTTGAGATCGTGATGACGTTTGGAGCAGCACCAACTAGAGTATCCTTTATTGATTGGTTATTATTACTAATGTGCTTATATTGTTATTGATGATTATTATGTATTTACTGCTCAAATGATGATTTCCAAGGAGTATAGTAAATACTGTTAAGAGATATGTCGAATCCTCATTGAGCTTGTTTTATATAAGCTTATTCTTAATTATGCATGCATACAGGTGATATTGATCAAGATTACGGGTACGTGCCTCAGGAAGCTAAGAATGTGCCATATACGGACGAGTCTTATGTGCCAGAGTCTTGTCCTTGATATCTGAGATGTTGTACTATTTTGTTATCTTGTATATTAAAACTAGTTGGTTGTATTTACTTAGAAGTTTATGATGTATAAGATGTTGTAAAGATAATAGATTATATGTTGCTAGCTTAGTAGTCTTGTTTTGGAACATGATTAGGTTGCTAGATTGGTTATAATCTATTTTGGAAATGTATGTTATATAGTAAATGTTTGATGTTGGAACGGAGGCATATAACTTATGGATGAAATGGTAAAAGAATGTTTTAAGTATATTTTGGTTGCGTTGTATGTTGCTATCTTGATTGTGGAGTTGTTGTTAATCTTTGGGGTTGGATGTATGAACTTAAAAAGGGTTGGTTTAGAGCCCTGGTATCCGTGTTGCTGTTGTTATACTACCGAAATTCCGTTGCGTCCTGACTGATCTTAAGGGGCGTCGAGTTTGGGCATTACATTAAGTGGTATCAGAGCTTATGTTTAGTTGTCAGTCGGGGTATTCTCGGAATGTAGGTCTTAGCATGAAAGTATGTATGAAGTGAAAGAAAAGTGAAAAATGTGTTAATATGATTAGGTGATTAAGTGATTATGTGATTTAGTGACTATGTGATTACGTGATCAATGTGTTTATGTGATTGGTACTTAAGTGATTTATGTGCTTTACGTGAGTTTGTTACTTATGTGCTAATAATTGTTTATAACCTATCTATGTGCTATAATATGTGTTAACTCTTTGATAGTAGAATGACGGGTAGACCGAGAACAAGAGGTAGGCCGGAGGCAGATAATGAGGCACCGGGTAATGTGGCACCGGGCCGAGATAGGGGTAATGACCGTATTGCTGCAGCTATGGATAGAATGACGGAAATCATGGCAGTACAGTCACAGTTATTAGCATGGCAAGCTACCCAGGCACAGGCTGTGCAGGCACGATGATGAATGTACAGGAGGGTTACCACGGGAGAAATACGTTGAAGGAAATCTTGGGTTATTATCCACCTAGATTCCAGGGTGAGCCAGAGGATAGAAAGGCGGAGGCTTGGATTAATAAGATAGAGAAGATATTCGATCCTCTAGACCATACTGATAAGAGAAAAGTCACTTTTGCAGTTTACTTGTTTGATGATGAGGTAGAGGAGTGGTGGCGCACAGTGAAAGTCGGTTGGGAGGCGAAAGGTACTCCGTATGTTTTGGATACCTTTCTTAGAGTGTTTCGGGCTAAATACGTCCCGAGAATTGCACGGGAAAGGAGAGAGGCGGAGTTCCTGTCCTTGGTTCAGGGGAATGCTACAGTGGCTTAATATGAGGCCACTTTTACCAGACTATCCCGGTATGCACCGGAATTTATAGCTAATGAGGAGCGTAAGACCCGGAGGTTTATGTTGGGTTTGAGGTCAGAGATTCAGGATGCAATGGCCCTAAATCAGTATGACATATTTTCATAGGCTTTTGAGGTGGCATCTAGGTTGGAAAAGAGGAAAAGGGAACAAATTGGACCTAGTCAGCCTAGTAAGAGGCCATTTCAGCTGCAGGGCCAGCAGGGTATGTATAGGCCTTCAGTGCAGCAGGTTATGTACAGGCCGCCAGCGCAGCAGAGCTCTTTTAGACCGCAGGGTCAGCAGGGTTTCTACAGGCCCCAGTTTCAGCAGGGCTCCTTTTAGGCTCAGTCATAGTATAGGCCCGCCCAGTCTCACGGTCAGTATAGGCCTAGTGTTGCAAGACCCAAGCAGTAGGCTGGTACCGCTACTTATTCATCTTCTAGGTCTTCTAGGGGCAGTGTCAGTGCTTCGTCACCGCAGTGTACTTACTACAAACGTCAGGGTCATGTGGAGGCCGACTGCAGGGTGAAGGCAGGAACGTGTTTGGATTGCGGCAGCAATCAGCATAGGGCGAGGGATTGCCCTAGATTTCAGAGGACTGTGGGTCGGGCAACGACCTAGGGTTATCAGGGCCGACCTACCGGTGGTACACCTCAGCAGCAGCGGGTTCAGGCTGGGGCCTACGCAGTGGATTTGGAGGAAATACCTGAGGCAGCGGCAGTTGTAGAAGGTAACTTCCTTATACTCAATCAACTTGTTAAAGTGTTGATTGATTCTGGTGCTACGCATTCTTTCATTACGCCTACTTGTGTGCAACGTGTTAACATGCAACCTGAAAGATTGCCTTATGTGGTTGAGATTAGTACTTCTTTAACTGATAAGTATATGACTGCATAGTATGTAAAGACTGTAAAATACATGTTAAGGGTCAGGATTTTCCATCAGACCTTATTTTATTTCCTATCTGGGGGTATGATGTTATCTTGGGTATGGATTGTCTTTCTAAGTATGATGCTCAGTTAAACTGTAGAACAAAGGTAGTACAGTTTTGTATGCCAGATCAGCCAGTGGTTGAGGTAGTGGGGAACCGGGATGCTAAGACGAGTTTTATTATCTCATCAACTAAAGCTGTTAAGCTGATGAGTAATGGGTG
Organism: Ehretia macrophylla; assembly: GCA_037974665.1. Taxonomy (NCBI): domain Eukaryota; kingdom Viridiplantae; phylum Streptophyta; class Magnoliopsida; order Boraginales; family Ehretiaceae; genus Ehretia; species Ehretia macrophylla. The sequence goes on from CM075766.1 coordinate 32,877,871, forward strand.
TTCGGATTATCTAGCTTATTTGATCAACAAGCCATCTGATAAGCTAAAGCTGGAGGAAGTTCCTATTATTCGGGAATATCCCAATGTATTTTCCGAGAAGTTGCCAGGATTGCTGTCTGAGAGAGATGTTGAGTTTGTGATTAATCTGATTCCCGGTACTCAACCTATTTCTAAATCAACGTATTGGATGGCACCGGCCGAACTTAAGGAGCTGAAAACACAATTGCAGGAGTTGTTAGAGAAGGGTTTCATTCAGCAGAGTTCTTCACCATAGGGAGCACCTGTTTTATTTGTGAAGAAGAAGGATGGTACCTTGAGATTATGTATCAACTATCGTGGTTTGAATTAGGTGACCATCAAGAACAAGTATCATTTGCCACTGATTGACGAGTTGTTTGATCAATTTCAGGGAGCCAAAGTCTACTCTAAGTTTGACTTGAGGCAGGGGTATTATCAGCTTTGGATTCGTACGGAGGATGTTCCAAAGTCTGCTTTCAGGACTTGGTACGGGCATTATGAATTTGTAGTTATGCCCTTCAGACTGACTAATGCACCGGCAGCATTCATGGACTTTATGCATCCGATTTTTTAGCCGTACTTAGACCAGTTCGTGGTAATCTTTATTGATGATATCTTGGTTTATTCTAAGTCTGAATCGGAACACGAGCAACATCTACGGCTTGTCTTACAAAAGCTGCAGGAGCATCAGTTGTTTGCGAAGTTCCGCAAATGTGAATTTTAGCTATAACGGATATCTTTTCTTGGCCATGTGATTACACAGAGCGGTATTTCAGTAGATCCCACTAAGATTGAAGTGGTGATGTCTTGGAAAAGGCCGGAGAGTGTTTCGGAGGTTCGTAGCTTCCTTGGCTTTGCGGGTTATTACCGTAGGTTTGTGAAGGACTTTTCTAAGATTGTATGGCCACTTTCTAAATTAACTCAGAAACAGACCAGCTTTATTTGTGATGAGAAATGTGAGAGTAGGTTTCAGGAGTTGAAAAAGAGATTGACTACCACTCTAGTACTTGCTCTACCAGAGGGGACTGATAATATGGTTATCTATAGCGATGCATCCAAGGAGGGCTTGGGTTGTGTACTTATGCAGCATAGCCGGGTTATTGCCTATGGTTCTAGGAAGTTGAAGACGTATGAGGTGAATTATCCGATTCATGATCTTGAGTTGGCAACCGTTGTATTCGCACTGAAAAAGTGGTATAATTATCTGTGGGGCAGTAAGTTCGAGATTTTCACCGATCATAAGAGTCTGAAGTATTTGTTCTCACAGAATGAGTTGAATATGCGTCAACGGAGGTGGATGGAACTTCTCGGAGACTATAATTGTTCTATCAGTTATCTGCATGGGAAGGCAAATGTTGTAGCAGATGTTCTTAGCCGTAAGGCGAGTATTTATTGTTTGGCTGTTAAAAAGTGGGAGGTTCTTGAAGAATTCAGTTATTGAAGACCGGAATTGACTCAGGTTAGGGTGATGTGTTCACATCTCCGTATTCAACCTTTATTGCTGTCTCAAATCAAAGAAGCCCAACAACTTGATTCAAAACTTCAGAAGATCAAGGATCTGATCATGGATGATCAGATTGACTTCAAATTATATGAGGATGGTATTCTTCGGTTTCGAAACAGGGTTTGTGTTCCTGATGAACCGGGCTTGAGGAGAGGTATTCTGGAGGAGGCTCATAATTCTAAGTACACCATTCATCCCGGTAGAAACAAGATGTATCGGGATTTGAAGCAACATTATTGGTGGAATAACATGAAAAGGGAGGTTGCTCAGTTTGTATCCAGATGTTTGACTTGTCAACGAGTGAAGGCCGAACATCAAGGACCCGTAGGGTTACTTCAGCCGTTGGCAATACCAGAGTGGAAATGAGAACATATTACGATGGACTTCGTCTCTAGTTTGCCTAAAACACCGAGAGGTAACGACGCAGTTTGGGTTGTTGTAGACTGTTTGACGAAGACAACTCATTTTATTCCGATGAGGTTGGGAGATGAGGTTACAAAGTTGGCGGATCTTTATGTGGATCAGATTGTTAAACTTCATGGGATTCCATCTAGTATTGTCTCAGATCGAGATCCTTGGTTTACTTCTCATTTGTGGGAAAAACTTCAGGACACTTTGGGTACTCAGTTAAACTTCAGCACAGCGTATCATCCATAGACCGACGGTCAGTCTGAGATGACTATTCACATTCTGGAGGATATGCTCAGGGCTTGTGTTCTGGACTTCGGGAAGAACTGAAAGAAACATCTACCACTTGCCGAGTTTGCCTATAACAATAGTAATCAAGCGACTATTGGAATGGCACATTTTGCAGCTCTCTACGGCCGTAAGTGTCGATCACCTTTGTATTGGGATGAAGTAGGGGAGATGAAGGCTATTGATCCGACTATCATGCCAGAGCTTCTGGAGAAGATTGAGAATGTTCAGCTGATCAGGCAGAGAATGCTTACAACGCATAGTAGATTTAAGAGTTATGCTGATAAGCGTTGTCGGGATTTAGAGTTTGCAGTCGGGGACCGAGTTTTCTTGAAATTATCTCCTCAAAAGGGGTTTGCTCGTTATGGCAAATGTGGTAATCTGAGTCCGAGGTTTGCAGGGCCGTTTGAGATTACCGACAGGGTTGACAAGTTAGCATATCGGTTGGCTTTACCGGAGAACTTCTCTAATGTCCACGATATCTTTCACGTGTTTAAGTTGCGGAAATATAATCCGGATCCTTCTCATATTCTAGAACCAGATCTGTTACAGCTTCGTGAGAATCTGACTTATGATGAGCGGCCGATTCGCATTCTTGATCAGATGGAACGAGAATTGAAATCAAAGAAGATTCCGATGGTCAAAGTATTGTGGAAGCATCACGGTATTGAGGAAGCTATTTGGGAGAGGTGAGATCAGATGCAACAGCAGTATCCAAATCTTTTCCGTATAGCAAGTAAGAATTTCGAGGACGAAATTCCTTTAAGGAATGAGAATGTGAGACCCCATATTTTCGTCTTTGTCTCAATTTGTGTGATTTGACCTGTTTATGTGTTATATGAGTTAGAATGTGCTAAATCTATCATTTATATTCCTATTACCTGCTAAGTGTACATTCATGAAAATTTCATCAAAAATGGAATTAGAAATTTTATCGACGGTTTTTGCGAATAGTATTTTGGACGCATGTCAGCTAAAATTTTTACGGGGGTATTTTAAACGTTTTAAAAACTAGTCCTCATATATTAATAGACCTGTGTCTGATTAAAACGGATTTTAAATCGACTTCGGAATTTTAAAAGTTTTTACACCTTCTTTTGCAAAAATCGAGTTTTTACCCGAACGGGTGTATGAGTATACATGTGAAAATGTTGTCACCTATTCTTAAACTACTAAATATAGTATTTTTACTTGAGCAAGCAAAATAGTCAAGAAAACTACTTAAAAGACTAAAAATATTGATTAAAAGACTAAAAAAATACTAAATTGAAAATTACGGGGGTGTTTTTAGTTTTGTTGACCTTGAAGCCTTATGCATCAACACACACAAGAAACAACATAAAACACACTCACACAACACACACAAGGCCGAGAGCCATAGGAGAGAAAAAAGCAAAGAATTTCAAAGGTTTTCAAAGCAAATTTCTCTTGAAAAACTTAGTTTTTGTCCGTAGTTTTGCGAACCGAGTTGGATTCCGCTTGTTGGGCACGCATTACACACATTCATAGGCTTGTTTCGGATCAAAGGTAAGAGAAAAATTCTAGATCTCAAAATGTCATTTTTATGTTAATTCATATAATCAAATTTTTAGTCATTGAAATGTTAAATTGATGTTATATTATTGCTCAGTGAATGCTAAGGATCGTTTATGTGTGTTTATATAAGTTTTGAACTGTTGTAGCATGAATTTTTATTTTCCGGGTATTAAAATTGAGTTGTTGGCTATTTGTTGAATAATTGATGTTGTGGTGGTTGGAATCGGTTGATGTTAGCTTGTAAAAGTTTGTTAAATACGTGGGAGTAATGTTGTAATGCCGAAATTTTGATTACGATATCGTGGTGAAAGTCCAGAAATTTCAGCCATGGTGCTTTGAGGTTTTAGGGCTGTTGGGCTTAATTTGGATGGATTATGGTTGGTTTTTGAGGGGCTAATGTAGTTGCTTGAGTGGGTGAGTGATAGAAACTGGTTTGGAGGTCATTGAATTAGTAGATTGTAAGTTATGACATTTAGAAGTATGAGTTGTCTTTCTTTAAATGTTGAAATAATGTCTTTAGTTGTTTGGGTAGTGTTTGAGTGGTTGAATTATGGGTTGTTGTTGATTAGATGTGGGTTTGGTTGAGTGGTTAAATGCGTGTTAAGTTGGATGGCCTACTTTGTCATCTAACTTAGTTGTTGAGTTTTTAATTGTTTAATTGATGATATGTTGTTGAAATGTTATTAATTGATTATTGATTATTGATGAAGCCGGGAGATAGGCAATGATAAATCTATATTTTTAGTAACTTTAACCCATTAAATCATGTATATTGGATTATTATTTCAAACTTAATTGTATATTTTACACAAATTTAGTGCAATATAAGTTTTAAAGAAGAAATAGCAAAAACGGCCATAAAAACCAATTTTTGAAGGGAATATTTAGTGCAACACTGAAAGAAAATGGTAGAACAACTTCAAAACGAATAATTCGAGATTGAATTTGGCCAAACTGAGTGCGAAAACGGATTCAGGACGCTGAAAAATCTTGGAATAGACCCGGTCAACTTTTTAGTCAACGGTCAAAGTCAATGGTCAAAGTCAACTGAGCTGGTCAAAGTCAAAGTTCGGAGTCCAAGTTCACCTACCACAGCCAGAAAGGAGCTCTAGCGCCCCTTTTTCGCGCTCGAGCGCCACTTTTTGAAAAAGGCCGACAATTGAGCGGCAGAGTGCAGACCGAAAATGACAGAAAAATAAAAAATTCAAAAGTGCAGAAGGGTGCTCGAGTGCCCCCCTGCATTTTTGCCTATAAAAGTCACGATTTTCAACAACAAGACGGACCAGAATTTTCCTTAGCTTCTTTTCTGTTGCTCTTGTGAGTGTTTGTGAGAAGTGTTTTTGTTAGTAGTTAGTTGTGTGCAAAGTTATAATCCCGAGAGAAGGGACCTAGTGAGCTATCAACATATCAAAGTCATACCGGTTTACCAAAATCCGTTCAAACACGATAAGTATTCTTTGATTTTGGTTTTCGTTATGAATTTGTGTACTTTAAAATTTATCATGGCACACTAGACCCATGATTTGGGGTGGTATGTGTGAGGTTATTCTTGTACATATGTTTTGATTTAGATTTATTAAAGTCTCGTATTTTTATTTCTAAGTATTCTTTGATTAATTATACATATACTTGTAGTTATGTTATATTTAATTGAAAGTACATATACGCCCGGTTTTGTAAACCAGTGGCAATACGAGACTACCTCAAATGGATTCTAGTCTGGTTGTACCGACACCTCCAGGTTACATAAGTGAAAGATTAATTGAGAGATTGGATATCATTAGGTTGTACCAACACATCCAGTCTTGCTAATTAATTAATCTTCTCGCTTATGTAATTAAAGGCTTATTTCATTAGTGGGAGCTTGTAGCCCTATTTCTGAAGGACTTAACTTTAATCTGAATCAATAACTTTATACTTGCGTATACCAAGCTATAACCACCATGAATCATTAACCCTTTGGATTTTCATTGTTGAGTGTTGTGATTTTTCAGTTTAATAGCTTTGTCTAATTCACTTTTGGATCTTGTTACTACCGTATCTTTGGACATTTTCTGGACTTTTGGACTTCATTTACTGTAATTTTGGACATTTTCTGGACTTTTGGACTTAATTTACCGTACTTTTGGACTTAATCAAACTTATTCAAGACGAAAGATAGTCAAACAATTCTAAATTAAGGACTTAACATAATTTGATAACTCAATCTCCGTGGATCGACCCTCTACTCGCCACAGCTAGAGGTAATTCAAGGTAAGCAATTTTTTTTCCAATCATTTAACCTTACTCTTTTTTAGCGCAAAACGACGCGATCAAAATTTGGCGCCGTTGCCGGGGATTCAGTGTTCATCAAATAAGGTAAGTTTTTGATTTATGTATATAAGTGCTTTTATGTATATATTTTAGATTTTAGTTTTTATTTTTATTTAAGTCAATTTAGCTATTTTGTATAGACTTTATTTCATTTTTTTTTGTTTCTTTTTCATGTTTTAATTTTGTATGTATGGTCGGAGATCTTTAAAGCCACCCATCTTTGTTTTTTATATAGAAATTGAGAAAACTTTTAAATTCAGAAACAAAGCACATAAATTTCTAATCATGCCTGATCAAAATCTGAATCAAAATCAAAATCAGGATCAAATTGAAGGTAGAAAAGTAGGAAATGTGAGGGGGATCATAAAAGATTTTTTCACACCACAAGATTATGTTCTTCCACGATCTATCGCCTTACTTGAAACTGATGATGGTTTTAAAATAAAGTCTCACATGATTTCAATGCTTCCCATGTTCCACGGTCTTTCTATTGAAAACCCGTATGATCACATTAATACTTTTGTTCATACATGCAGATCGATCAATACTAGAACTGCCTCAGAAGCGGTTGTTAAATTGAGATTGTTTCCTTACTCATTAATGGGTCAAGCACAAAATTGGCTTTACAGATTACATTCCGGTTCTATTACTTCTTGGGATCATTGCCTGAAGGCGTTAAACTACGACACTTAACTGTGTGTGCATGTCTTGTTGGCTGACATTAAATGGTTCCAGTGCCCATTCTCGGTTAGAAGGAAAAACTCTGACAATTTATGTGACGCGCTGATCCTAAATGGGTGGGAGGATGGGTACACAGTGGCAATATTCGGTAGTGACTGTCTGAGGATAAAACAGGGTGTTGTTTGTACTAGGGTGTGTGCCTCACATGAACCCAAGTGATCTCTAGGAAATCTAGGATCTCGTGATGGTAACATTCCAAGGTTCGTCCTAGATGTTGTCGTTTGGTTACCAATTAGCTTTAAATTGGCGTTAACTTCAACGTTATGAGGTCTTTTCCACCGTAATGGAAATAGTAGCTTTCATGGTATTTGAAAGAAAGATAACTAATAACATTCTGAATGGTAAGTGATATGTGATTCATCACCTCTGCTTCGCCCAATTCTTAAGCTATGGCGGGTAGATTTACTATCCAGATTTTAATGCCATTCATTTGGTGTTCGGATGTGGTTTACTTTGCTGCATAGGTATGAAACTGAAATAGGGTTGGGATCTTATTTTTGCATTTCCGAGGCTTCCTGTGTTGCCTTTCAAACTGGCAGACAACTCTTCGTTAAGTTGTTGAACTCTAAATTTAGTCTAAACTTAAATATTCTTAAATTAAATCTGGATCCAACTATTTCTTTTGGAAACATATTTAAGGTTTAAATCTTGATGGATGACTATTGGTCGGTGTTCATTTGTATAATCTTACACTTGTTTTAGGATATTTAAATGATTTAAACTTCATGTGTTTATTTTTCTCATGCACCAATTTTATTTTATTTTATAAAAAATTAAAATTAAAAAAAATTAAAAATAAAATAAAAAAATTTTCTTGTAGGAAATAGGTTTGAGGAAGATTATATCTTCTTACTTTGTGAATTTACAAAAGCATTTAAAGTAGAAACCGGAAGAACCACGCTCTAACAGAGGGGTTTAAAGCCCTCTTTCTCTCTTCTTCTCCTCATTTTCTTTTCTCTTCATTGCCGCCTCTTTCTCTCTCTCTCTATAAATTTTTCTTTCATTTCTCTATTTAGTTGCATTCAACACAATGATGTTCGAAACTCTCACGCCTGATCAATTTGCTATGGTTGTGTACTATTTTGCAAGCATTTTCATCCTTTACATTTTCCTTATTTATCTCCTTATCAAGTGGGATTATAGGTATATTAGGAATAATTGAAGTTAATCATGCATTTCCAAGTTTAGGGGATAGTCTTCTGTTATTGTATTTTCATTTCTTTTATGTAATGGCTTTATGATTAATAAAATAGTGTGATTTGTTTATGATTTTTGTATTCATATAATCTATATATATATATATATATGTATATATATATATATATATATATGTATTTATGTTTTTTTATGTTAAGATATTTATGTTAATTAATGTATATATGTATATATATTTATGTTAGCCTGATATATATGTATTTAAAAAAAAAAAAAAATTCACTGAAAAAACGTAGCAGGGCGCTTGAGTGCCTGCACAGTCGGGGCTTATAACAAAAGCCCTGACTGCAGTAGCTTTTAAAACCTAAAAAAAACACCCCCCACCCCACTGAAATCCCCAAAAAAAACTCAACAAAACCTTTCCCCATCCCAAGTTATCTCCATATCTACATTCCGAGGTTAGTTTTCAAGCTTTTTATCTTATTTTTGATTTTTTTTCAGCTTTATTTTGAGTTTTAGTTATGTATGTATATGTTTATATATGTTTGTATAGATGAATTTTAAAGCTTCATGAATCATTTTTAATTATAGTTGATGCAAAATTGTTGTTCTACAAGCTTGGATCTTGATTTTGTATGAGTTTTTATCATGATTATGTATGTATATGCATAAGTATATGTGTATGTATATGTGTATGCATATGTGTATGTATATAGAATGTATATAGAATTTGGTTAGATTTTAATTTTAAAATTTCTGTTAGAATTCATTTAAATTTAATTCTGAAAAAAAAAACCAAAATTTAAAAAAATTTCAGTTTTATGTAGATACATTTATGTCTATTATTTTCTTGTTGCCTTAAATCTAGGATTTATAAATTATTTAAATGTTATAGAATTTAACCGGATGATTTATAAATGTTGTGTATTAAGGATGATTTTGAGGTTGTTATTTGGTGTTGTTTGAATAAATAGTATTTACGTAAAAAATATATAAAAAAAATTGTTTTGTGATTTTTATGATCTAGTTTTTTGTTTATTATTAAGATTATGGCTCTAAAAAGACAGAAATTATCATTGACTGCACGACTTGAGAATGCTCAAATTGAGGCCGAAACTGATTTTTCGGATGCTTTGAGGGCCTCCGAAGGTGGGCAACGTGCTTTTGAATTTTTTGAGGGGTATTTTCTTGACTGTTTTCTGCACCCACCTTTTGATGATGTTCATGTTTTCCCTCATCTCATTCAACGTTTTTATGAGCATCTTTCGTATAATGATGGTACATTTAGTGCATCAATTGATGGTTTTGAATTTCAATTTACTATTGTTGATATCATGACTATACTGTGTGGGCATGATTATTTTTATGAGGCAAATACGGATTTCCCTGCTAGAACTACCGATTTAGAAATTGCTACAAATTTGTGTCGGGGTCCGGTTCCACCACACGGAGTGGGTATAAGGAGATCTTCCCTTCCAAGGGATATGTGGTTAACATATATCATTGTTAAAAAGAACTTTTGCCCTTATGGTCATGATCATGAAAAGACGGGAGTTATTTTACAAGTTGTATATTGGATTTATCAAGGTACCCTTTTTGATGTTGGGGCTGTAATTGGGGACAACATGATGAGTCTTATAAACCACATGAAGAAGTTTGATGCTACATCTACACTTCGTTTTCCTAGATTGATAATTTCTTTACTTCAACGGTTTTATTTTCCTTTTGCACCTGATGAACCATTCATGGATCTCCCTATTACTTCATATGGTGAATCGGAGTTCTCGAAGAGTTTTAAACATTTGGAGCGCGCTGTTCAAAAAATGCCATTAGCATTAAATGCTCCACGACCTTCTACTCAATCTGCTGAAAGTGCCACTTCTTCCTAACAATAGGGTGCTCAATCTGAAGAATCATTGATGGAAAAAATGTACAGAGTACTGCAAGCCATGAATACTAACCTTGTTGTAGGATTGGGAGACATAGGTGAACTGAAAGTTGAATTTGCTGAATTTAAGCAGTCACAAAGGGAAGAGTTTGCTGCATTACGAGCTGAACTTGCTTCAATGAGAGGTTCAGGCTCAGGTCCTCTGCTACCACCACTACCGTAATTCAGTTGCGTTCTTTCTATGTTCTTTTAGTTTATGCTTTTTATTTCATCTTTCTTTAGAAATATTTTAGTTTTTATTTCACTCACGGCTAATGTTGGTTTTTGAGATTTTATTTGACAATTCTTCTTTCAGAAAGTTTTTGAGGAACAATGCTTGGAATTTTTATCAGGTTGTATCTATCTTTTTAATTTGTAATGCATTGTATCACTTTCTTACATTGAGGACAATGTACGGTTCAAATTTGAGGAGGTGGAAAAAAAATTGTTGATCCCACCTGTTAAAAATTTCCAAAGTTTTTTGCTTCATTTATTCATAATAATTAAATTTGAGTGGTTAATTGTTGAAATATGGTTGGAATGTGATAAAATATTTGAATTAACTTTGAATTTGGAATGGAAAAATGATTAGCCTCTAAGAGTTGAGTTTATATTTAGATTTTTTTTCTGAAACCTTGTTAACTATTATTACTTCCCAACAACGTCACATGATTTAATTAGAAGTTTTTGATTAATTATCAAAAAAGGAGTAAATTGAGATGTTTTCAATGTGATACGTTGTGTTTTATTAAAATTTAAATTATTTTTCTAGATCGGTATACTCCTTTGAAAAAAAAAATGTTTAGATGACTCGCTCAATATCAGTCAAATTTAAAAAATATTGATTCAGCAAAAAGAGGCAGAAAAGAAACTCATAACAAAATGCTTTTGTCTAACCATTTTTGTGTATTTTCGGTTATGAAAGAGCTATCAATACAAATCCTGTCAGACAAACCTTCTTTCACCAAACACAATTCAACCGAAGAAAGGCAATACTTCAAGAAAGTCTTTTAATCAACCAACATCTACAATTCGAGTCATTTATTCATATATAAAAAAATAAAAAAAAATAAAAAAAATATTTAGGGGAGTATTACATGATTTGGAAAGTAGTTGAGTTTTAACATTTCATGACTATCCATATAAAATATTTTCGATTTTACAAATTTTGTATGATTAATTTTCTTACCTCTTAATTAAGTTACAAGTGCTTAAAAAGGCTCAAAGGATTTTTTGTAATTAAGTTGGTTTCAATTCTTCTAGATACAAAACGATTTCTTGGGGTGTAATTGTTTAGAAGACAAATTCACTATTAATCTTGTATTTTTATAAAATTTAACTGTATGAATACATTGACTGCTTAGATTTAATATTTATGAATATATAAAGTAATTGATGCCTTTACTTGAGGACAGCAAAGAATGGGTTTGAAGAGGTTGATAAATTCGTATTTTTAGTAACTTTAACCCATTAAATCATGTATATTGCACTATTATTTCAAGCTTAATTGTATATTTTACACAAATTTAGTGCAATATAGGTTTTAAAGACGAAAGAGCAAAAACGGCCATAAAAACCAATTTTTAAAGCGAATATTCAGGGCAACACTGAAGGAAAATGGTAGAACAACTTCAAAACGAGATTCGAGATTGAATTTGGCCAAACTGAGTGCGGAAACGAATTCAGGACGCTGAAAAACCTTGGAATAGACCCGGTCAACTTTTTGGTCAACGGTCAAAGTCAATGGTCAATGGTCAAAGTCAACCGAGCTTGTCAAAGTCAAAGTTCAGAGTCAAAGTTCACCTACCACAGCCAGAAGGGAGCTCGAGCGCCCTTTTTCCGCGCTCGAGCACCACTTTTTGAAAAAGGCCGACAATTGAGCGGCATAGTGCAGACCGAAAACGACATAAAAAATAAAAAATTCAAAAGTGCAGAAGGGCACTCGAGCGCCCCCTTCAGGCGCTCGAGCGCCCCCCTGCATTTTTGCCTATAAAAGTCACGATTTTCAGCAACAAGACGGACCAGAATTTTCCTTAGCTTATTTTCTGTTGCTTTTGTGAGTGTTTGTGAGATTTCTTTAAGTGTTTTTGTTAGTAGTTAGTTGTGTGCAAAGTTATAATCCCGAGGGAAGGGGTCTAGTGAGCTATCAGCATATCAAAGTCATACCGGTCTACCAAAATCCGTTCAAACACGATAAGTATTCTTTGATTTTGGTTTTCGTTATGAATTTGTATACTTTAAAATTTATCATGGCACACTAGACCCAAGATTTAGGGTAGTATGTGTGAGGTTATTCTTGTACATATATTTTGATTCAGATTTATTAAAGTCTCGTATTTTTATTTCTAAGTATTCTTTGACTAATTATACATATACTTGTAGTTATGTTATATTTAATTGAAAGTACATATACGCCGGGTTTTATAAACCAGTGGCAATAAGAGACTACCTCGGATGAATTCTAGTCTAGTTGTACCGATACCTCCAGGTTATATAAGTGAAAGATTAATTGAGAGATTGGATATCGTTAGGTTGTATCAATACATCCAGTCTTGCTAATTAATTAATCTTCTCACTTATGTAATTAAAGGCTCATTTCAGTAGTGGGAGCTTGTAGCCCTATTTCTGAAGGACTTAACTTTAAATCTGAATCAAAAACTTTATACTTGCGTATAATAAGCTATAACCACCCTAAATCATTAACCCTTTAGATTTTCATTGTTGAGTGTTGTGATTTTTCAGTTTAATACATTTGTCTAATTCACTTTTGGATCTAGTTACTACCGTATTTTTTGACATTTTCTGGACTTTTGGACTTCATTTACTGTACTTTTGGACATTTTCTGAACTTTTGGACTTAATTTACCGTACTTTTGGACTTTTGGACTTTTGGACTTTGGGACTTGATCAAACTTATCCGTGACGGGAGATAGTCAAACAATTCTAAATTAAGGACTTAACATAATTTGATAACCCAATCTTCGTGGATCGACCCTCTACTCGCCACAGCTAAAGGTAATTCAAGGTAAGTAATTTTTTTTCCAATTATTTAACCTTACTATTTTTTTTAGCACAAAACGACGCGATTAGGCAACCTACTTTGTTGTCCTCCTGAGATATGAATGATTATTATTATTTTCATGAGTCTTGGTATGTGTGTGCCACCTCTCGGGTAGCGTCGGGTTGTCGGGTTGATAACGACATGACTATCATAGGCTACCCCCAGCTCGCATGGCGGAGGTGCCATTGAGGGAGGGGCTAGTGAAGTACCTCGGGTGCGTGAGTAATAGGGAGTTACAAGAAGAATGGTTGAGATCGTGATGGCATTTGGAGCTACACCAACTAGAGTATCCTTTATTGATTGGTTATTATTACTAATGTGCTTATATTGTTATTGATGATTATTATGTGTTTACTGCTCAAATGATGATTTTTAAAGAGTATAATAAATACTGATAAAAGATCTATCGAATCCTTACTGGGCTTATTTTATATAAGCTCACTCTCAATTATGCATGCATTCAAGTGATATTGATCAAGATTACGGGTACGTACCTCAGGAAGGTAAGAATGTACCATATGTGGACGAGTCCTATGTGCCAAAGTCTTGTCCTTGATATCTGAGATGTTGTACTCTTTTGTTATCTTGTATATTAAAACTAGTTGGTTGTATTTACTTAAAAGTTTATGATGTATAAGATGTTGTAAAGATAATGGATTATATATTGCTAGCATAGTAGTCTTGTTTTGGAACATGATTAGATTGCTAGATTGGTTATAATCTATTTTGGAAATGTATGTTATATAGTAAATGTGTGATACTGGAACGGAGACGTATAACTTATGTATGAAATGGTGAAAGAATGTTTTAAGTATATTTTGGTTGCGTTGTATGTTGTTATCTTGATTGTGGAGTTGTTGTTAATCTTTGGGGTTGGATGTATGAACTTAAAAATGGTTGGTTTAGAGCCCTGGTATCCATGTTACTGTCGTTATACTGTCGAAATTCCATTGCGTCCTGACTGATCTTAAGGGGGGTCGAGTTGAGGCGTTACAACCTTGCTTTCCGAATGCATCTGGTTTCATCATGAAGTAATTGTCGAAATGCACAATTTCTCCCATAATTTTCAGAAACAATTCTTGCTTCATCTAAAACCTATTTGTGAATTCAGAAGCAATATACAAAGGGCGATTAACAAAGTAATTGTGCATAAGCTTATTATGAGCACTTACCCGATCTCTCCTTATAGATTGTCGGGGTGACGATGTACCACCATGTTTATACGAACTCAATTCATGCGCAACACCCATTAGCGATTGATATTGTGCGTGCATCGACACCATCATTGCGTGGCAATCGATGTCATCATCAGATGAGGAGGAATCGGTACTTTGTTGTGCCATTGTAGAAAGAGAGATAAAGATTGTATTGTTTAAATATTGATGATTGAGAAAGGTTTGAGGACCTAACTTATATGGAAAAATGAATGCATAAAGGATAACAAACGAACAGACGAGATTGATTTTAAGGAAATCCAATCTAATGGGTGTTATTTGGATAAGGAATTTGAGATAAGAGATAAGAAACATACGAACGAGATTGATTTTTAAAAAATCCAATCCAATGGGTATTGTTTGGATAAGAGATTTGAGATAAGAGAAAACAAACAGACGGACGAGATTGATTTTTACAAAATTTAATCCAATGGGTGTTATTTGGATAAGAGACTTGAGATAGAGATAAGAAATTGACGGTTGAGATTGAATCAAGAAAATGCAACCCAATAGATGTTATTCGGATCAGAGATTTTAATTTTAATTAAATACAAATTAATTCACAAAAGGGAATATAATAAAATTAAAAAAAATACAAATCGAACGTAATCAAACGTCATCATAATTTAATAATTTTTACCGTTGTCAGAATTAAATAATTTTTTGGTTGAAATGTTCGTAAAAAAAAGTTACGATTATGAAGATAATAATTTATCAAAAGAAAATTAACACACGAGAAAAAATAACATATATTCAAATTAGTTTGTAAAATTAAATTTAACACAATATAAAGCCCCAAGGTGCACAATAAAAAGAAGACCAATAAAGATTTCATAAGGGGCCATTTGAAGGAAGTTAGATAAATTATATGTTTGTCACCAAATTAAATTTATTCACAAATTTAATTGGCTGATTTTACAATTTTATTTTTAACAGTTTAGTCTATTTTAACAAAAAAAATAACGAATTAACTAAAATAAAATTCAATTGATAGTTGAATAACCAAAAATAAAATAAAAAATAATTAGACAACTAAAATAAGACTGAAAAAATAGTTTAATAGTTATAAAAATATTTTATCTGAATAAATAATAAACCACCTATGAAATACTGAGTTATGGGTTAGATTTCAAAATGTTTACGAATTTATCATTTATTTCTAGCGTGTGAGTGCCGTATATTGTAGAACCCACATCTTATTAGTGTAACATTTTGTTCCGAATTTTGGTAGACCTTAGATTGTATGACCATAAATATTTGCAACATGTCCAACCAATAAAAAGTATTGAGACCCTCTTTATTTCGCCATCTCTTCTATAGCAGAACTTCTTGCAGCGGGTGAACTTCGGCCGTCTCCCTCCGTCCTTCCGACGGTGTTGCCGCCGATGGCCTCTTCTTCCCCGTTAAGTTTCTCTTCAGACCGTCTACCCGTTTTGCTTGATTTTCAAGAGTATTATTCAAACCCACTAGGGGTCTGTGTGATTTGCATAGGAGACGTGTATGTATATTTATATGTATATAATCGGGGGCGGATTTAGGATTTTTGTTATTGTGATGTTAAAACACACAATTGAATACCTGTATACGAATAGTTTTTTTTTTTTTTTTGAATGGGGCTATATTGAGTTTTCGGACTAAAAATACCTCCAAAATACATATATTTTCATGAGAAATTCGAGCTGTATTGAATGGCTCTGCTCGTGTCTATGACTATCCTTTGATTACACTGTTATTCATCGCTTTTCGGATTAGGATACCCAACTTATATGTGTATATATTTCGCAGGATCTTCTCTAAACTATACTTTGTCCCCAACTCCACAGCTAGTTGAACAGTCACGATGTCCAACTTTCATTTTCCGGAGGATTTGCTCCCCGATTTGCTTTCAAGGTTACCTGTCAAGACTCTTGTACGCTTCAGGCTCGTATCAAAATCATGGCGTGATTTGATTGAAAGTCGAAGTCTCTCCAAAATGTATTTGAATCGGTTGGATAATAGTAGTTCCAATTCCAAGATAATTATCCGTGAACATTGTGACAAAACCTCTAAGCTTTATGCTATGGACTTCAGCACAAACGCCATTAAAGAACTCCACTGTCCTCCTCTAAAATATAATAAGCAGAGTGGAGTTGAACTGCTGGGCTCATCGAATGGTGTGCTTTGTCTACTCTATGCATACCGGAAAATTGTTTTGTGGAATCCATTATCTCTAAAGTATTGGGAGTTATATCGCCCTAAGTTCTCTTCCCCTCCTCTCCTTCGATACAGAGATTGTGCTTATGGTTTTGGGTATGACAACACTAATGACGACTACAAGGTAGTCGCATTGGTAGGATATTTTGATTATTGTTATGAACCAGTTTCCTATGGGGGTTGGACCTATAGTCTGAAATTGAAAAGATGGAAGAGAATTGAAAATTTTTCATATCCTATCCGTTTTCGCAACTCCTTGTGCCGTTTTAGCGAAAATGGTATTCTTGTTAGCGGTGCTCTCCATTGGATTACACAGGACGGTTCACTTCTTGCCTTTGATCTTGCAGATGAGAAATTTCGTGTGGTGCCACAGCCTAATTATTTGTATAAGTAATGTTTCTGACCTGAATTTGGGGGTCTTTGGTGATTGTCTTTCCTTCACATACCGATCTGGTATAAGAAGCAAGATGTGGGTGATGAAAAATTATGGAGTTAAGGATTCTTGGACTATGATAAATTTGGAAGTATCTTGCTGTTTTACTTCTTTTAGGCCTATAGGATATGTAAAGAGCAACAGTCAAGTAATTTTGCAGGACGACACTATAAATATCTTCTTATATGACCTTGAAAAGCAATCGCTCCAGAAAGTTGCAAAACATCTTTATCTGCAGGCATATCCTTATCTTGAAACCCTTGAATGTTATGATGGTATGACTGATGAGAGTGCGAGAAAGAGTAGCAGGCACAAGAGAACACGCAGAGCAGAGAACAATGATGCCAGTACTTCCATTGGTAGAAACAGCGAGCACCATTCGAAAAGAATAACATTGTGAAGAAAGAAATTGGAGTGCTTTCAATATTAGACATATGCGACTAATATGTATAAACTGCTCTTATAAATCTGTTTTCTATTTCTTTTTTATCCTTATCCCCGTTTTTCTTTTTTAATTTCATGATAGAAACATTGATTGTCTGTTATTTTCTATTTTGATGTCTAGTTTTTGATAAATGATTCATCTGCTGGGATTCTTAGTTGCAGAACTAATTGTTGAATGCACTGCATATGCATGAAGATTTAGGAAAAGTGATAACGTTATTAGAAGATCAATGGTGATAGAATAATGATACAGTTACAATGAAATGATTAGAACCATTAAATGTAAAGATCAAATAGTTGTATTATCACTTTACCACCATTGATCTTTCTAATAATTTTATTGCCATTTAATGTTCTAATGCCCGGGGCTCGTGTCTGATCAACATTTAACAATTGATCTTTTTTTCATATGAAATAGCAGTAAAGATAACTTTGAGTACTAATATTATGATAATTTTACTTTGGTTCTGAATTATCTTACTAATACTATCTCTATGTTATACTTTTTAGTTGGTAGTGAAACAGTAAACTTTGGAAAGCTGTGATTTAAAGCAACTTCATGACCTGATTTTTTACATATCTTTCCAAGATCCACATGATGTATATATTCCCTTCCTGAATCTGCTGTCTTTGATTTTAGATTCGAAGGTCTACAACCATTCTGGCCTTTACACACCCGATCCCAACCCAAATTACTAATAAAAACCAGATACATCGTTTTAACTTCTACTTCCCAACGTTTCCATCAGATTCTTCACCTTGCCCACCCCATTTCCGCATTCTTTCTGATGCTTGTGCTACCTGCAAATTCAAGTTTAATATCACTAGAAAGAAAGACAGTAGCACAGAAGTAATGTAGTGTTTTGTGTATTGTAATAAAAATTGAACAGAGTGAGTAACTCTTCATGACAAGAGGGAGTGGGAGATGTAACCTCATCATTCCAATTGGTTTTCCATACAATAAGCAAAAGAATCAAAGTTTGAAGAAATGTTCCAAATATCATGCCCATCCATATACCCTGCAGCCACAGAACCATAAGCACTCTTTACTTAGTAATCAAGATTTTCTTTATCTTGTTTGTTAGTCTAATTGGAATGAGTAAATATGATGGTGGTTTGATCCCGTCCTTGGCTGTGGTAATACACGAGCGGATCTAGAATTTTATTTTAGTTGAAGTTATAACACTAATATATTTTTTAGTGCTTAATTTGATTTTTATACGAAAACTATGCATATTCTTAATAAAAATTGGGATAAATGCACGTATTTTTACAGAAATATGGGGTCAGTTAGTAGATCTGTCGTTGCAGTAATAAGATTTTTTTTACCTGAACTCCTAACTTTGCCTTGTATCCTAGAAGAAAACCAAGAGGGAGTCCAACGATGTAATAGCAAAACAGGTTTATGTAAGCCACTAGACCTTGCCATCCTCCTCCAACGGCAACACCTGCAGCAGTCATATTTTGAAGTTTAATCCTTCTTGTATTTGTTTTAGACAAATGAGGCATAATGCATTGATGTGTTTTTGACTAGCAAAATATAGGGTCCGACCGGCGGCAATAACACACTGGTGGGATCCACATTGTGTGGATCGTACTAGTGTGTGAGAGTCAGATCCATGGGACCTAATAATTTTCCTTTTTGAATATCTAGCATAGAAGCTGTTGACACCTGATATAACAGGCTGGACACTGTTAAGCAGCATGGTCAGAGCAAGAAGGTAAGCCAAATCAGCAACAGCTTTTTGCATAGGTGGGCTGCTAGTGAAAAGGATAGCAAAATGGTTCTTAGTTGCTGATATAATGGCCATGGAAATCAACCCAATGAGGAGAGATTGAGCGACTATGACATAAACAGAGTATTTTGCAGCTCTGGGATGTCCAGATCCTAGCTCGTTCGAGACACGAACACTGAGAAGAAAGAATTCAACAATTAAGCATTAAGACTTCAACTGAAACGCGCGAAAATGGAGTCACTGAACGAAAACAAATACGAGTAGATAGATTAAGTTGGAGTGTCAATGTCTACTTACCCTATTGCTGCATTAATTCCAATGAACAACATTCCTTCCCAGCCGTTGAGGTTCATGCTGAAACAGTTGTTGGCAAGGTTTAATCTGTAAGCAACAGAGAACTGAAAGCAAATATTTGCTAGAAAAAGAAAATGGCAAATGCATTAGCTCCACATGGATAGGCCATCGAGTGGTCTTGACCTTAACACACAGCTTTTATAGTTTGATGGCTTAAAAGAACAGGAGCTTCTTTATACTGGAGAAAAGAATGGCTAATGCTAGTCTGCTTTCTGCAAGCAATTGCTCAGCTTGAGAATGTTAGTAGCATCTTATCCACTCAGGTCTTCTGAGAATAAGGCAGCCCGGTGTACGAAACTTCCACTGTATAGGAAGGTTCGTTGAAATTTGAACCCACTTTAGGATCTATTTTAGGCAGTCTTACCTTGCACATAATAGTACGTAATGCATATTGCTCGTATTTATGAGCCTAAACTTTTAGCTTTCACTCTCACCTTTTTTTAGTTTTAGCTGAATAAATTAGTTTATTGAAGAATTGTAAAATCAGCTTATTTACAAGACTTTTTTTTTTTTTGGATTCAAAATTAAGACTTGAGCTTTGCACACTCTGAGAATTGATCTTGGAATGCGATACTTTATCAGAAGGAGATGTAAACTGTATGCAAAACAAACTTTGACCTTACCAAATAGAAAGTGCTCCAACAGCCAACACAGGATCATCAAGATGTCCTGTGAGAACAATTATGGTCATAAAATACCATATCTCCAAGCAAAGCATTATTGCTGAAGCTACAGATAGTTTCAGAAATGGCCAAATCTCCTTGAAAGCCAACCAAGAAAATCCCTTCCAGCCATCTTTACACCACACCATGATATAAACTATCTGTGCTAAAGATATCCCCCATCCAGACAGATCATAAGCTGCAGCTGCACCGGCCGTTCCCCAGTTGAAAACTCGAATGAAGAGGAAAAGCACGCCAATGTGCAAGATTAGAGCCACAAATCCAACCCAGGCGAGCATCGCGACCTTGCTTTGCGCTTGTAAAAACTTCTGGGTGGTGAAATTGAAGGCTAGCGAAAACATTTGAGGAATAATCTGCATTGAAAACTTTCCAGCCAGTTCTGCAATGTCCTTCCGTTGGCCAAGGAGTAATAGTATTGGCGTTGAGTAAATGTAAAGTGGTAGCAGACAAATACAGGTTCCTGTAAGGATTATCCATGACCGTTGCATGTACACGCCAAGCATTTCTACTTGCCCTGCTCCAAAGGCCTGTCCGCACAGTGTCTCAAGTGCACTAGCCATTCCAAGCTGGTAATTCCAGATACAAATAACAATCATAAGCTTCTGGAAAAACAACACCAAAGTGTGACATATCGTACCACATCTAAGAGATGTAAGTTCATACGGGTTTAAACATCTTGGGCTAGTCGGTTAGGCTTAATGTATTGGCAAACCAGTAGTTATGCTTGGATCATTACACAAACCGGACCTAGATGTGAAGTCAGCTTTAATTACATGTTAATAGGTGGAATTCTGATATGATCTTGATGCTTTCTGTAACGTCATTAGCCAGCTCTTTCGTTTTAACATGATCAAGAGAGTGTATATGATATAAATTTGAGTTATTAAGAAAGCGTTCATATTGTTAAACATAACACTTTCTTTCTTCTTTCAATTGATAGTTAGCTGGGCGTATCTTGTTCAAGAAAAAGTTATTTCTTTTGGTGAATATCCAGATATCCGAAAGTAACAGCTAAAGATGAATGCTTGGAATCATAGACTGTACGAGTTTCAAATCAAAACCACAATATAAGAATGTTCAAAAAAAAAAAAAAAAACAAGAAGAAAATTAGTTCAGTAGAAATTATTAACTGTGAAATTCATTTTTGCAGATAAAAATGTGTTTCAACCAAGAAAAAACATATAAGTTGATGGACATGTATACTCGAATAAATTGAGAATGAGGAAAATCAGGAAGAACCTAACCAAGAAGCCGAACGAAAAATTCGCAATAACTGATAAGGATATTGCGACTGCTGAAAGCTCTACATCTCCAATATGTCCAACGAATATATTCGTAAATGAATTGATCCCATAATTACACAATATATTGAATGCAATAGGTGCTGCTATAGCCCATAATTTTCCGGACTCCACATAAACTACATTCTTTACATCCTCAAAACTTCTGGCCGGACGATAATCGCCTCCCTCGCCGCGTACTAACACGGTGGAGGGTGCCTCATGGAGCTCAGCCTCTCCTGTGGAGGTATCACCATCATATAATGGTGTTTCCATTTGCGCTACCACCACTTTCTTTGGTGATTCTGCAGAGGGTGAGCCATTTTTTCCCTCTGCCCCTCCTGGAACCATTTTCTTTATTGCCCTCTATGAAAGTTCAATGTGCTCATCAGCGCCCGACCCTTTGCAAAGTTATGGTATTGGAAAGAATTTTGACTATGTTTGACATATGAAGAAGCATCCAAAATTAAAATTTGGACTTTGTTTTGACCTATGAAGAAACATTCTTTGTTTCTTTCTTTCTCAATCTTTGTTAGCTTGTTTTACGTTAGAATTCATCTGTGTATTAAGTTTCTGTAACATAATAAGCTATAATGGAGGACATTATGACAGATGGTAAATATCACACGATCGCTTATTGTCTTAACATGCAAGAGAGAGAGGAATGTGACTCGATCTTGACCTTAGTAAGACGTATTTCTTCTTGTGAAAAGACATGCAATTGTTGTAATGCTGTCACGTGCTATTAATTTATTATTATATGGTACTACTGCTATTGTTGTCACGTGTTATTATCTTTTGCTTTTGATTTGTTATTTTATGGTGATACTACTACTGTTATCACATGTCATTGATTTTTAAACCGTCGAAAATGTGTTTATTATGAGATGTTACATTAGAGAGTTAGATACTCGAGGTTATAAGATGTTGACTAGTTCCTAACCTTATAATCTCAAACATGTTTTGAAACTGTTTGGCTGAAAATACATTTACCTATCAAGTTTCTGTTATATTTGTTAGCTAGAAAGTAGGAAATGTTTGGCACATCTTTGGCCTTAAGTGTGGTGCACGGGACTTAGCTCGTCTCGTATTAGTATAATATTATGATAGAAATTCAATAATAATGGTATATGTACGTAGAAATCTAATAATGATAATATATTTATATACTTATGATAAAATAATTTTACACAATTTATCATCATTAGATCTCACACATTTCATATAGTAAATGATATTATTGTAATGGTTCAGTTGAAAAATGAAAAATTTATTGCAATAGGTGTCTTATTATAACGATTTTTTGATAAACAAAAACTTTTTGTTGTGGTTTTATTTAACCTCACATGACTAGTCGAAGTCAAACAAGCGGTTGTAATCTAAAGGAAGCGCTAAACATTGCAAAAATGAAAAAGCAGAAGTTCATTTGGTGTACAAGGCTCGTAGACCGGGGAAAGTCTTCCATCAGGTAATTAGATGGTTCGGATAGAAATAAATTTACAATGGACGAGAAATTTTCTTCCATCCGGACCATCTAGTTATTGGATGAAAGAATCTTCCAATAGACTAAACTACAATCCTTCAATTTTCTAGTCTAAGGAAACTAAAAGAAAACATTAGGACATGCAGAATTTCTACAAATCAGATCCTCTTTAACGAGCACATTCACTTCCAAAGTGATGAAAAATAATGAACTCCAGTTAAATAAATTTACTGCTCAGGTGCGTTGGAAACAATTTTACATAGACTAACAACAGAGAAAGTTCATACAGATGACTGGGAGTCGGGAAACTTTTCCAAGCTTTTCCATACATCAACTGGATGGGTCCAGCTCTAACATGGGTGGACCCCACATAGACAGCTAGACCGGACGGCTAATGTATGGAATAATTTTCCCTAAGAATCCTCAAAATTTACTGAACATCTTCATCGGTTGAGCCGCTATGATGAGAGAATCTATTGCCAGACTCAACTCCTACACCATGGAACGACTCACCTGCTACTAATGCTTGAAGAAGCTTTGGTGGTGGCGGGACGGTCACTTCAACCACTCCTTCCAACATTTTAACCACCATTCCCATTGTAGGCCTCATTGATTCGTCGTCCTGTATACACCACACTGCTACCAAGCCTACACGCTGTGCCTCAGCTTTGTCATACATGTTGCCTAGCTTCTCATCAATGACAGCAGCTACATTGCCCTCAATTATATGGCGTGCAGCCCAGGGTGGAAAGAACCACTTGTCATCCGTTCCTCCATCTCCACCTCCACCAGCTGAAGGTGGTGCCTCCACATTACGGCGCCCACCTATTAATTCTAATAGTGTCATCCCATAACTATACACATCGGCTTTTGTGGTGATTGCCACACCAGAGATCCACTCTGGTGCAACATAACCCCAGGTGCCCCTCATGGTAGCCAAAACTCTACTGAAGTCCCTACCGATGAGCTTTGCTAAACCAAAATCTGACACTTTTGCAGAAAAATCTTCGTCTAATAATATATTCTCAGGTTTAATATCACAATGTATGATGCAACTCCGACATTCCTCGTGTAAGTAAGCAATGCCTCTCGCAGTCCCAACAGCAACACGAAATCTAACTTCCCAACTAAGATTCTGCCCACCCTTCTTCAAATAGGAGCTAAGAGGACCATTTGGCATGTAATCATAAACGAGAAGTCTATGCAAATTTTCAGAACAAAAACCTCTTAACCTGACCAAATTGACATGCTGAATATTTCCAATAGTGCACACCTCTGCTCGAAATTCTTTCTCACCACCACCAGGTCTTTCGAGTCTCTTCACAGCCACAAGCGTGGAATCAGACAATTCTCCACGAAACACTGCTCCAAACCCACCATGGCCAAGCTTTACCGAGAATCCTTTAGTCACAGAATGAAGCTCTTTATAAGAAAACACTTTCAAGTTTGTCACAGGAAACACAGATTCCTCTTCCTCCTCCCTTCTCCTAATCCTTTTCCTTCTCAAAACCAACGCCGCCACTATTGCGAGCAACAATAGCACAATCAACCCACAAATGATTCCAATCAAAACAAATCTCCTCTTATTACTTTTCTTGCTACTACTAGAACTTTGTACTCTTACATATAACATATCCTGAATGGTGCTATCAGAAGTAACATTTCGAAGATTCAACAGCAAACCATACAAATTCTTACATAAATTAGTCTTTTCATTATGATGCAAACCAATACATGAACAATTACTTAAACATCTACTCTCACACACGCTCCTAGTCCCACTAAATGAAACAACAGTTGCTCCATCATAATTAACCAATCCAGCCTCCTCAAAACCATCATTTCCTCCACAAACATCATCATTTTCACGGCGACAACCCCCTGAAAAATCCCCTGCATCCCAAGAAACACCATCCACAGGGCTAAAACCAACCAAACACCTACAAGGATTCAACAATCTAGAGTTACACAATCCCGTATTCCCACACAAACCATACACTCTACACATATTCTCTGGCTGTGACCAAAACATCATCCAATTCTCTGTCTGTGGGGACCAAGTGAATTGCTTCAACTGTCCAGTGAAGTCCACATGGAACCTTGTCAGAGGTGGCTTCACACCACTATCCAGTGACACCTCTGTGTATCCAAAATTAGCCAAAGGTGTAAACGGCTTAATAAAATGGAATTTATATATGTAACGAATAGTCATTTCTGGTACATTAGCAAATGCATTACCAGTCCAATTACCAGTAGACCAATAAGTACTATAACTACCATTATCAAACACAAGTGCAATCTCACCATAATCAGGTGGACTCAATCTCAGAGAATACCTCCCTGGAGCTGGATCATTGGAGCTCTTCCAACAAGTTAGCCATTGCTGAGCTGTCAGGTTCATGCCAGGAAGCCACGTGTCAGTTGGATAATCAAAGCTTTGCCACACAATAACACCTTCTTTGTTAACCAACACTAGATTTCCCTCCTCCAAAAGCTTAACATCACTTGCTTTATCCTCATTATTTGTGGACCAAACAATGCTTTCCCTATCTTCTTTAACAACCAACTTGCCTTGTTCATCGATTTCCACACTTGCTGATGACAAATTCTTGATTGGTCTCTCTCTGTTGGCCACCCAAACATAGGTTGGTGTTGGGATTGAAGCATACCATATGCCTAAATACCACCTGGTTTGATCACTTGGGTTGAAAAATCCAAGCTGAAATGTTTTGTTTTCACTGAAAACAAAACTATTTCCACTAACTACAACATTGGATCCTTGTAAAGATTCAAGCTTTATGCTTTCTGAAACATGGGTAGTGAGTCTAATTTCGTTTCTTGATTGTTTTGCTTCTGAAATGGCACCAAAACCTCGTAAAGATTCACTCTTTTTGCCTTTTTGAACATGGGTTTTGATTGCATTTTCATTTCTTGATCTTGTTGCTTCTGAAATGGCACTTTGAGTACCAAAAGCTAGTAAAATGGAGAAGAGAAGAAATGTAAGTAACAGAGCTATGGAGGATCTCATATTGATATGAGGATTTAGAGAGGTGTTGTGTGAAGAAACAATGCATATATGGTGTTGAAAAGCATTAGTTAAAACTGAGATTTTTTTTTATTTGTTTTTTTTTTTGGGATCTTTTTGTTCTTGAAGCTGCAGAGAAGTAGAGTAGGTTCAGAGTAGCACTGTGTGAAATGTGGATTTTTTTGTTGGATATGTGGAAAAGCTGCCACACGCGGACAAGATAACGGAAAAGTGAACTAGCTGAAATTCTTTTTATGCCCTTGGAATAGAGGGGTAATTTTTATTTATTTGATGAAACATTGGGAAATAATTGAGGGTATTTGTGTAATTTCAGGAGGTTGAGTTAGAAAGTCTATGGACGGAGGTGGATATGGTGGCAGACACGAAGATTTTGAAGTCCAACTCACGAGTTGGTCCGTTTCCAATGTAAGTAATGAGACCATAAGGTAATTCAAAATAATTCTGTTTTTTTAAATAAAGAATTGTCGTTCTAAATAATTGTATAAAATTTATCAATTAATAATCAAATTTCACTTAATAATTTGATAGTTAAGTTTCATCAATTAAATTTTTATATCATAAAAAAATTATTATAACTTAAAATTTTAAAATCAAATTTATATTTTTTTATTATGAATATCATCTGCCTTTTCATTAATCTAAAACATGTCTTGAAATATATTATTATTCCACAAAATTTATAACATTTAAATGGTTGGAACTCATGGAAGTGATTCTGCTCGTAGAGAATTCTTCGTTATATAATGGTACCTTTTTCTCAATAAAATTTAGTAGAAAAAAAGGGGTCCACAACCTTGAGAATTGGAAAGATGAGTCCCCACAAGAATAAATTAAAAATATAAACATACTAATATAACATTTGACATTTTGTTGAATATAGCTAATAAAAGTTTGACGCGTTGAGATTGTTGTTGTCAAATATGAGGTTCTACTAACATGTTGGATTATTTTAAGCCATAAGTTTTCGAAGTTGGCAACGCTTTGAATTATGTTTTTGTGGGTGGAGAATTTCTAATTCTTTTGATAGCTTCTAGATGCTTGATTGATAGACATTACTCCATTTTCTTGAGATGTGTTGTTGACATTTTTTCCTTAATTTTGTCTTGTTCTTCGTTAAATAATGAGATTGTGGGTTGCACTCAATTGTTAAAAAGAAAATTTAGATTTAAGTGATTTGGAACCAAATCAAATAATTATTAGGATGAATTTAAAATATTTTATTAGTAAATATTAGATAATTGTTAAATATTAAACTAGTTTAAATAGTTTTTTTTTTATTAAAAAACGTATTTTAATAATATGTTAAACTATTTTTTAGGGTCTATAAGAATTAGAGCACCTACAACTATTCAATTAATCCCAAGTGTAAATCTTCCGCTACTACCAATGCCATAAAAAAAAATTGTTACATTTAGAAATGAACATTGAATCTTAAATAAATTCAAGTAGTTTATATCAATAAAGTGCAAAATAAATTAGTGAGATGGTTCTTTATGGGGAAAAAAAGTATTTCTTTTAACATTGTATTTCACTCTTCAAGAGATGATAATGGGAATGAGTTTTGTGGGTACCCACCTTGCCTCCGCTCCCACCCCCGCCTCCGCCTACGCCCCTGCCCCCGTCCCAAATGGGGATATTATTGGGGCAGGGAATGGAGAATGAGGCAGGAGATAGGGGTTGACTTAGATTCCCCACGCGGGGGAGGGTAAGGAATGGAGATAGATATTTCTCATCCTACATTTTTCACCCCGCATATTAATAAAATTATTTAAACACTTAATTTATCGATGTTGAAATATTTTAGTTAATAGCATAGTATTAAAAAAAAATATTGTTCTTTCCTAATCTATTAGCCTAATTGTTATGAGTTATTAGTTCCTCCATTTCTTTATTCGTATTAGTGCTAAGGCTGTATTTTAATAATGTACAAGCATTAAACCTAGCAATGAATTCCATATTTTTAAACCTATATTCTTTTATCTACATTAGATGACATTATTTTTTCCAAGCTCTAATTTATTTATTGGGTGACATGATTTTTTTCTTGTATAATTTCCATTTTGAATAGCTTTGTTGAGAATTATTTTAGATTCTTAGAACTAAGTTATTGCAAGGAATATTTACTTTTAATTGAAAAGATGAAAAACTCAATTTATAAAACATATTGGATTTTAATTTAATATCTATGTTTACATTGTTTATCTATTATAATTTTAGTTTATGTCTTGAAATTTGGGTATTGTAAATTAATGTCGATACATAGTTTAAAAAAATATTAAAGGACCCTACAGGTAATCCTTATCCTCGCGGGGATTTATTAACGGGGTGAGGGCAGGGGACGAGGAGTCCTTTTAAGTGACGGGACAAGGTGTGAGGATAGGTTTACCATCCCAAATTCGCCCGCGTTGCCATTCCTACACTCTTGTTGAATTTTTTTAAAAAAAAAATAAAAATCCTTGGGTTCCACTATTTAATCGTGTTCGACAAAAATATTTTGATTGATTAAGGCTCCGTTTGTTTGCCGTAAAATATTTTTCCGAAAAATATTTTTTGGATTTTACGGTGTTTAGTAACACTGAAAAATTAGTCAATTATAAAATATTTTTTAGTCAAAAATTGCGGCTGCTTTTTCTTAATTTTACGGTGTTTGGTAACACAGTAAAATTAGTCAACCATAAAATATTTTTCGGTCAACAATTGCGGCAAATACAAAATTTTGTAAAATATTTTATCGAACTTTGGGAGAAGAAAATATTTTACGGAACTCACGATACATCCAAACACTAGAAAATATTTTCCAGTAATTTATTTTTTGGAAAAATATTTTCTCACAATAAGTTATTTTACGGCAAACAAACAGAGCTCTGTAAAATATTTTATTTTTCAAAAAAATATTTTTTACGAAAAATATTTTATACGAACAAATTATTTTACGGCAAACAAACGGAGCCTAAATAGTATATAGTCTAGCTAGATTCCTGATAGATGCCTATAACGACTCGTAGTTCCCCGAGTCGAGCCAAACATTATTTAGTCTTGGTCACTTCGAGACCATAGAGAAATTTTATAAATGCCAGTGAAGTAAAGTAGATTTGTTAGACTATAAATATTTTATTGCACTACTAGGCTCCGTTTGTTTGCCGTAAAATATTTTTTCGGAAAACATTTTTCTACTTTTATGGTGTTTGGTAATACCGGAAAATTGGTCAGCCAGAAAACATTTTCCAGTCAAAAATGGTGGGCTACTTTTTGGAGATTTTCCAATGTTTGGTAACACCGGAAAATTGGTCAACCGGAAAACATTTTCCGGTCAAAAATGGTAAGCTACTTTTGGGAGATTTTCCGGTGTTTGGTAACACCGAAAAATTGGTCAACTGGAAAATGTTTTCCGGTAAAAAATGACGGCTAGTTCAAAATTTGGGAAAATATTTTCATTTCTTTGGGAGATGAAAGCATTTTCTGGAACTTAACCACCTCTATTTTATGTGTATATTTTTTTTTTATATAAATCTCATGTCGGGAAATATTTTTTATTGTACATCCAAATACCAGAAAATATTTTCCAGTATTCTATTTTTCAGGAAAATATTTTCCTCTAACAAGTTATTTTACGGCAAACAAACGGAGCTCAGAAAAATATTTTCCTCTGAAAACATTTTCCAATAAAACATTTTCCACTGAAAACATTTTTCACAAGCAAGTTATTTTACGGCAAACAAACGGAGCCCTAGTTCGAATATATTCAGTCAGACTACTAAATGCTAGGACTTGTCGTAAGTAAATTCGGAAATAATAAAAGTCTATCGAAAACCTTTGGTATTTGTCTGATTAATCACACTGATAGATTTAATAGTTTACTAAATTTTTTTTTTTTTTTTACCGGTTACTAATTCAGTATACGTATAGTAGGCCTCATTCAGCAGCGGATCTACTTGTTAGCACATCCTCACTTTGAAAAAAAAAAAATCTTTGTTTTTCGGTATTTTTTTTTAGAAAAACTATTATATTAGATACTTTGTGCACATGCTGAACTCTCTCACTGTACGAGTGCATACCCTGAGTGTGAGTGTCTGGGTCCGCCACTGGCCTCATTTGTCATGACATTAGTGGCTTAACCCTTCGCGCTACCCTTCGCTTGCCTATCGTATCGGCTCGCCTTCGTCCTAGAAACTACTACTTCCGCCTCTCTAGGCTTTGGTATCGCTCAATCTGTTGGTCTTCTTTGGAAAGGAAAATTATTGTATGAATCCGAATTGATGGGTTAATTTTTCACATAGTTGGTGAGACCTATATGTATAGATGTTATTAATATGTAAGAGAATGATATTAGTCAAAACTGATTGAAAAATTTTACATTTGGAAAGATTACTGGCAATAGTAGACAAGATTACACAATTTTTTTTTTTTTTGTCTATTGACAGATTATGGAAAATGCTTGGAAACAAATATGGTTCCAATCGATTAGCTACATGTGTATGATGTGTGAGTCCCACGTGCCATCTGTTGGTTTTCTTTGAAAAGACTCATGACAAAAATCGCCAGGATTACCTTTTTTTTTGTCTATTGATAGATTATAAAAAATGCTTAGGAACAATTATTGTTCCCAATCGCGTGGTACTCACGTGTCGGATACATAGTTGATCATTTGTAAGCCAATCCAACAAATTATATAGACGGCATCATCAGACTAATATAAGTATCTCATAAATTGGTGAGGCTCACACGTATTTGGCCCACTAGCTACTCAAGAATTTTCCGTTATAAGTTGTGGCATAGCACAGTCTTTGCTAACCCCATTAACTTGTTTGAAATAACTTGATAGTTTTAGGTACTAAAACTATTTAGCCTCGTAGTCTCAGTATTTATCTCTCGATTAACACCTACAAATGGGCTTTGGAAATCAAAACATCATTTAAAAACTTGATATTATTTATTATCTTTAACGATAACCAACACACATCGGCCACTAAGTACATGATCTGTAATGTTTTAGAACAAATTTGAGAAGGATTGGAGACGTAGAAGTGAAACAGTTGATCCAAAAGAAGCAAAAGAGGAAGAATATGTACTGCAGACATGAGACAACCATGTAGAATGCAATGGGAAAGAGAATACGTACAAGAAATAGAAAAATGCAAAATGTAGAGAATGATGGCGTCGCCCGGACTCGAACCGGAGACCTTCAGTGTGTTAGACTGACGTGATAACCAACTACACCACGACACCTAGTTGACGCATGTTTAGACATAAATATTAACATTGTTGATATTTCTTCATAAAATATTTTAGGGTTTTAATATCCGATGATGGCCCCTTAATCCTTAGGTCATATTCACTAAACGCATTTTATTTTTTCTTGGTTAGTTTTTATGTTTAATTCGAGTCATAATTTTCTTTTATTCTTGTTTGGTTGGTTTTTTTTTTTTTTCAATAACAAAGAAACCTAGGTAGCGAAACCCGACCACCGTATTATCCGGAATAGTCCAATCATCAACTGGTAGAATTCTAGGTGTAGAACTTCATCCTAAGGATGCACTAAATGAGTTAGGAAGGGAACTTTTAGGGCATAAAGGAGAATCAAACCAACGACCAACCACAAGCACTTTTCCACTTCTACCACTCGAGCCATACCCTTGGGGCTTGTCATCCTCGGTCTTGTTTCCCTTTAACTTCAATGTTAGTTGTTTCTGTCTCCTTTTAATTCATAAAATTTCAGAATGCAGTTCAGTGTTGCTTAGTGACATATACCAACTGCACTTGGATTTTGTTTATAAAATTTTAGTTTTTGAGTTGTAGAACTTTGGTTAGTATTACTGTTGAACAAAAATTATTGACTATTTGGCTTGTATTAGATAATATTGGACTTTTAAAAAATTTTAAGGCATTGTTGGGTTTTAAAAAATATGAGAATATATTTGAAAAAGAAAAAAGAAAATAGTTTGAGAAAGAAAAAGGAAAATAGTTTCCCGCTAAAATCAGTTTCGCAAAGGCTTTTTTGAAAATCTTCATTTTGGAGTTTATTTCTTTTTAGTTTTTTTTTTACCTTCAATTTTTAAGTAAAACCTCTTTAAAAAATAAGTCAAATAAATTAATTTTGGCTTCTAAGCTCTCTAGATAGCTTTTAAAAGTCTAAAAATTTAGTTAAACAGACCCTTAATTATACCCCTTGTCTATGGGGAAATGTACTTGCTCATAATTATGACATTATGAGCGAAATTCAACAGTTATTAATTATTAATTCAATTACATTGAAATGATATAAAACATTCACAACTATAAAATTCTATTTATAATGTTGTAATATCACAAGATATTATTCTTGTCTGTTGGTGCTTCTTCATCTGTTTTTCTCTACTTCTAATCTGATATTCAACTCACGTCTCAATAATTCTCATGCTTGACAATCATGAAGATGAAATATTGGAGATGTTTCTTCTTTTTAAAGCTGCGGGTCCAATGATACGCATTTTGATGGCTGCTTCATCTCCACACACAAAGACTGCCGATCGTCAAGTGCTGTATTTCTCACAGGGCATGCTTCCATCAATCGAGATGATTTTTTTTTTTTTTTTTTCCGAGACTTGATTGTTTGTCATATTAATTGTAATGCTGATAAGTGATAATTATCGTAGTCCTTTTTCATTTCGTGGGAATATTTCATGTTTTTCGGTTTTCATCCAGAATCTTTTGGATGACAAATTATGTCAATCGATTTACGTGAAGTGTTGAGATTGTGGCCCGTATTATTTGTGGATTTGTTGTCTTATTACTGGCACTGTTTAGCTTAATTTTTAAATAATCAAAAGCATTTTCAGTAAGTTTAGAAGTTGAATTAACTTGTTTGACCTATTTTTAAAGGTATTTTTAGGTAAAAACTAAAAGTTAAAAAAGTTAAAAATTGATAAGTTTCAAATTGAAACTTTTCAAAAAAGGTTTTTGCGAAACTATTTTACATAATGCGAGAAGTTGTTTTTCTTTTATTTTTTATCAAATATACCCTTCTATATTTTTAAAGTCCAATATTACCCTCAAATTTTTTAAAAGTTTAACGTTGTACAACACATGCCAAACAGTCAACGGCTTTTGTTCAATAACACTTCTTACAAAGGCTCTATTCTAAAAGTTCTACAACTCAAAAACTGAAATTTCACAGATAGGCCAAACAGAGCCTAGTCATGTAAAAACTCTATTATGTTAGATTTGGCTTGTATGATAATATTGTTAGGAAATGATCTTAACTTTTATTTAGCAAGAAAGCATCTGAACCCTTAATTCAAAATCAAATAAAATTGACCAACAATCTTTCTCAATCTCTTTCCCACCAATTTTTTTCTCTGTTATTCTCTCTCCACCTACTTTCTCAAGAGCTCTCTCTCTACCTACTTTCTCAAACTTTTGAATTACAATCAAAATCAGCCATAGCTTCAAATAGTCATTTCTTTAGTCATAAATTTTGTGACGCACATACAACAAAAACTCTTTTTAATGTAAAACGTAAATAAGCTTTTAAAAAAATAGAACGGTAGCATATATAGTCTTTTATTTAACTAAAATTTGATATCTCATCAACATTTTAATGTGTTGGTGCCAGTGATCTATACATATGTGTTGCTGCTTAGGGATGGCAATAGGGGTGAATTTTGCGAGTACCCGTCCTGCCCCTGCCCTCCCCTTCCCTTTCCATTCCATTCCCCACGGAGATTTGGGGGCGGGAAGGATGGGAACGGGGGATGGGGGTATAGAACGCGGTGGCGGGACGGGTGTTGGAAAAACTTTTTAAGTGACGGGCGGGACATGGAGATAGGTACCCTTGCCTCACACCCATCCCATTGCCATTCCTACTGCTGCTAGTGATCTATGGCATATCATTTTTTTTTCTTTCTTGGAATAGTAGAGTGAGAGCTTGACGTATTTTACAAATGAGAGTAATTTTTTTTCGTGTTCACGTATGAGCCTAAAAATTTACAACTTAAAAAATAATGTTATATCATAGCACAAGCAGGCAAGAGACTCGGAAAGATTTACAAATAGGAGCCTTTTTTGGGCTAAATCTTTTACCTGATTCTTATTCTAGAGTTTGATAAATAGGGTGAAGAGAGAAAAACATTGATTTTTTTTTTTTTTGGTAGAAGGGGGAAAGAGATTAGGAAATATTGTGAATAAATTTTGTTTGATTTTGAATTAAGGACCTAGATGTTTTCTTATTAATGAACAGTTAAGATCATTCCCTAATAACATTATCACACAAGTAGTGAGATCCAAATTTATTTGTATCTTCAAATAATGACCTAATTTTATTAAAGTATGTGAGAAGAGAGACAAAATAAGACAAGTGTTATAAGTATAACAAACTCTATAATAATAATAATTATTATTATTATTGTTGTTGTTGTTATAGTAAAATCTTGACCTATTAACTCAAGAGTTTTGTCAAATTACGTAAATTTCGTATCATTTAATTTTTTATTTGTTATTTGTTATTTGTTCTACACCCCACATTCTAATAGGGAGTTATTTGCCAAATGGCTAAGCTTCTTGCTTAGTTAGCGATCTCGGGTCTATTATAATACCAACTTATAGCATCAATTTGGTTAGTAATGATGCCACTTAACCAAACATGATATTGACATGGTATTGAGACATTTGATCCACTAATAATAATATTAGTCAGTACATTAATTTTGATGGTGAAGGCAAGATTTGTTGTTTTTCATTGAGTGATGAATTCTTGTAATATCATAATATAAATAAGATCTAACGGTTATAAAGTATTTATATTATTCTTTTATAACTATATTAATAATTACTTTTAACTGATTTTGTGCATTTATTGAAGCGTACTGCTATACCTAATGATTTATTAATTGGTGATTGAGCTCCATTGAACTCAATCAATGGTCGAGCTCCACCAATTGAGTTCCTACATTATTAAAAAAAAAATTATATCAATAATCAACAACCATTGAATCTCATTTTTTATTGAACGAGGATTCCTTATAATATCATGACATTATAAGTGAGATTTAATAATTATAAATTTTTTACATTATTTATTTATAATTATATCAAATATGCACATTTATAACATTATAATATTATGAAGTATCCGTTTCTCTTTTCATTAACCGCATCCAGGTAGTTGAAATGTAGAAGTATACTTAATACTCTTAATTGCTTCAACTTTGTGTTTACTTTAACTCGCCTGAGTCGTTGTCTACCCGGATGGCAAAAATAATTGGTTGACTTTGACATATGACATGCAATCTCTACAATATATCAATTCCAACTGCTTGCTCATTTCGATAAAATAAATAAATAAATAAATAAATAAATATATATATATAAATTGCTTGCCCATGCCTGTAATTAAGCAGTCATTAGTTACGATGAGATTAATTCCATAATTTTTTTAAAATAACGATGACTTCAGAAAAATGACTACAAATGAATTTGATGGCAAATGGTCCAATTAGAAGTGATTTGGTCTACAATTTAAAAATAATGAATATTTTCCAATTGTTACATATGAAAATAATTGTTGAATATGCATTCCACACGCCTTCTAAAAATAATTATGTCCGAAAGTGAAGTTGATTAGTCACACTTACGAGATTAAGCAAAAATATCGAGAGAATATTATTTGAACGAAAACAAAAATTGAAATTAGTCTCGCATTACCCCCTAATAAAGTTGGCTTTGAATTATTAAAAAATTATATTCAAACTCTAGAGGTTTCTTTCTTTACAACTTGGATTATGACTAGTCCGATCCTATTTCAAATAAAAGTTCATTGTTGTTGATAATCTTGGCATTTAGATATTTAATGCTAATATTGTCTCTAAGTTAAGAAAATTATCGGCCAAATCGACATTGATTTACTTATATATATTAATTATCTGGGTAAGTCTTAGAGTTTATGATAATGTTATATTATTGATAGTTCACTATAATGACTATTTTAGTAATTTTTCAAATTAAATATGACTTGAAAATACCTCAATAAAAAATTAAGTGGAACAAAATGAACAATATTAACATTCTAGGGGTAAAATTACGTGTGGAGCTTATTAAAGTTTAATGTGAAAGTTTTTGAATAATGGAGCATGAATTGAGAGAATTCAATTTGTAAAGAATATCAATTAAAAAAAAAACCTTTTTAATTCTTTTCCTTTTTCTTATTACTATATAAAAAAAGAGGATTACATAATGACCACATTTTACGATAAACCAACCTAGGTAGCTTAGATATTTTTCACTTTTTGGAATAATAAAATGGTCGATT
The DNA here is from genome assembly GCA_037974665.1 of Ehretia macrophylla. Classification (NCBI taxonomy): domain Eukaryota; kingdom Viridiplantae; phylum Streptophyta; class Magnoliopsida; order Boraginales; family Ehretiaceae; genus Ehretia; species Ehretia macrophylla. Next base: position 32,913,970 of record CM075766.1, read on the forward strand.
TTCAATTTGATATTAACATAGTGTAAGCTCAGATAGACTCGAGAATTTTCTTTAACAAGAATACAAAAACTTCTATAAGGGAATATAGAATCATAAAATATATATAGGTACAATTACAAATTACGTCTAATTAACATTATAAAGATCCAAAGTCTTGATAGTGGGGCAAAAATTCCCGAAAAAGAAAAAGAAAAGAAAAGAAAAGAGAAAAAGGCAAAAAGGGAGAGAGAAGAAAAAAAAAAAGAAGAAGCAACAACCGCGCACTTTAGCCGCTACCCAGCTCATATTCAAAGTTATCATCGTTGAAAAAAACACACACAACACACACACAACGACCAACGAATTACCCCGCCATTTCTCTCTCTGTAATAGCCTTAGCTGCACAATGAGAAACCCCAAATCGCCGTTTAACCGGCACCGGAGTCCCAGCATCCGCTCACCTTCCGTCGGGTTGCGTACGCCGGAGCCGTACTTGAGCTACTCGCCGAGCCCTTCAGCTACCCCTTCTAGCAAGTCAACCCCCAAAAGAAACCCCGTCAAGATCGCCGCTCGCAGCGTCGCCGGAGCTTTCACAGCTTGTTTTACTCCTCCGGAAGAGGAGGAGAGAAAATCTTCAAGCAACTTTGATGATTCAGATACACATATAGCTCCTTCTGGTATATATATATATATATTATATAGATACACACAAAACTCAACTTCATATCTTCATAAGTTAAAGAGTACTAAATAAATATTTTTATGTATATAGTTATACTATATTTTACGTCTATAAGTGTGGCTTTTTCACATAGATTGAATGCATAACATGGTTATGTTTCTTTGTTTAATACAAAATGATATGAACGAACTTTTGAGGAATAGGAGGTTTTCGATGCGCTGGGTGCCGGGAGAACTCCTTAGTCTGATGGTTTGTATGTTGGAAGGAGGACAAAACGATATTTTTAACATGGTGGTTTGTTAACTATTGTTGAATTTGGTGCATTATTTAAGATGAAGTCATAACAATGTTAAGAGTACGTAAAAATCATGATTGTTCAAGTGTGTATAGAATTATTAGATTAAAAACCTAAATTGAGGAGCTTAGTTATTAGTGTCTGAAAATCTAATGGAACATTTCTGGATTTCGCACGAAATTAACTACTAGTTGAGTCATGAGTCGGACTAATTGTAGTTTTTTTTTTACAATTGGAGGCTGAAGTCGTAAGTAGACTAATTATCAATCTCTTGAACTTCTTGTATTTTTATATTTTTTTACGATGAAGGCCAAAGTCGTGATGTGTACTAATTGTTTAATTTGTTGAACTGCTTGTATCAGATGGTTCTAGTGGTAGCACTGAGAAGAAACATCGTCGAAATCGAAGTCTATATGCTGGTCCAAACAGTTCAGTGCATGTGAAAGAGGTTGGGAATGATAAATTCACCATGGCAGAAATCCACAAGGCCACAAGAAACTTCTCACCTAGCTTGAAGATTGGACAAGGTGGTTTCGGGACTGTTTACAAGGGTCAATTAGAAGATGGAACCCTTGTTGCTGTCAAACGTGCCAAAAAGGTTTGTCCAATTGATTGCATCTACACAATCTTGAGTAACACGTGAAGAAGTTGTTGGTGAATTCAATTGTATTAAATATATAAATTAGAACTTTTAACATCGATATATAAGATTTTGAATTACTCTACTTAATACCAATTAATTTTGAAATAGACCTTCACGATTATCAACCAATCAATCACCACAAATCGCCTCTTCATGTAGCAAAACATGTGTAATTAATCCAATGTTAGCACTAAGCATTTTTTTTTTCTCTCCTTTTTCACTTCCATCTGCAGATTATGTATGATAAGCATTTGGGAAACGAGTTTCAAAGTGAGGTGCAAACCCTGGCACAAGTGGAGCATTTGAACTTAGTCAAGCTTTTTGGGTATTTGGAACATGAAGATGAAAGGATTCTTGTTGTTGAGTATATTCCAAATAGAACTCTCAGAGAACACTTAGATGGTACATACTCTCTAGCCATAACATTTTAGGAGTTGTTCATTTTGTTACGTTCTTCTATTGTGTAACTTCCTTCAAGGTTTCTAATTAAGTACTAACATGTACTTTTTTACCATTTCGTACAATTACTGGGTCCGGTTTGACTCTTACTGACACTATAAGACTCACATTATGTGGGTCTCACATATTGAGAGAGCTTGTTAAGTTCAACTGGTTTTACACATAAATTGCTAATATCTAGATAACCTGTGTAGGTGTGCACAACAATGTCCTTGATCTTGCTGCAAGGCTTGATATTGCAATAGATGTTGCCCATGCAGTTACATATCTCCATACGTACACAGGTCCAGATTGATTTGATAGCAGTGAGGTCATTTGGTTTATTGAGTTTAGGAAATTCAATTTTTCTGACTTGAATTCTCTTATAACAATATGACGTTATGAGATAAATTCAATTGCTGATGATGCAATTATGATTTGAATTGATTTGAACAAGTTTAAACCCATTGAATCTCTTCATAACGTTATACATTACTAGGGAATCCAAGTCCAAATATTCTTGTTGAATTTTTTTGCTGGAAAGTGAAACGCTTCGCTTGCAGATCACCCTATCATCCACAGAGACATCAAGTCTTCCAACATCCTGCTAACCGAAAACCTCCGCGCTAAGGTAGCTGACTTCGGTTTTGCGCGGCTGGTGGGTGATAGTGAATCAGGAGCTACTCATGTTTCTACTCAAGTGAAAGGAACTGCTGGCTATTTAGATCCTGAGTACTTGAGAACTTACCAACTCACAGAAAAGAGCGATGTCTACTCATTTGGTGTATTGCTTGTGGAATTGATCACAGGCAGGCGGCCCATTGAGCCAAAGCGGGAAATCAAGGAGCGTGTAACAGCTAGATGGGTACGATACTTGCTGACATCTTTGTAGAAGCATATATACTCGTAGAATCAGCCAAGGGAAAGGAGAAAACTAACAAAAAAAGACAGAGGAAAAGGATACTAACAGACCATGTCTTCCATTGAAAAGAGCTTTTCAAAGTTTACATTTTGCCCTCTATTTTACTGAGTTTTTGCATGGGTCCAGAAAGTGGATCTGACTCTTTATTGGACCCTAGTAAGATTTTCGTATACTAGACTGTCCTGTTTTACTTAGAGAGCATCCGCACTATTTTTCTAATCCAATCCTGGGCAGGTTTATAAACCATTCAGAGGCAAATAACATCATTCTTTCTCTAGCTATTAATAGAGTTGGGTAAAATTGCAGGCTATGAAGAAGCTTGCTGAGGGAGATGCCATTTTAACATTGGATCCAAGGGTTGAAACGTCAGCTGCAAACAATCTGGCATTGGAAAAGATTCTTGAGCTAGCCTTGGAATGCTTAGCTCCTCATCGTCAGCACCGGCCAGCCATGCGAAAATGTGCAGAAATTCTTTGGAGTATCCGCAAAGATTATCGAGAATTGGCAGCTTCAGACGTGCCTTCACTCTCTTCCAGCTCGCAGGAGGGCATCTTAATCAGGGAGGAATAAGCACTGCAGACAATCAAAAGAACAGCAGCTTCCATGATAGAGACAGGTTTTCTTGGGTTCACAAGTTGCAGAGAACGTAGCGTGAAGATGCTTTCAGAAAACCTGCCACGTGAGCGGTTCTTACGATAATATCCAGTATAATGAAGGTAAATAAGAAAATACAAGAATTTTGACCAATCAACAGAATTTGCTTGTGATGTTTCCCTTATGTATATAGGAGATTCATTTGAAAAGGAGAGAATATTTTTTCTTTCTTCATCAGAATTGTATATTATTCATCTGAGATAAATTTTATTGAATAACAAGTGGAAACAGTTGCTGCTTAATTTTGTAAGGCATATACTATTCTGCTAACGATGCTTTCTATTAAGTCTGTAGTATGTATATATATATATATATTTAGATTGATGCATTAATGCATTCTTTCTTTCCCCATACAGTTTTACTTGTGCTCAAGTTTTCTCATCAAATTTAATTCGTTTCTCAAGCAGATTATTTGTGCATATATTCGCTATTTTTGGTCCTCATACAATAAGATCCAGAAAATGCTACTTACTTCTCCGTGATACTTGTCTTGTCAATTATATTTTTCCATTGATGAGTTTCCTTCTAATTTCCTGCCGAGAACTGCTACATATTACCTTTAGTTCACCCTTCAAATGGTGAGAAACAACTGCAAGTAAAATTTACATATCAACAATGACTTGAAGCCAAGTCACTGAAGGAGGTTCCTGTAACATTATAAAAACATATACCTTGAAGTGCCACAGGTTCAATACTGCAGTAGAAGCTTCCATGGTCGTGATCACAGGAGCAATGCTGAGAAAAAGGATAATAATAACCATGAGCAAAAATCAAAGAGTCAAGTACACAGAACTCCTTTTATCTGCAGTGGGTGCCTCAGCTCAAAAGTCCAAGTTCCACCTCTAACATACAAGAAATGGAAACTAATTTTTTTCTCACAGAACAGGAACCCTTCCTGCTGCTTGTGACATTTGTAAAGGAAGTAATCCCAAACATTTAAAGTTGGTAACTCACTGTATTTGGCATATATCTCATAATCTGTCTTTGCATCTGATGCAAGACGGATGTGGACATTTCCTCCGGCAGCACCAGAAGGGATGTCTAGGAGAAAAAATGTCCACGTGCCATAATCACTTTTCCCTAAGAAGATGTTGCTTAAGAGGGGTTTCAAGGGGAAGTTGGCAGAATCTGGCAACAACTTTCACCAATCGGTAGATAATAGGATTCAAATGGGACAGATCGATTTTTCTTGAAACCGTCTGCAGACAACCATTTTCAGCATGTTATGTGATGTGGTTGACACAAGTGTTTCCAGAAATCAACTAAAAGTGTACAACCAAGACTACATTTTGAAGCATGTTACTGACATGATTAAACTATCAAACTACTAAAACTTGAAACAGCAACAATTGAGAATTTAGTGCCCTTATTTTTGTTTCTTTTAACGGAAGGGTCCTATAATTCAATCTAATATACATATAGTGAAATAAAAATGATACTGTCACCTAGCAATGATAATTGTAGATACCCAGTAAATATGAAGTTTCGAGTCACGCCAGATGGAGTTGCAACACATGATTCTTTATAGCTATGCATGCTTTTCTACAGAGGTTGCATACTCTACCAATACGTCAATTGCGAAACTACTAGGTGAGTTTACAGTGATATGTTATACCACGTCAAAGTAACTGCAAAAGAGCTAACAAGTGGAGAAGATACTAACAAAGACGTGGAGCATACAGATGATCCAAAATATTCACCTGCAGAGCATAAATAACCCATGTACAGTTTAATGAAGCCTTCTTATCTACGGGATATTGAACCACTTTCCATTCCAGAAAATAGCAAATATATATGCCAAACTTGCCCGCTCTTGTCTGCAAGATCAACCACTTCAACAATGACTACCAGCAGCCAACTCTTGGTGCCTCAATAGTCTATGGGACTTCATTGATATTGGCAGAATTATCATGAGATGCTTTCAATGGCATTGCATCATTCCGAGCATAACACATGCAACATTATTCCACTCTGGTTGCTGGTGCCACCTGAAAAATGTGTTTGATTGAATCTGACATCTGATGCTGTAACGATGTCAGATTCAGTTGGAGAAGAGTTCCAAACACACAACAGATCTAAGCCCTTAGTATCCAGCGGGGACTACCTAAACATACTTTCCAGTAGACTTTGGCATTGATTGGTAGGAGGTAGATTTGTTGATTTGTTGTTTTCTGTACTGTTTAGAGTTCTGCTTTATACAGTATGCTAGCATGACAAATGCTTCATGAGAGCCTTGGTGCTTTATCATTGATAAACGTTCTGGATTTATGCACACAAAAGGGGGTAAAAGGCAAGTGGTATATTGATAGCAAATTATTATACATTTAAAACATGAAGAACTTGTAAAGCTAGTATCCGTATGCACCAAACTGCAGCATTGTGTTGTATTACAAGGAAACTATTGAGACGAAGAATTTAAAGAACTTGAGACAAACCAGTTCATTTGTCAATCTATAAGATATATTCTTCTGCACGGAATAGCATGGCCCAACAATCTGAAGATTTTGCACTCCTCCAAGAAAGACCATTTGTGCTACCATCCGAAACTGTCAACGAATAAAAAGATGAGACAAGAGGAAGCTAACAGCTAAAATTTGTGGCTAGCATTGCACCACAAACATGAGAACATTGTTAACTCAGGACTATAAACCATGATACAACATAAACATGACGGGTACGCATAATTAGTAAATATCCAGAAAATGATCCCAGGAGGTCCACCGTTCATCTTATCTCCCCAAAATAGATCTCACACAGAGTTCCTTCGCGGTTCAGTCAATTCTGTGAACCGTTTGCCACCAAGAATAGAATGGAGGACATGAGAATACAAGGTCCAATTACAATAAGTATGACAAATCAAGTCCAGGTATCATATTCCCATTAGTTCCAGTTTTTTTATGAAAAACATGTATTCATGTTCATAAATATTGCTTTTGTTAACCAAAGTAAAATGCAAAAAAGGCCCAAAAAAGTCAAACGGGTGAGCTTAAATGAATAATTTTCTCAAAATTAATCACATTTTACCTAGGCCTGTCAGAGATTTGTTATAGACATCAGGCAGAGGGGGCTCCCTTCATGAAAGCATATTATGGGCAGAGTGACTCTAGGTGGCTTTCGACTACGTTTGAAATTTTGCAAGTATCTAGAATTGCATCATGCGGCATCAAGCAAAAATCTTGCAAAAGTAATAAATTTTAAGGGCACACTTCCAACATTTACATTTCATTCTAAAGTTATTGACAGTGAAGAAAACCATGAAGGTAATCAACCGCAATGAGACACCAGAACTCAATTAGTAAGAACACATGTATATTTACCAGGATATATTGTTTACGATTCCCAAAGTTACAGTGTCTAAACATATTGTCAAGCATTTCGACCGCAGTATGGATAAATGTGAATCCAAACAAAGGGAGCAGAAGATATAGATTGCATCCACAAAAGAAGTCCTAATGAAAAACATGGCGAGGAAATAATCAAACTGCACATATTGCTCTGCTATAAGAACTATGTGCTTTTTTCGTGTCTATTCAAGTAAAGACGAGTATAAGATATATTCTCTGTCTGACACCATTTCATTTGTCAAATGTTAATACTGTTAGAAAACTTCTGAATTCAAAATCATGCATGTCTAGCGAGGTTCAGAACATTCTTTTTCAAGAAGTAGAAAGTACAGAATGCGTGAACAGCGAGGTTCAGAACATTGCCTGATAAGCTATTGAATGCTGGGGATTGCAGAGCAAAAACTTAAGTAAAACGATAAGCTTCCAGATCAAATGTAGTATTTCCAAGAAAATATAACCGTGAGAAGAAAAACGAAAAGCTAATACCATTCAATAACTGTTTAAGTTCATTCAATTTCTTTGAAAAATATTCAAATACATGAAATGAGGAGGCAGAATAAACACTTCTCCACTATATGATCTCCTATAAACCCTATCAACAAAATGTGATCTCCTATAATTGATTAAGCCACATATATTCAATAATTGTCCCCTTAGACTAAGAATTAATAACAAGCACTTCTCCAACAATTCCAACAATGCAGATATATATCCATCAAGAATCAAAAAAAATATCAAATTTTGAACATGACCCACCAAGTATATCAATTCATAAAGCTCAAAATCACTATAATCATATAAAATAACCGAAATAATTTGGAAAGATCAAATTTTGAACATGACCCACCAAGTATATCAATTCATAAAGCTTAAAGTTACTATAATCATATAAAATAATGGAAATAATTTTGAAAGATCAAATTTTGAACATGACCCACCAAGTATATCAATTCATAAAGCTCAAAGTTACTATAATCATGTAAGATAATGGAAATAATTTTGAAAGAGAAAATTTTGAACATGACCCACCAAGTCTTTAAATTCATAAGGCTCAAAAAAGCTATAATCGTATAAAAATAATAATTGGAAATGATATAGGAACCAAATCAAAACCCAGAAAAATAAACATTACAAAAACAAAATTTAAATTAATTGAATTAATAAAGCACGTATTATGCAAAGCCAGCCATAAGGTTTGAGCACAGTTCTTGCATATGTATACCTATATATAGTGAATGTATTGTACGGACGTCCACCATCTTGTACTTTTCATATAAAAATAAGTAAAATTGGCATTTGATGTACTTACGATGTTTTGTTTTGTTGTTGAGAGCAAAGTCCTTTTTTTATATTATTATTTAAAAAGTAGCTTATGTCAATCAGGACTTCTTATACTTAAAACAAAAAATTATAGCACTAGACCAACTGGTCATTAGCTGAGAGAAAAGGGCAAGGAAAATTGCCATTAGGTTATTAACATGATTGACTTGATTATATATCGAGATACATTATTGTATTACACTATTTGTAATTTTAGATTTTAGGATTCATATGACATGATCCTACTTAAAAATAATTTTTCTTTATAATAAGAAAAAAAAAAACAGAAATTTGATGGACAAACGCCAAATTGTCTTTATGAAAATGAAACTATGAAATAGTGATAAAGTGAATATATATATATATATATATATATATATGAGAGAAAAGGGCAAGGAAAATTGCCATTAGGTTATTAACATGATTGACTTGATTATATATTGAGATACGTTATTGTATTACACTATTTGTAATTTTAGATTTTAGGATTCATATGACATGATCCTACTTAAAACTAATTTTTCTTTATAATAAGAAAAAAAAAACAGAAATTTGGTGGACAAACTCCAAATTGTCTTTATGAAAATGAAACTATGAAATAGTGATAAAGTGAATATATATATATATATATAGTTGTTATTACAATTTCTGGATATGTCAAAATCCGTTCCTATATATAATTTTCTATGTAAGAAGGAGAAAATAAATTCAAAGATCGGGTAAAATAATCAGATAACGACTCGTTGTAATAAATATTTTGAATTTTAACTTTTGTCATTCTATTACAAATATTATTTAATTTTTAAAGCATAGGTAGTGGTGCACAAACTGAATTACAAAATTTTATATTATCTTCCCTAGAGTAAGTTTCTTATCACAAAAAGAGGCATGGAATACATTTTTATTTCATCACGTACTCTTTCTGTATGCTAGTTTTTTATTTTAGATTATGTTAATACTCGCTCACAATATTTGTCTAACTACAGTATAACATCTTTAAATTAATAGTTTTAGGACCACTAAATTCTATGAATTTAGCGAGATATTAATTTATCGATAAATTAATTATTAATTTATAAGATATTTTTAGTTTTTTTGGTTTAATAGTAAACCTATTATATTTATGGTATCTTTTTTGAAAAATAACTCATATTTTTTCAAGACAAGTAGAAAAGTTTAATGAGAAAAAAAATAAGAATTTAATTTAGTAGGACTAGAACAAGTTTTTGTAATCTTGTGTCCTAATCTTGATTACAACTAGTTGTCTGATTTCTTATCCCTAATCCTTGTAGGATTATCTCAATTTTTTCTCTTTAAATAATCTATTTTTTGCAGTTCCTGAAGTAACAATTACTCAACCCATCAGCACCACAATCTGTAGTTCTAAAATATCAACAATAGCCTCCCATCTCCAAGGTGTCAGGGAAAAAAAAATGACAGATGAAATCTTCATAGTCAATTTATTATGAACTTTTTAACTAATTATTAATTTATAAAATATTTGAGTCAATAAAATACAAATGAAATATTTTAAATGTATTATATTAATTTTTTACACTAGTCCCAAATTGGGACCATATATTTTTATTATTTAAAATAAATTATTATTTAATCAAATATTAATTTAAAGATATTATCCTGTATATGTTGGTTAAACCCTTTATTACATTTCTGGAAGGGTAAATGATAAGAATATCAAGAGTGTGATGCATATTTAAATCATTCCACTCTGATGACATATTTTTTCTATGCCGAGAAACTCTTTCTAAATCAAAATACATTGGATTCACCTTAAACTATAATACGTTGCAAACATAAGCATTTTTGTTATTAAGAATCGAGACATATAGTCACCGATTATCAAAATCACAAGAAGGTTTCCATCATAAAGCTCAATTTTTGTAACAAAATTCTGAAAATCTAGAGACACGCACAAAAAAAAAAAAAAAAATCCTCCTAGAACTGATATGAGCTGAAAGGTGGCACATGTGCCCATCTAAACTAGGAAAAAAATTTCATACAATCGGCCGTCTGATTATACTATATAAGATCCACCTCATATAAAAAGTTGGACTAAATTTGTTAATATATTGGAGAATTTCTCTTTAAATTATAGTATCAATTATTAGTAAGTTCCATAAACGCCAAAGAAAACAAAAAAGTGCTGAGCATGTGAATGAAAAACTGCTTTTCATTTCCACGTAGACTTCACTATTCACAAGGAATGAGAATTTGCCTAGAGTTCTTAACAAAATTGTTGACTAATAGTCTCATTGTAGATAATAGTTCTAGTTTACTAGTCCTACTTCAACTTTCAAAGTTCTCATATCTTTTCTTTTTAATTATTTTTTATGTGAGAGAGTTCTAAGACATTTTATATTATTTAAAATATTATACACGATAATAAATTTGAGACTTTTTGTATCTAAAGCAAGAATGATACCATTAGACCAAATGACTAATAGTTATTAAATTGTACTTTTGACAAATCGACTATATGTTTAGACTCTTTTTTTTATTATTATTATTTCTATAAAACGCGAATTATGACAAATTGAAAATGCACCTTAATTTGAAATGAGTAGAAATTTAATTGGGCCGGACTCTCTTGCCAAGGAGGTGAGCCGAACTACGCCCCTAATGGGTTGTTAATTAATTTGGTCCTAACACGTGTTATATATTTCTTAAATTAAATAAGTATAGTATATAAATTGTGCAAATTTAAGATCTCACTATGAAAAATGCTTCAAATATTAATTTATTGAATGTCTCAAATGCCTATAATCAACATTCCTAGGGCAAGGGACTGGTTCCTAATTAGGGTTGCATTATAATAATTGACTCGATTACAACTAGCGCCTAAAATGTCATTTTTTGTTGGTTCATAGTCAATACTTAGTATGAAATGCGAACAGCAATGGTAGCGATGCACAAATTAACAATCTCATCACACAAATTCTTATATTCTAATTAGCTGAGCTACCTGTTAATACATCTATCAATTTTGACGAACTCTAGAGATTAAAAAAAAATTAAATTAAATTAAATTAAATTTCTATCCCTCAAGTATTGACTTGGACCCAAGTGAAGCAGAGAGAAGTTTGATCCAATCCATGTGTAATAAAGGAGGTTCAATTGATATCTAAACATAATGTATAGTCAAAGTGAACAAAGAGACATCATGTCATGGTTGTGTTCTTCAATTTGTCTGACAATTAATCACTTATTTTAATTGTCGAATTGAAAATATACTCTACATTATGTGAGGATGAGAAACAATTTTAATTTTTTTTTAACAAGCAATTAGTGTAGTTAATCATGTTGCATCAATCACATTTGTTATCAAACAAATGAGGTTATTAATTAGCTAACTAAAATGTTAGAGTTAATAATCTCTTCACTAATTGGATGATTGTTCCTCCTACGAAGATTTTTAATGTTTTTTATTTTTATTTTTGAAAATATTAGAATTGAATGATTTGTATGTTTGTATGAAAATGAAGTATGTTTTCTGATTTAAAAAAATGTGATAATTCATGTGCCACGTATTTGTTTTATTTGTATTTGATTCATGTGCCACGTATTTATTTATATCTGGTCATTATGTGCCACGTATTTATCATCCTCATCTGTGGAATCTTTTGTTTGTGCGCTACACAACATCCTCGTGCTACAGTTGCAACAAATGTTTTATTATAATTCTATACCTAATATTGTTTTTCGGGTCATAATTCTATTCTTATCTGCTCAATGTCTTACTTTTTCGTTTTTATAACCAGAAAATCACTTTAGAAAAAATCATATTAAATTCAAAGATTATAAAATAGGGTGATGACGCGGCTTAAAGTATGATCAGATAATATGTATGATATAAGAACATAAATTTAAATTTTGAGACTTTTAATCATTACGACTCACTACCGTATGGCCCTTTAATTTCTTACTTATATTATAACAGCCAACGAAATTACTTCAAAAAATGAATTCAGTTCCAAAAAAAAAAAAAAAAATGAATTCGTACAAAAAGGAAACTCGACCAATACGATGTACTTATTAATGGAAAAATGTAGTTCGATCAATAAATTAACACACATTTGCATTTATTTAATTGTCGTATTTCCAATATAAAAAAAAAAACTATCCGAAAGCAATTTTAATTTAAAACATATTAGTAATATAATACCCCCAAGACAATTCAGAAACATAACGATGTCGAAAAACCATTACAAGACAAAATTACAATTCTACCCTTCATTTTCACGGTTTGACTAACACACTCACACAATAGAGACGGCCTAAGCGAATTACACCCTAAATATTCTCACAGTGTCCTTCGTTCCATCAACAACTTGCTATTCCTACCCAAGGCAGCACACAACAGACTGTGAAACTCAAAACTACCTTACCCTAAAATAAACCTTAACCAACACAAAACACACGAAATAAACACTTACGATAATCATACAAAGACATTTTCATTATCGAACCCATTCACTTCACATTAGAGACTTTAAGGACCTAGCTTTAATCGGCTTTCGGGCTCTCTTCTTCCCGGCCTCTTCGTCCATGTCCTCGTCCTCGTCCTCGCCGTAATCGAATTCCTCATTAGAAGGCTCCCCAATAGTCTCCAAACGGTCCACATTTTTAATCTCGTCATTGCTAATGCAACCATTGTTAACAGGTTCTTGTCTTCCTTCACCTCGTCTCTTCCCCCACCGCGGTCCGAAGCCGGAATAGTAGTAGAAGTCGTTAGGATTCGACGCAGATGAAGCCTTTCTCGCGCGAGGCCGGCGTCGAGGCGGCTCTGAACCCTTATCGGATTTTCTCACAATAGCTTGATCCGATTTGTTGTCGTTGTTATAGTTTTTCAGCTGGGACAAATGATGCTCGCACAATGCTTGCCCATTTTTAGCTCTTTTCTTGCATTGCCAGCCTTTCTCATCAGTCTTGCAGCACAACACATCCTCGCAATCGTTCTTCATCTCCACATCGATAGCACCATTTTCGACGCCATCGGAATATACCCATCTCCGACCATCATCATCGCAGGATAATTTCATCGACGCCACGCTGCGTAAAAATGTATTTCAACTCTTCGATGAAAATAGAAACCTAACCACTCATGTTAACCTCCAAAATTAAGAACAATCAGAGCTTAATCGTTAACCATTAAGAAAATTTTGAAAATGGTTATAATCGATAGTGAAAACCCTAATAATTCTTTAAGAAATAAACGAAAAAGCTGGAAAATTTTCGCGACACGATTCGATTCGAAGAAACAGTTTGAAGATTACCTCTCGACAGCTCCAATGGAATCGCCATAGCTACCATTACCGAGAAAGCTATCATCTCCATCGACCTGGAAAAAAATATTCATCGATGCAGGAAAAAAACAAGCAACATACAAGCTATAGAATCAACAATAGATCAAAAAAGATAAAACCCAAGAAAGATTTTGGCTATTTGCGGCTAAATACACGATAAAAATGGTGAAATTTACGGTTTTTATCAAACCCTAATGAGGGGTTTCAAGAAAACCCTAGAGAACAAAAATAAAACTGAAAAATGCAGAGGTTTTTGGAACAAGTAAGAAATGTCTGGTGATGGATCTGTGTGTATTTACACAGTGGAGTGCGTGAGAGAGATTGGAAAAAGAAGGAACAAAAAGGGAAGGAAAAAAAAAAGATTTTGAAAAACAGACCTGGTATAGATGTGGTGGATGAGGGGTAGCATATGGGTCAGATGAAGAGAAAGTGATGACATCCCATGGAGATTGGTTGAGTTGACAAACGTTGGTCTGCAGAAGAGTGCCTGGTTTCAGAGATGAAGCTGCATACACCAGAGGGGAAACTTTGGCATGCTTTCTTATTCTCATCGTGGTTTAACGGAGGCAGAAGTGTTTTTTTTGGGTTTTGTTTTTGTGGGGTTTGGGGGGTGGGGGGGCTAGGGGGGTTAGGCAGTGGGGGTGGGTACCATGAAGTAGATCCAAATGCCTTTGTACCTCTCTCTTTCTCCGACTATATGTAGATATGTTATAGTGTCTAATATTTTATTTTATTCTCTTTTTGTTTTGTGTCCTCGACGGAAACTCGTTCAAATAAAATTATATTATATTTATTTTAAAATTATAAATTATGTGTGTAAAATTACGTGTATCAAGTAATTTATTTTTTTGTTAATAATCATATAATATACTTGATATAATCTAATACATATTTTAAGTCACTTAAAAAATAAATATTATTTTCTTTGTTTTGTTTCGTATTTTAGTTTTTACAGATCTCACAGAAATCGATAATGGAGGGGGTGTGATGTAAGTGTGTTTAAGTTTCTGTTGCTTTCACGACCCTTCATGTTTTGATATAGACCAAATGACAATGCTGCCCATTGTTATTTTATTATATTGCAGAGTTTGCATTAAAGCTGCCACTATGACACGTCACGAGAACTAGTCGCCTGTGTTTGTAATTTTATTTTATTTTTCTTTTCAAAATTTGGTGGAGTGAGGGAGTGGGTATTATCCTCAGGCAACTGGACTATTAAATGATACATTCAATTCTATGACAGAGCAATACAATAACAATAGATATGTTTGTAACATTATAATATTATAAATTAGATCAATAATTCTAAAAAAATGATATGAATCACATTTATAATTTTATAATATTATGAAAAAATGGTCACTCTAATACAACACATAATAAACAAACTGCAAAAGCCGGAGAAAGAAAAATGTAGGACATTGTCCATTTGTTTCGGACATGTAGAACCAACACACTTATTAGGTTAAAGGTGTGTGTGTGTCTTCACACTCTCACTTTTGCCATCCTTTAGAATCAGTCTTGGTGCTGAGCAATTTGGTTGCTGTATGCAAGTACTAAAATCTGCTTTTTGCATGGCCGTGCTGCCCGTGCATCTGAAAGGTGAAAGCTTAGAGTTACTAAGTTTGGCGGACTCGTAAGATAATAATTCGCGTAATTATAATTTTGAGTTCTAAATTTCTATCTTAATTTTGTCGCTTTTAACTGATCTAGAACAAATATTTCGGATGTGTAGCTCATCAAAGAATTTATAGTCTTGAAATGGATCCAAAGAATCTTAATTTAAGTAAGTTCTCATCATAAAAATAAAAATAAAGAGAAAAGGAAAAATGTGAAAGTTTAGAAAGGTTCCAAGTTTAAATTTATGCTCTCTCATCACAAATATTATCTCATTCTTAATGCATTGGATACACCACTTACAACGAGATTTATAATGTTGAGATAAATTCAATAAATCTAGTTTAAATGAGCTACTCGTCATAAAAATTTAACCCGTGACAATTTAATAATACTTCCTTTCTTTACAATCATTTAATTTGTCACATTTTCCACGTATGCCAATCACTTTTGAGATGCCGATCACTACTCTTCAAATCAATAGAACCACTGGCGGAGGCACATTGGTTGCAGCCCTCACTGACCTATAAAAATTGTTAAAATTTTTATATATATTTTTTAAAAAAATTAAATATCTATGCATTTTTAGTTAAAAAAAATTAATTAGTCCCCACTAAAAAATAAAAGTACTAGTATAGTTCAAAAATTATGAATTTTAGCCCTCACTGGTCCATAAAAACGTTAAAATTTTTATGTATTTTTTTTAAAAAAAAATTAGATACCTATGTATTTTTAGTTTAAAAAAATTAATTAGCCCCCACTGAAAAATAAAAGTACTCATATAATTCAAAAATTATAAATTTTAGTCCCCACTAATAAAAATTTCTAGCTCCGCCCCTGAATAGAACCACTAAATCTTCTAATTTCTCTTTAATCTTGTGTATTATTTTCACTTCTGCACTGAAAAATGCATAATAACTTAAAACCTTGACACTTTTCTTCTTCGTCTTCTTTCTTTCCTCTTCTATGATGACAATTTTTTTTTATATACTCAATGGTCCAACTCATTTAATTATAATTATATCGTTGACTTACTATCATTAATCCACTCATAATGTTCTAACATTACCTCGAGGCTTATATTACTTCTTTACCATATTCCTTTTTACAAAGTTTTGTTCCATTAGCCAATATCAGATACTTTCTTCTTCCAATGTTTAAACTTGACGAATTGAGGTGCAGGGCAGTGAAAGAGCATACTCACTATTAGTGCTCTGTTACGTTATAGTGTCATGTCTAAGTTAATAAGGTATATAGTATTTACAAATGTGGATGAAATGCCACTCCAGAGGCTTAACTTGGAAATAAAATACTAGAAGTGTGAACACCTCCTCCGCTCCATCAATTAGGGGCGGATTCAATAATTTTTATCACGAGCTAAAACACATTAATTTTTAATTATATAATTTTTTTTCTTCAAAATGGACTAATTAGTCGTTTTAACTAAAAATACATATATATTTTTAAAAAATACATAAATTTTTTAAACATTTTTCTGAGTTAGTGAAGACTCCAACATCTACTAGCCCAAACTTACATCCGTCACTGTGACTGGATTCAAGACGTACCTAGTCAGCTTCAATGACTTGTAGAAAGAGACAAGAAAATGTGTTAAAACTTTTGAGACTAGAGTCATTATGTAATTGACTTTTGCCTCATTTAAATCATGAAAAAGAAAAATTATTCACAAATCTACGGTAAATTATACAATTGCCCTTTTGCTTTATCATAATTATAGAGACTTCCCTTGTTACTCCATTTCTTAAAAATTATAATAATCTCCTGAGGCTTTTTTTTTGGTATAACTATGTGATGTCAAGGATTAATCTTCTCTTTTTTCCCCTAATATTTTATACTGAGATTTTTCTTAATTTTTCTCTTAACCCACATTTTTTAAAATTGAAAATTAATAAGAAATTGAAATGATTGAAGTTTTCCTTAATAACAAATATAGTAATGTTCTGCATTATTGAATGTTGTGAAAGTAGAAACAAGAAGCAATAAAAGCACAAAATGACTCTAAGTGACGAGGTAATGGTAACGTTCTAATAATCTATCACTAGTTAAATTGTTAGTTAATTAATGAGACGGGTAACAATGTATAAATTTGGAGATAGAATCTGACTCCCAAGTTATTGTACATCTTGTTAGACAAAAGATCCATGATCATAATCCATTAAGATTGATCCTTGAGGACTGTTAGAATATACTGAGAAGTAATAGAGGTTCCCAGTTGAAACATATTTTTTGGGAAGCGAACAAGTGTGCGGACTGGCTAACGAATTTCGGTTTACAGTAAGTTTTAGGTGTTTAAACGCTTGACGACCCGCCAGATGGATTGCGGCCACTGCTTGAATATGATAAAAGGGGTGAAACATCCCCTAGATTTGAAAATTTTTAACTTCCGGCAACTGCCTCCATTGTAACCAAAAAAGATAAGGTATAAAAATACAAGGAAGCCTAATGTAAATTCCAAGAGAAGTAGAAAGGATCATCCTTATCAAAAGAAAATCGCTTCTTTTTTTTTTTTTTGAGAAAGCAAGTCTATCATTAAGTACTAATCAAAAAATCTTTGCAAAAGAATGGTTGATCTGGAGTTGTCTAGCTAAGGAAGTTTCCTACTTGAAAGCTATTACAAAGTCGAACATTAACATTGGTCCTAAATCCTCTACAACAACTAATTCTCACTCTAATTAACCAAATATTACCTTCAATAACATGTTCCTCCCTCAAGAAGTTGGACCTATGGATTCTACCATTACATTCCTTCCATATTGCATAAATAGTTGCCTTAAAAAAAAGGCTGAAGAAGAGTCGAGTGGAGATCCTCCCCACAACAATAGCAAGCACCCCAATCCTTAATGCCATTCCAGTCCGAAAGATTCCAACTCACCTAAAATAAAAATGGTTGCCCAGATCTTACTCGACCATATAACAAGGAATTGTCGTCCTCCTTTTATCTCTTATTTACTTGAAGAGAGGTATACATCCCCATTCTAGTTTCTTTTTTGTTTTTCAAAACAAAATATAACATCAAATTCTTAAAAAACTTATATCATTCTTTCTTGTAATTCTGTGTAAATTTAGGTTTAAAAAATTATAAGCGGGTAGGATTGTTAATTGAACTACTGATATATGAAAGTTCAAAAGATGGAGATCAAATATCATTACCTAAAATCATCTATAATATACAATAAAGTTTATAGATCATTTGTAACCGAACATCTTCCCTTCCTAAAAATAAAATTAAAAAAAAGGAATAAAGCTATTCCTTCACACGATAATTAATGCAAGTATATACAGATATATATTATTGTGCTTGCCTTTGCACGCAATTCACATTATGAAAAATTATTTCAAAAATAGCCACTAGGACTTTGATTCAGTAGTAATGTTATTCGTTATGTATCTAAAAAATTACAATTTTGAGAATCTTGTTAATTATATTGTTAGACCTCCTCTAAATCTAAAAATCAATATGTAGTAACAATTGTTTGAATATAAAGAAGATATATCACATGCTTGACAATATATATCTATCTATCTATATATATATATAAATTTCCAAATAATTAAATTATAACCAGTCCTTGCTGTCACATAAAATTGTGCTCTGCCTACCATTTGCGACGTTGAGGACCGTACCTATACGTACCTATATGTACTCATTTCTCTGCTCCTCATTCATCTTCATCCAGTCCTCTCTCCACTACCACGCTTCATTCAAATCCTCTCTCTCAAAAATCATTCATTTTTCCTCCGAACCTATTCTTTCATGAATCAATCACCGCATAGAAGTTATCTCTAATTTTTCTTTTACCTCTTCATCTCTTTCAATTCGCAGTGATTTTTAGCACATTTTTTTAATTTTTTTTTTCATTTTTCTGGAAATTAAAAAAGTGTTGGCGGAGAGAGATGGCGCATGGAGGAAACATGCAGATTCAGAAAATGGAGATGCGTCAAAAGTATCGCAACCTTTGGCACGTCGAGCTCATGGAGACACCTGCGGAGGATCCTCTTTGTACGTTTTGTTTCTCTCTCTCTCTCTTTGTTTTTTTTTTCCTTCCTTCTCTCTATTTTCATATTGCCTTTTGAAAACTATAAAAAACATGTATTATAAATTTATTTTTATTTTACATTTATGATTTAATGTTTTTATTCGAATTTCTGATATCAAGAGGTTCTGGTTCGTGATTCTGTTTTACAGATTGCTGCTTTGCGTGTCTGTGGTGAGTAATTTTACGGTATAGTACACACATTTATGCATGCACATGCAAATGTGTGCATATATATATATATATATATATATATATATATATATATATGTATATATATGCTATAGATTTTCTATTTTATAAATGAGTTTGTGTACCTTTACATAGTGTTCCAATATTTTTATGTGAAATGTTTTATCTTTTATTTGTAGTCTGTTTGTTTATTTTATTATTTGTATCTTTTATATTCTGAGAATTTAGAAGATTCTGATTTATGAATTTTGTCGTTAATTTGATTAACAATGCATTGAGCAAAATGAAAATAAGCAAAATTATGCGCAAATTTGTGTAATTGTGTGTGTGTGTATAATAAGATTCTCCTAAGAGAATGTATCTGTGAATGTGCATGTTTGTGTGTGTGTGTATTTGTATAATAAGATTCTCCTAGTAAATTGTGAATGTGTGTGGTTGTGTATATGCATAGGAAGAGTTATTGAGAATCTTGGATAATGTCTACTCTGTTCCCATCTGTTGACAAGATGAAGTTTTATTATTTATTTGTCTATATAGTGTTTATTTATCTTTTCTTGTTGTTATCATTCATGATCTATTCGGTGCATTTGTGGTTTAGAACGTATGATAATTTTATTGAAATTATAATTGGAATTTATGAATTTCGTTATAGCATGCTGAAATGAGGGAGTGGAATTTGTTCTATCGTGTGTGAATAGATGATCGGTGTGGAACCATCCTTGTCTCGTCTGTTTTAGTCTGCTTAAGTAACTTTATTTTCTCCGAGAATTCTTTTTTCTTTTTTTGTATAAGATTTTTGCAGTATCTATCTTATATGCATGATTTAATACTATAAAAGTACTTGATCTTTGTACTCAGGACAAAGGTAATGGAAGTTAATAACCTCAAATTTTCTCAGATAATAAGTTACTTTCTAGTTAGTGTTCGTTGTTTACGAATGGCTAAATTTTTTAGCATGTGATTCTGCAAGTGATGCCTCAAATTTTGCTTCCTTATGTTTTGAAAACGATCCAGCTTATAATTTAGAGTGAATTACGTCATGTTCTTTGGTATTCCATACATCTCAGGAGCAACTGAGAAAAGTAGTTGAATTAGTTTGGCTTTCAGTGTCGCGCCCAGTTTTCATTCTATGAAGGTACTAGATTAGACATGTATTGGGAATCTGAGATTTTTCTTTTTGTACCTCTTGCATATAGAAAACAGGAAAAAGAAAAAAAAATATATTGAGAGGGACGCCCTGTTTAAGTTTTAAGATGTCGTCAACCGCTCTTGATGACTTCAGTTATTTCTCATCCTTACTGCACAAGCAGCATAGAAATCCTAGATGTCAGGAGGAACACTCATGCATATATGAATTTAGTGTCCTAAAGGAGAAGTTTTCAAACTTTCGACTTTCTGAAAAGGTTATTCCAGCAGTAAACTAAATTATCTCTGATAAGTGTGATATAGAAGGATAGGAATGTGGATAGGAATGTGAATCACTGTGTAGTTGCATTATCCATAGATGTAAAGCTAAAACTGGGAAACTGGAACGCGTTGCAGGATGCATGACCAGCCTTGATAGTTAATATTGACTTCTAGAGGAGATTGTTTTGTGTTTCATTTGTGACCTTGAATTTGACCTGGTGTCTTTTGTTCCTTCCTGGATCTAATCAGTTATCCTAATGGCAGTGGCGATCCAGGAAATTTTGCCTTCTTTTGGCTGTTCCTTGTGTAGTATATCGAGCTTTTTATAATTTGTTCTTTTAAGGAATGAAGGCATAGATAAGTGCAAAAGGATGGGATAATAGTAGCATCATGTCTTTCCAAGAGGTTGAAATTTGAAAGAATTAGTAGAGTGCACGTGGATTTCCTCGATCCATTTTTAAGGTGATAGGATACTGTTGGTGGGAATGCTGTCATTCTGTCTTCCTCAGTTCTGCGGCTTTTAGGCTCAGTCCCGTACTCATGTGAATTACTTGTAAAGAGAGATATGCCTCTTTGGGTTATTCTGTATACGTTGGTTAAGTTTTCAGGATCAATAGAATTACACACTTATGATGAAAAAGAAAAAAAAGATAAAGAGAGGATATGCAGCGATGAAAGTTGTTCTGGCTAAGTGTATTAGTTATGCTTCCTTTTTACCTCTAAGAGAAGTGTTCTAGGACATTATTCCTTTCTATCAGCTACTGGCTGGCGATGCTGATCCCTTTCTCCCTAGATTAAATCAGAACCACAGCTATAACACTTGCTCCCGTAATCATCGTACTAACATCATTAAGTTGTGTACGTTTAGGAGAACTATCTACTTTATCGAACTGTACCTTTGAGTCATCATCTTGCTATTTTTTTGATTACTGATTCAAGATTGAAGTGTGCCTTTGAGTATTATTCTCATATTACAATCTTGCTTTTCTGGCATCTCTTACTGATAAACTTTTCTGATATGTCAGTGGCCCTTGTGTATCATACCTGCTGCGTAAAAGAGCACTTTACGATGATATGTCAAGGTAAGTTATGTTTTTTGTCTCAATAACTAATCCGGAAAGGAAAAAGATTGCTATTCTGTGGCATGATTATATACTGTGCTTTGTCATAGGTATGAATGTTGCGGTGGTTATATGCCCTGCAGCGGTCGTTGTGGAGAAAGTAGCTGCCCAGAACTTTGTCTCTTCGCTGAGGTGCATTGTTAATAATCTGCACTCTCATGACTTTCGTTTATTGCTTGTTTGATCAATCTAGAATTACCCATCGCCTAATAACATCTACTTTGATATCTCCAGGTCTGTTGCTGCTTTGCAAATTCAGTTGCATCGACCCGTTATATGTTGCAAGATGAGTTCAATATCCAGACAGGAAAATGTGATAACTGCATCATTGTAATCTCTCTCTCTCTTTCTGTTGCCCACCCCTTCTCCCTCTCCTCTTCACCCCGTTCCCCAATCATGTATATGTTTATGTGTTTGCGCCTGCAGCATTTCTATACTCTTCTTACGTGCATTGCCTCCTTTTGTAGGGTTGCATGGTCTGCCTCGAACAATTGTCCTGCATCTGTTCCCTCCTTGCTTTGATTATAGGAGGTTCAGAGCTTGAAGAAGCGTCTGAAATGATTACTTGTTTGTCTAATGTGGTTTCGTGCATGTAAGAGATTCTATGCACCTTTCTTGTGGTTTGAGTATTCGCCAATTGTTGAAAAGAAAATTCTTGCTGATTGACTTCCACTTTTTTTTTTCCTTTTCCTTGTGCAGAGTTTGCCCCTGTATGCAGGTACATTGCAAATTAAATATGAACGGAAGGGCATGTCTTGTGCACGAAAGCAAAGAAAGCAAAAATAATTGTGTTATAGCAAATAAGTTAATCAGATGGTTTTATGTCAAAAAATGGTCGTAGAGATCCGTCATGGTTGGATTGTTGTTGCAGTTAGTTTTCTTAAATTATGCATCTTATATAAGGAGTTCTAGGAATTTTTACATGGAGTTGCTACAAGTTCATCTGTAACAAAACTGAAAACTTTTTTCTTTTTGCTCCTATCTGATACATTTACTGTAAATTTGTGCAGACACAGCATAAAGTTGAAATGGACAAAAGAGATGGCAAATACGGAAACCATCCAGCGATGGCACCGCCTCAGTTTCAGTCTATGTCCCGTATAGATCAGCCTATCCCCCCCGAAGCCGGATATCCACCTCCTGCAAACGGTCAGCCTACAAGTTACCCTCCACCTTTACAACCAGGCAATTATCCTCCACCATCAAATTATCCTCCACCTGGTACAGGTTATCCCCAGAAAGGTTATTATCATTGATCTTGACTACGATAACTGTTGACGTGCAACTGAAATCAAGACTTCATTTTCAATGTGGAAGAACATGTGTAGTATCTTTACAGAATCATACTACATTCATCTTATAGAGAGGCATGTAAAGTATCTTAACAGAATCATACTACCATTCATCTTATAGAGAAGTATAGCAAGAATAGATAGATAGCTCGGACTATATACATCTATTCTACGTGTGGTACTATGTAACGATGGATTTGTAATATAAAAGGATGGGGATTTTCACATTTTAGTGTATCTTCTTGTTTCCAGATTCTGAGTTCTGTGTTATTAGCTTGTTGTTCATCGTTTTTGTGTGCTATTATTGCTCAGCTATATTCTTCAATGAACATAGTTTAACGAACAGCATTATCTCTAGATAGTCTCCTCTGCTTTCACCTGAGACGGATAATTACTCTTTAATGAATTTCGCTTAGTGATAGAATTACAGTTAGCTAGTCAACAGCGAACACAACTCTCAAAATGCTACCCATCTCTCCGGCGTCTTTTGCATTCTTTACAAGGAATCATGAGTAAAAAATATATATGCAATGGTGACACGTGACACTACAGTAGAGCCAATGTGTCACTTAGTAGAACTCACGTGGATATAGAAGCATCACTCCTAGTTTAGTTTTTGGGTAAAATATCTAGAATACGGTATGTTGTCGATGGATTATGACAAGAATGACAAACTCATGTCTAACCCATGCAAAATTGTGCTTAGAAGATCCGAAGGATCTGCTACTCGTCTTTATACAGCGCCGAACAATGTTTTTTTTTTTTTTTTTTTTTTCTAAAAAAAAAACCTCACATTTGAGTAGTCACGTTCCAAGCCAGTCACCCTAGGGTTCGAATACGGCTCTAGCTTGAGCCCATATACACTCCAAACAATATGAACCAAGTGGATGCAGTGGCGGAGCCAGGCACCGGGCATTAGAGTGTGCACTACAATATCAAAGTCAGTAAGCGGGATTACAGGACAATTATTTATTCATAAATTTTTATATAAACTATAAAAAAATTGATGGTTTTATGTCTAAAATCATATTTTTATACTATAACTAAATCAATACTTAATTTAAACACTTTATAACACAAATATAAGGGTATTCCACTGCAAAAAATATTGTGTTCATGGCATTGAACCATAATTTCAGGGTGTTCCATTGCAAAAATATTGTTTTCATGAAAAGAGAAAAAAAAAAAAAAAAAAAGAGACTACACACCCAAAATTTTAGGGTGTTCCATTACACACCTAATGCCAAAAGTGACTCCGCCCCTGAGTGGATGGGATGAAAGAACCAAGGGGAGAGACATCGCCTAACAACAACCC
Organism: Ehretia macrophylla; assembly: GCA_037974665.1. Lineage (NCBI taxonomy): Eukaryota > Viridiplantae > Streptophyta > Magnoliopsida > Boraginales > Ehretiaceae > Ehretia > Ehretia macrophylla. The sequence goes on from CM075766.1 coordinate 32,938,570, forward strand.
CACCTCTACTGGAGAAAAAGTGATACCATCTAACTCTTAAAAATACAAGTGATTCAAAGTACACAGTGCTTAGGCTCATCCCAAGGGATTCTAAGAAATACTATTTGGTGTATGAATTAGTATTAAATAAAAATTAATTAATTAAATAATAAATATTTATTTACTAATAAAAAATTAATTAATCTTAATTTAATTGGGTAATAAATTAATAGTAAACAAAATTATATTTAATGTTAATTAATAATAATTAATTAAATAACTAATTAACTATTTGATTCATTTAAGCTTTTTATTCATTTAATAACTATTAATTAATTATTTATCTAATTTTATAAATTAATAATAATTAATTGAAAATTTAAATAATTTAATAATAAACATTAATTAATTAAATAATAAAAAATTATTTAATTAATAATAAAAATTAATTACATTTAATTTAATGACTAATAAATTAATCGAATTAATAATAAAATAATATTTAATAGTAATAAATAATAATTAATTAACTCACTAATGAATTATTTAATATGTTTATTTATTTTTTAATTATTAATTAATTATATATCTAATTTTATAAATTATTAACTAATCGATCAATTATTATTATGTATTAATTAAAATTTTATTAATTTTTTATTTTTAATTTATTCTAAAATTTGTTAATAAATTAACAATTTTAATTAATTAATATTTATTTATTATTAATTTTTTTTTAAAAAAATATGAATCAATAGTTTTAATCATTTTTTTCCTATTATATCTAAATATTAGAAAATATTTTTCAGTGTGACAACCAAACATCAGAAAAAAAATTATTTTTCATAAAAATATTTTCTTTTAAAAAATAATTTTCACTAGCAAGTTATTTTACGACAAACAAATGGAGCCTAAGTGTGAATTAGATGACTTGTCAATTATGAGCTTCAAAGACATTTTGGAACTTATAGAATTGATAATTTTTCGATACAGTTGAGACTTTTTTTAGATAAAAATAAAAAGGGACGGAACAACATTTGGATTCATTTATGTATAACCGACTTGGCCTCTTTTAAAGTAAAAAATATATATATATATTTTTTCAAAACTAAAAAAGAAATTAATCTTCTAAATATTGGTGCAAGAAAATCAAAATAAGTTTCATTTGATATTTTAAATTCTCGTGTAATCTTCAATTAATCGACACCATGTTGTACACAACGCTCTCTATCTCCGCTACACATACATAATGAGACAAAATATGAATATTTAAAATTAAAATTCAAGCATTCGCCAAAACCTGCAAGTAGTTAAGATCCGAGTTAGTGGGGCTATTGATGGAAGAGTCTTTTATTTTTGTTATTCAAGATAGCCTTCAATTTGTTGACTTAATTTAGGAAAAGACTTTGGTCCGTCAAACGATAATAGCATAAGAACGATTGTGGTTTTGTGTTTAGTACGTGTGTCTCACACACCATATATATATATATTTTTTTATCATAAAAAACAAATACATTAAAATAAAAGAAATTACATCAAGGTCATAAAATACCATCAGGTTCTAAATTTATCTTAAAAAGATTACAAAGAGCAATAGGATATTTAGAGAACCAATCACAACTAAACCTATCACCAATCTTATATTTGGCTAACCAACTAGTTGGTTTGTTATCCAGCCTCCTAACTAAAGCGAGCTGCATTGAAGAGAGATCTGCTATCAAAGACTAAATGTCATTTACTATTGGTTGAACTTTTTTGAGTGTCATTCTCTGAATGATGTTGCAGGTGTTGTACTGCTTAGCTATAATACAAGCATTATGGATAGCAATAACCTCAGTCATTGATGTTGGGTCAACCAGAATTGGCTATGATTGTTTTTGTGCCTAACTCAAAATCTTTGTAATATTTCCAGAAAACAAGATTCCTTTATGGTTTCGGACGACAAATTTTAATCCTGCAATCCCTCACCAATTTTTGTTTTCTCATTTTCATTTCGATAATGAAAACCTAGCATTATTCTATTGAAAGTCGCTAAGTTATTATGTAATATCCCACATCGGTAGAATATAGTGTGATTATGTGCTTTATAAGTGAGTGTTGTGGGTATAAAGAATAATTTGAGTTAATTATTTTAGGTCAATAAAAAAGAGGACCCAAGTAGTTATTTGTTAGGACGGTGTGAGCCACCTCTTGAACTCGTAGGAGCCACATTTAGAATCCTTCACAGTCTGGTTGGTCCTGTGTATGTGTGCCCCTGACAAAGATGTCAGGTCCTTAATGGGGGTGTGTGTGTAATATCCCACATCGATGGATATTGTGGGTATAAAGAATAACTTAGTTAATCATTTTAGAGCAGTAGAGAAGAGAATCCAAATAGTTATTTTTTATACTTAATAACACTAATCGCGCATGCGGGTCCGAAGTTTGAAACTTGGGGCATAACATATTATGACTACGATAATATTATTTCTAGAGTCTGACCTTAGTTCTTTGCACATTCAACTCTAATGGTTACAGTCTAAAGCCATGATAAGAGGAGCATAATATTGAAAGAGTTCCAAAAGAAGAAAATATTTTAGACTATTTCTCCTAAAATCAATTAATTTTAGGATAAATTTCATGTTTTTTTTTTTTTTTGGTCATGAGAAATGAAAAACATTAAACCGAAGGAGAAATACAAAGTCTATCCAACACCAGTAGGCTCAATGTCCTGCTTAAGTAAGGAACAAAAGAGAGGGGGTAGATTAGACATCCAATCGATGGTCAAACTATTTATGGCTTTGCTCTTGGCAATCCAGTCACACACTTGGTTGGCTCTTCTCTTTATGCATTGAAATCTGATAGTAAAAATCTCCGCCACAATCTTTTGAACACCCTCTATAACTAGACGAATCCTCTAATGAGGCACACGTCTCGGGGGAATGATTGCATTGAGAATCGCCTCAACATCACTTTCCAGTATGATGCAAACACCGGTTCTTCGCGAAAATGCAAGCATTACGGATCGCTAGGGCCTCAGCTTCAGCAGCGGAACTACATCTGACAAATGCCGCATGACCATCAACCAGCCTTCCATTCCAGTTACGACAAACCCAAGCTGTAGCAACTCTCCCATCCTTATAAAAAGAGCCATCAACATTAATTTTTAGACAATTCCTAGAGGAAGGAGACTAGACAGTAGGGGGAGCCAACCCTATTACTTTTCCTAATACCAATTAGTTTTAGAATAAATTTCAAGTTAACTAACACATAGTGTCAACACTAATAAATCGAACCGCACAATTGCTTTATATGATATAATTTGACCAAAAGAAAAAAAAAAAAAAATCCCTTATTTGAAGATGGAGAAATCTTAAATACCAGTCTATGATGGGGCCTTGCCTAATGGAACCGGGACATTTGATCCCATTAGCTACCTCTAAATATATTCACCTTTGACGATTAGCTTTTTTTCTTTTTGGTGATAATACTTTGACAATTAGCTCCAATGGACACAATCAATGACTCCACGCATGGATACTGCATTGTTCTGTTTTTTACTCTTATTCGTCATGTCACTTATCCACATGCACAGCAAGTGGCACTTTGGTACCCACTGCGAAGGTAGGCAGCTAGCCAGTCCCGCCACTCGGCCAAACCTCTCAGAGCCTCAAATTCCTAAGGTCGCAGCTTGCTAAGAGGAAACTTGGCGAAAGAGAAGATGGGACCGTTTTAGAAATGTTTGTGTGCCCTATTATTATAGTATGGCGCGTGAAAATACGTGGAAGTGAAACTCATACTTTTGTATTTAGGATGTTAAAATGTTTTAGAAATTTTAAAACTTTTTCAAAAAAAGATTAGTTATTAGAGCAATTTTAACTAAAGTAGATAGCCAACTTCAAAAAATAAAATCCAACAATTTAACTATTTGTTCTTGCCAAAATGTTGAGCTCGCCAATTGAAGTGTCTCGCTGCTTGTAGCGAGCTGTGCTCAGTTCGCTTACCTTTTTTTTTTTATAATTTGTCAGGCTTCAACGAAGCAGCACTGATAGACCAAAAAAATAATTATTATAACATAAAGCACCACCAAGTACAGAGTTCAGCTTACATGCTTTCTTTCTTTCTTTCTTTTTTTTAATAGGTGCAACTTTTTTTTTTTTTTTTTACTGCTGATGTTTCAGTTTAACACGTATAACAACGTTCAAAAATTTATTTATATCATGGAAAGAATTTTTTCATACACTAACATCAAGTAGAGGTAATGAAATATATATCAATTAATTTTATTTATAGTTAAAATAGTAAGTATTGAAATAATAATAATAATAATATTTAACAATTTAAATTATATTAATATTATAATTTTTGTTATGATAATCGTTAATAATTAAAAATTAAAGACAAAAAAGGTTATTAAATAATCAGTTTAGTTAAAATATGAAAATTTATTATAAAAAAATAAAATAGAGAGTGTTGTTGAAGTAAAATTGAAATAAAAAATTTATAAAAATAAAAAATTATTAATTTTAATCTCTATCATAAATAAAAAAAAAGAAAATTTAGTGGACTTACTCGTACGGCAATAAGGTAAGGGGCAAATCACGTAGCAGGAAGAAGGGGAGAGATGGACGTGAATTCACGGTTTTTGAGGAGGAAATATGCTTCATTCTCTTTTTGTCTTTTTCTTTTTTGAGGAGGAAATTAGGTAATCCTCTGTCTTACTAAAAATTCAACAAACCCTCGTCCACTCGTATCCTCTGCTACCAATTTTTCAACCACTTCCTTAATTTTTTTTTTTTTTTTGGGTAAATAGAACTTTTAATAATAAGAAAATAAAGATGCAATTATCCAACTCTTTAGAGTTGAAAGTCAGAGTATAAAAGATTTTGTAAAGGATTGGGATATTAAAAATCCAAATCAAACAAAGATTCATACTTACATAATATTTAGCGATCCAACCACTTGCTTAATTCAGTCCACTAGTTTTTCTTCTCTTTTCCCTATCTTCGAAATGCTTTTTTTTTTTTTTTCTGACAAAGAAAAAAGAAAAAGAAATGTATATTTTTATACCATTATACCCACACTTGGATATAGTCTAAACTAGTGTTTCTATAGGGTAAATATCTAGTTTGATCTTTTATTTTTAGAGTTTATATCCTTTTAATCTTTATATTTCAAAATGTACATTTTTAGTTCTATATCTTTACTATTTGTCTAAATTTAGTCCTTATATTTTAAAATGTATTATTTTAATCCTATATTTTTACCATATGTCCAGAGGCGTCTCAAATAATTTGGGAACCTTGGGCGACCATCCAAATGATGACCTTAATAATTAGGTTTTTTTCTCAATAAAAAGACTATAAATTTTCTATTAAAATAATCACTACAAATAAAAAAAAAATACCAAAATTAGAATTATAAAATAACTTAATATTACAAGTTAACAAAAAAATAGAGTATCAAGTAATCATTAAAAAAAATTAAAAATTCTTTTAATTAAGACCAATGGGGCCTTAGAGTCTCAACTAATCATTAAAAAAAATAAAAATTCTTTTAATTATGGCCAATGGGGTCTTAGAGTCTCAACTAATTTATTGATAAAAGTCTGCTCGTTTAATGAGCAGACCTTGGACTCTAAGACCATCTTGACCCCAATTAAAGGACATTAGTTTAGGATAGGCCTTTATCCTTAAAAAAAAAAAAAATTCTTTAAATTGGACCCCATGGCCCAAGACACCCTTAAGTTGGGCCGGCCCTGCATCTATCCCAATTTAGTTCTTATTTTTGTCATTATAGTTCACATTAGTCCTCTACCATTTTGAAAGATAAGGATTAAACTGGGATAAATTGTAAAGATATAAGACTAAAAGAGTACATTTTAAAAGATAAAAATTAAGTTGAGACAAATGATAAAAATACAAGACTGAAATATACATTTTAAAAAATAAAGATTAAAATAATATAAATTCTAAATATAAAGAATCAAATTGAATATTTACTCTTCTATATATTTGAAATTCATTTGATTACAACAAGATATATATTTTCCATTTAATAATTTTTATCGATATTCGTAAATTCTTTATTCTTCGAGCTAATTATGCTCGCTGCATTAGGTCATTTCTTTGAAAAGCCTAAACGTTAAAGGTACGCTAAATTAGTTAGATATGGACAAATAATCATTCACTATATGTAGTCAATGGAGACCTTGATCGCATGTTCAAGGAAAGAGTCTGTTTCCGTTCCATAAGTCAAAGATAAGGTACCAATTAGGTCGGCAATCTGGAAAGAACGTCTGCTCCTTTTAGAAAAACTCTCCAAACCATGATGTAAACACTGTTTGGCCTAATTTTTTAGAATTTAAAAGTATTTTTTGTGAGTTTAAAAATTGTGGTTTATTTTTAAAAATATTTTTAGAAAAAACTTGATTTTCAAAAAAAAATTAAAATAATAAGTTTTAAATTAGTTCTTTTAAATTTTTTTTTTACAAAACTGTTCTTATATAATGTGATAAATTATTTTCTTTTTTCTTTTTGAGATATACCCCTTTATATTTTTTAAAGTCCAATATAATTCTCAAAATTTCTAAAACTCCTCCCCCACCCCAGTTGTTTATCGGTGGGTTGCATTGTTTTTGCTATACAAATAATAGTTACGGCCAAAATTTCATTAAGTTTGAAGCATTTTTTTTATATGAATTATTTATAAATTTTGAAGAAAGAAATTTCTTAGAAGCTGGATATTAAGCCGTAGGATAATGTTTTTTTTTTTTAATACAATAGAGATTAAAGATGTAATTTAAGCCACACACTCAAATTGACACCTTAGGATATTATATAGAGAAGAATGTGCGCAAGGCAATGCAATAGGAATTAGTATTAGTAGTTGTACAATTGGACCATAAATTTCACTGCAAACTTCAACTTAAATAAATACAACAAATTATTTTTTAATAATTTAAATTTTTAAATGAATTGATAATTTAATACAATATTAGAGTTTATCTACCAAAAAAATTATGCGTTCAAAACTCATTGTCTCCCATATATATAAAAATACATCTACATGTAAGGATCAATCAAAAACTATATAACCTGCCGTGAGAAACATATTGAATACAATAAATAAATATAACAAATTTCTCTCTGACCGTCTAAGTTTTTAAATGAAATCACTATTTAATCGGTAACTCAAGAACCATCAAAAGAACCAATCCACGACCATCACCTCTATCGTGCTCACTGTTTGCAACGAGCCTTTGCATGTATGGGGAAACTGGGCATTTGAAAAAGGCACGGGGATGTTTGAGCTTTTTTTTTATAAACTCATGCTATTAGTGTTTCGAACTTAAAACTTTTAATTTTTTATGACGATCGGTCGTTACCCGAACATTACATGCGTCTAATAACTACATTATCCACAGTAAATATCCTCTCCATTAATAAATGCATCCCATATCCGTTGTGTGAACTCCTTTTGCAACTCTCTTGGCACAAGGTGGTTCCTACAAACCGGACAAGTTCTCCGATCATCGTCCAACCAAGGATCTAAACAACTCTTGTGAAAAACATGCTTACAGTTTATCAAGCAATTGATTTCTTCATCACTTTCAAACCCATACAAGCACACCGGACAACTCTCTTGGTGGCGTCCCTCGACGCTGCCGCAGAAGCTGGAGGGCGGCAGCTCAGAGAACTTGATCACAGGGAGAAGTTCCCGGATCAATACAGCGGATGCGGGTGGGCTGTCGATGGGTATTTGGGTCGAGTTTTCTTGAAATTTTGGTTCTGAGTGAAGAAAATGAGAGAAATCAAGAAAGCTAAGGAGGGAGAATATGGTGGCTCTGATGAAAGCCAATAAAGAGCGTGTCTGTATGAAGAAGTGTTTGGGAAGAAATGTGTAGCTTACTAGAAAAGCCATTCAATCTCAAGAAGAGAAAGATTGATTTCTATGCGTGCAGTGTATATGCGTAGAGACAAGTTTCTGTAAGCTTAGAAGCCTGCGGAAACAATGCAAAAAACAGATATAACACAAAAGAGTGTGTGTGTGTGTATATATATAGAATAGGCCAGTCTTCTATGGTAAATTTGACCGCCATCCGACCTATATACAAATACAAGTTCGCGTCTTACTTTATGGGGATTACTTTTTCTCTCACGATTAAATAAATATTTACCATATAAAATAAATTTTTTATATAAAATTAGATGCACAAAGCCCCTATCAAAGTAGTAGTTTTCCCTATCCAAAAGTTTGATAAAAATTTATTGTATTCAAAAGTTCTAAATTTGAAGTATGAGTTTAATTTTAATTGTATTAAAAGAAAGTAAAAAAAGATAAATAGAAGTAGTAGTTTCCTATGTTAACGCAGTGCGCAGTCTTGTTGAGTTTTATTTTATTAATGCACTAGCAGCGAGTTTTTGACTTAGAAGTGACTAGATTTATATGGATGAGTTGTTTGGATTATTTAATTTAGTCAACATAGCGTTCATTTTTTGAATCTTGAATGATTCTAATAGTTTTGGGTCAAATTTAATACCGTTCGTCAACCACCACAAAGACTTTTTTAATATTTTTTTCACAAGAATAAGAAATGAAATGAAATTCACGCGTTGTTTCTACATATTATATTTTCATATATAATTTGTAGCTATAACCTTCTTTGGTATTTTTCAGAATCTGCGTGCTCGATTGTCGTCTTCTTGGATACTTCTTTTCTTTTCTTTTTTTTGGGTCAAAACCTTCATGGATGCTTAAATGCTCACATGTGAAAAACAATATTGGGTTCCCGACTATGGATTGGGCCTTATTTTGGGCTAGGGTCTATCTTTTTGGGCTTTGCTTTGTTATGTTCTTTGTACTCTCATTCTGTTTGTCCACGGGCCTTATATTGGGCTTTCATTTTATGGACCATTCACTTGTAAATGGGCCTATTTTGTTCATTCCGGCCCAATCTTTGCTGGCCTTTCTGTACACATTTTCTCTTTAGGTAGCGAAAAACTAGCCTCTATCCTACCTGTCCTAAAGATAATACTCGTACAAATCTAAATATGTTAAAGAAAAACATAATTCAATCCTTGAAGGTCCAAACCACGACGTCACTCAAAATGCATCTAAACGGTTAAAAAATCATCTGTTGAAATGATAATTAATTTGTTAGTTTCTTAATACATCCTTATTTATTGTTCATTTTTATCTACAATTATACCATTGACCTATAGTTAGAGTAATTAATATTAATAGAAAAATATATTAATAAAAAGACTAAGCAAAATTTATTGCTTTAATTTTATTAACTACATTTCTTAATCTGTGTGAAAATAGAAGTAAGTCTATCTTTGTGGAATGAATGAAGTATATATAATGTAGGTAGAAACTAAAGTTTGAATTCAAAATTTTTAAATACAATAGATCGTTATTAAATTATTTTCGCATCATATATGGCTCGGAAATCAATGACTTGGAGCGAGTAGAATTTGTTCATGTAAGAGTTGTCTGGATTATTTGACATGGCTGTCGATTCTTGACTGATCCTATATTAAGGATTTGAAATTTCTTTTAGATTAGCATGACTTGAAATGCAGTTCACGTGTTATTCGTTATGTTAGTGTTAGTTCAGTAATTTAAAACTTGAACTTTCTAGTGAGATCTACGTAATCTAACTGGTAAAGTGTCATCTTCATAGATTCTAGATGCATTCATGTGAAAACAACATATTTTAATCAAGATTAAACAAAATAGTCCAAAGACCACATGGGATAACATATGATATGATGACAAAAGTTGTATGTATAAGAAGTAGCAGAGGAAAAGCACCTGATGGTTTCAAGAGGAGCAAGAACGGCTTTGGTCATAGCCCCAGCCAAAGCACCACTAACAAACTCGCCCACTTCCCTACTTCTCATCAAATCCTGATGTATGAAAAGCAAACAGGTTTTTTTTTTTTTTTAATCATTTTTAAAAGAGAAATCAAAAAAAAATCATCATCTCATTTGGATAAGGGGAAAAGAAAGAAGAAGAAGAAGAAAGAAAAAAAAGAGACCTTGAGGGATCGTTGGAGAGCATTGGAAAGGTGGAGCCGATGATGATGATGAGTGTGGCTATTATTATTATTATTACTAGTAAGGTGGAGCTCCGTGTCCTTAGGTACCATGATGATTCCTCCATAAAAATCTCCCTCACCCGCTCCCATCACTCTGTAGCTCTTCTTCTGGGTTTCCGATTACATAGCCATTTTTTGTTTGTTATTACTTACAAGTATAAAGAATAAGAGGAAAAGAATAAAAGAAGGTGTTATTACTTTCCTTGCTCTTTTTCTGAAGATTCCTGACTTTTCCTTTGGTGTTTATCGATTGGGGAAATTGACTTCCCACGCGCTTCAGATGTTGTGTTTGGGATACGCGCCTCCCTAGTCTGGGGATGAGCGGCTGTTGTTGATCTGGAAATCTTTTTTCTGGCTGGCGAAGAAATCAACCATGGTCCAAGGGAGTGAGAATTGGATCTTGTAGAAGAGGAAACTATCTCTGGTGGTGAAGTGCAGGACCTGGTATCATGAGTGATAAGGCCACAAAGGTGGCAGAAATTACTAAGTTTCTCATATTTGAGTTTGATCCATAAATCTGGTAGGCCATCTCGTGGAAGGGGAAACCCCGGAATGAGTGGGTCTTCAATGTTCCACTTTATTCTCATTCTAATAGTGTTGTTTCTGCTTAACTTCCCTTCTTCGAAAGGGTCGAGCTCTTCAAGGTCTCCAAGCGTAGCACTGATGTTGATAGCATTCTCTTGTGTAATAAAGCTGAAAGGGAGTCCATGGACTTGAACCCACAAGGATGTGAAGTTCAGGGGCATTTCCTCTGCCTTCAGACTTGGCTCGTATGGCTGGAGCAAAAAATGGAAACATTGAATGGAGCAGGGTTTGAGATCCCAAGCCTTGCTTTTGTCTTCGTTGTTTTGGAAGTCCAGAATAAATGTGTTGAGCTTGATAGGAATCAAGTCTACAGGCTCTTGTAGGCCCCACGATTTGTTGATGGTATTTTTGACAATGCCTATTGAAACAAGTTGGGCAGATAGAAGTCTGCCAACGAGAGCATGATTTGTGAGCTGGTTGATACCGTCTTGAGTAAGGGGTTTCAATCTTAATAAGTTTATGTTTTTCCTAGATGAAGGAGCCATAATGGTAGCTGATGGGTGTACTTTGTTTTGTGGTAAGGGTAAAAGTGTTAGATTGAGGTTTGGTTATGGTGGGTGAGTAGTTGATGATATGGAGTAAATGAGTTCAGAGGAGAGTTGAGTGGTTTTCCGGTGAGGCTGTGGCTGAGTTGAGGTGGAGAATGTTAGGTGGGGTGGTTGTACGGAGAGAACGTACAAATCATATTTTTTTCCCTGTAGAGGGTATCTTGAAACAGCAATTGCTTTTGAGAAAGTGCTTCAAAAAATAAAATCCAACAATTTAGCTATTTGTTCTTGCCAAAATGTTGAGCTCGCCAATTGAAGTGTTAGGCTCGCTGCTTGTAGTGAGCTGTGCTCAGTTCGCTTACTCTCCTTTTTTTTTTTATAATTTGTCAAGCTTCAACAAAGCAGCACTGATAGACCAAAAAAATAATAATTCTAACATAAAGCACCACCAAGTACAGAGTTCAGCTTACATGCTTTCTTTCTTTCTTTCTTTTTTTTAATAGGTGCAACTTTTTTTTTTTTTTTTTATTTTTACTGCTGATGTTTCAGTCTAACACGTATAACAACGTTCAAAAATTTATTTATATCATGGAAAGGATTTTTTCATACACTAGCATCAAGTAGAGAGGTAATGAAATATATATCAATTAATTTTATTTATAGTCAAAATAGTAAGTATTGAAATGATAATAATAATAATATTTAACAACTTTACTTATATTAATATTACAATTTTTGTTATGATAATCGTTAATAATTAAAAATTAAAGACAAAAAAGGTTATTAAATAATCAGTTTAGTTAAAATATGAAAAGTTATTATAAAAAAATTAAATAGAGAGTGTTGTTGAAGTAAATTAAAATAAAAAATTTATAAAAATAAAAAATTATTAATTTTAATCTCTATCATAAAAAAAAAATAAAATATTTAGTGGAGTTACTCGTACCGCAATAAGGTAAGGGGCAAATCACGTAGCAGGAAGAAGGGGAGAGATGGACGTGAATTCACGGATTTTGAGGAGAAAATATCCTTCATTCTCTTTTTGTCTTTTTCTTTTTTGAGGAGGAAATTAGGTAATCCTCTGTCTTACTAAAAATTCAACAAACCCTCGTCCACTCGTATCCTCTGCTACCAATTTTTCAACCACTTCCTTAATTTTTTTTTTTTTTGGGTAAATAGAACTTTTAATAATAAGAAAATAAAGATGCAATTATCCAACTCTTTAGAGTTGAAAGTCAGAGTATAAAAGATTTTGTAAAGGATTGGGATATTAAAAATCCAAATCAAACAAAGATTCATACTTACACAATATTTAGCGATCCAACCACTTGCTTAATTCAGTCCACTAGTTTTTCTTCTCTTTTCCCTATCTTCGAAATGCTTTTTTTTTTTTTTTCTGACAAAGAAAAAAGAAAAAGAAATGTATATTTTTATACCATTATACCCACACTTGGATATAGTCTAAACTAGTGTTTCTATAGGGTAAATATCTAGTTTGATCTTTTATTTTTAGAGTTTATATCCTTTTAATCTTTATATTTCAAAATGTACATTTTTAGTTCTATATCTTTACTATTTGTCTAAATTTAGTCCTTATATTTTAAAATGTATTATTTTAATCCTATATTTTTACCATATGTCCAGAGGCGTCTCAAATAATTTGGGAACCTTGGGCGACCATCCAAATGATGACCTTAATAATTAGGTTTTTTTCTCAATAAAAAGACTATAAATTTTCTATTAAAATAATCACTACAAATAAAAAAAAAATACCAAAATTAGAATTATAAAATAACTTAATATTACAAGTTAACAAAAAAATAGAGTATCAAGTAATCATTAAAAAAAATTAAAAATTCTTTTAATTAAGACCAATGGGGCCTTAGAGTCTCAACTAATCATTAAAAATAAATAAAAATTCTTTTAATTAGGGCCAATGGGATCTTAGAGTCTCAACTAATTTATTGATAAAAGTCTGCTCGTTTAATGAGCAGACCTTGAGACTCTAAGACCATCTTGACCCCAATTAAAGGACATTAGTCTATGATAGGCCTTTATCTTTAAAAAAAAAAAAAATTCTTTAAATTGGAGCCCATGGCCCAAGCCACCCTTAAGTTGGGCCGGCCCTGCATCTATCCCAATTTAGTTCTTATTTTTGTCATTATAGTTCACATTAGTCCTCCACCATTTTGAAAGATAAGGATTAAGCTGGGATAAATTGTAAAGATATAAGACTAAAAGAGTACATTTTAAAAGATAAAAATTAAGTTGAGACAAATGATAAAAATACAAGACTGAAATATACATTTTAAAAAATAAAGATTAAAATAATATAAATTCTAAAGATAAAGAACGAAATTGAATATTTGCTCTTCTATATATTTGAAATTCATTTGATTACAACAAGATATATATTTTCCATTTAATAATTTTTATCGATATTCGTAAATTCTTTATTCTTCGAGCTAATTATGCTCGCTGCATTAGGTCATTTCTTTGAAAAGCCTAAACGTTAAAGGTACGCTAAATTAGTTAGAAATGGACAAATAATCATTCACTATATGTAGTCAATGGAGACCTTGATCGCATGTTCAAGGAAAGAGTCTGTTTCCGTTCCATAAGTCAAAGATAAGGTACCAATCAGGTCGGCAATCTGGAAAGAACGTCTGCTCCTTTTAGAAAAACTCTCCAAACCATGATGTAAACACTGTTTGGCCTAATTTTTTAGAACTTAAAAGTATTTTTTGTAAGTTTAAAAATTGTGATTTATTTTTAAAAATATTTTTAGATAAAAGTTGAATTTGAAAAAAAAATTAAAATAATAAGTTTTAAATTAGATCTTTTAAATTTTTTTTTTACAAAACTGTTCTTATATAATGTGATAAATTATTTTCTTTTTTCTTTTTGAGATATACCCCTTTATATTTTTTAAAGTCCAATATAATTCTCAAAATTTCTAAAACTCCTCCCCCACCCCAGTTGTTTATCGGTGGGTTGCATTGTTTTTGCTATACAAATAATAGTTACGGCCAAAATTTCATTAAGTTTGAAGCATTTTTTTTATATGAATTATTTATAAATTTTGAAGAAAGAAATTTCTTAGAAGCTGGATATTAAGCCGTAGGATAATTTTTTTTTCTTTTAATACAATATATATTAAAGATGTAATTTAAGCCACACACTCAAATTGACACCTTAGGATATTATATCGAGAAGAATGTGCGCAAGGCAATGCAATAGGAATTAGTATTAGTAGTTGTACAATTGGACCATAAATTTCACTGCAAACTTCAACTTAAATAAATACAACAAATTATTTTTTAATAATTTAAATTTTTAAATGAATTGATAATTTAATACAATATTAGAGTTTATCTACAAAAAAAATTATGCGTTCAAAACTCATTGTCTCCCATATATATAAAAATACATCTACATGTAAGGATCAATCAAAAACTATATAACCTGCCGTGAGAAACATATTGAATACAATAAATAAATATAACAAATTTCTCTCTGACCGTCTAAGTTTTTAAATGAAATCACTATTTAATCGGTAACTCAAGAACCATCAAAAGAACCAATCCACGACCATCACCTCTATCGTGCTCACTGTTTGCAACGAGCCTTTGCATGTATGGGGAAACTGGGCATTTGAAAAAGGCACGGGGATGTTTGAGCTTTTTTTTTATAAACTCATGCTATTAGTGTTTCGAACTTAAAACTTTTAATTTTTTATGACGATCGGTCGTTACCCGAACATTACATGCGTCTAATAACTACATTATCCACAGTAAATATCCTCTCCATTAATAAATGCATCCCATATCCGTTGTGTGAACTCCTTTTGCAACTCTCTTGGCACAAGGTGGTTCCTACAAACCGGACAAGTTCTCCGATCATCGTCCAACCAAGGATCTAAACAACTCTTGTGAAAAACATGCTTACAGTTTATCAAGCAATTGATTTCTTCATCACTTTCAAACCCATACAAGCACACCGGACAACTCTCTTGGTGGCGTCCCTCGACGCTGCCGCAGAAGCTGGAGGGCGGCAGCTCAGAGAACTTGATCACAGGGAGAAGTTCCCGGATCAATACAGCGGATGCGGGTGGGCTGTCGATGGGTATTTGGGTCGAGTTTTCTTGAAATTTTGGTTCTGAGTGAAGAAAATGAGAGAAATCAAGAAAGCTAAGGAGGGAGAATATGGTGGCTCTGATGAAACCCAATAAAGAGCGTGTCTGTATGAAGAAGTGTTTGGGAAGAAATGTGTAGCTTACTAGAAAAGCCATTCAATCTCAAGAAGAGAAAGATTGATTTCTATGCGTGCAGTGTATATGCGTAGAGACAAGTTTCTGTAAGCTTAGAAGCCTGCGGAAACAATGCAAAAAACAGATATAACACAAAAGAGTGTGTGTGTGTGTATATATATAGAATAGGCCAGTCTTCTATGGTAAATTTGACCGCCATCCGACCTATATACAAATACAAGTTCGCGTCTTACTTTATGGGGATTACTTTTTCTTTCACGATTGAATAAATATTTATTATATAAAATAAATTTTATGTATAAAATTAGATGCACAAAGCCCCTATCAAAGTAGTAGTTTTCCCATTCAAAAGTTCGATAAAAATTTATTGTATTCAAAAGTTTTAAATTTGAAATATGAGTTTAATTTCAATTGTATTAAAAGAAAGTAAAAAAAAGATAAATAGAAGTAGTAGTTTCCTATGTTAACGCAGTGCTCAGTCTTGTTGAGTTTTATTTTATTAATGCAGCAGCGAGTTTTTGACTTGAAAGTGACTAGATTTAATGTATGGATGTGTTGTTTGGATTATTTAATTTAGTCAACATAGCGTTCATTTTTTGAATCTTGAATGATTGCAATAGTTTTGGGTCAAATTTAATACCCTTCGTGAACCACCACAAAGACTTTTTTAATATTTTTTTCACAAGAATAAGAAATGAAATGAAATTCACGCGTTGTTTCTACATATTATATTTTCATATATAATTTGTAGCTATAACCTTCTTTGGTATTTTTCAGAATCTGCGTGCTCGATTGTCGTCTTCTTGGATACTTCTTTTCTTTTTTTTGGGTCAAAACCTTCATGGATGCTTAAATGCTCACGTGAAAAGCAATATGCTTTAATGTGTTTCCACTGGGTTCCCTGCTATGGATTAGGCCTTTTTTTGGCTAGAGTCTATCTTTTTGGGCTTTGCTTTGTTATGTTCTTTGTACTCTCATTCTGTTTGTCCACGGGCCTTCTATTGGGCTTTCAGTTTATGGACCATTCACTTGTAAATGGGCCTATTTTGTTCACTCCGGCCCAATCTTTGCTGGCCTTTCTGTACACATTTTCTCTTTAGGTAGCGAAAAACTAGCCTCTATCCTACCTGTCCTAAAGATAATACTCGTACGAATCTAAATATGTTAAAGAAAAACATAATTCAATCCTTGAAGGTCCAAACCACGTCACTCAAAATGCATCCAAACGGTTAAAAAATCATCTGTTAAAATGATAATTAATTTGTTAGTTTCTTAATACATCCCTATTTAATGTTCATTTTTATCTACAATTATACCATTGACCTGTAGTTAGAGAAATTAATATTAATAGAGAGATATATTAATAAAAGACTAAGCAAAATTTATTGCTTTAACTTTATTAACTATATTTCTTAATCTGTGTGAAAATAGAAGTAAGTCTATCTTTGTGGATAAATGAAGTATATATAATGTAGGTAGAAACTAAAGTTTGAATTCAAATTTTTTAAATACAACAGATCGTTACTAAACCATTTTCGCATCATATATAGGGATGGCAATGGAGACAGGAATTGCGGGTACCCACCCCACCCCCGCCTCAAATGGGGCGGGGATTAAGGCGAGAATTGGGGAATGGGGACGGGGGATGGGGATCAACTTTTAATCCCCGCGCGGGGGCAGGGCGGGGATTAAGGCGAGAATTGGGGAATGGGGACGGGGGATGGGGATCAACTTTTAATCCCCGCGCGGGGGCAGGGCGGGGTGCAGGGATAAGCATTTTCCACCCCGCATACCCCGCCCCGCATATATAGATAGTTATTTTTATTATTTTAGTATTATATATGTATTAAAATTATACATATAAAAGTATAAAAAATAACATTAAGCAAAGTATTATAAAATGGAGAAGAAAAATTAGATTATTTGAAAGGATTTTATAATGATTCTTATAATCATTCTATGCCGTAACTTGAAATTGGCTATCATTTGACATAAATACCTCAATTTTATTATTGTTCATAGTGAATTAAGAGATTTGTTAATTATTTCAGTTGCACTTCAAAAAGTTTCAAATAATATAACTAAAGATGAATTTTAAAGAATTGCAACTAATATTATATGTGACATGTGATAAGAAAAAAAATTATAATAATCAATGCAATCTCACTAGCACAAAGAAATGTTATTTTTCAATTAGAGTTCTCATACACAACAGTTAAGTCAAAATTTATTTTAAATATTTGGGACTCAATTACTATAATATTATTTTTACTATTTAATTACAAGAATAATTAATATTAGACTTTATTTAAGATCTATATTTATATTTATCATTAGTATAACTTTAATTTATATTTTGAAGTTACATGATTTAAATTAATTATAATTCTTAAAGTTTAAAAAGAATAATAAAAACTCAGCGGATAATTCCCATTCCTCACGGGGATTCGGGGGCGGGGACGGGGCGGGGGGCAAGGGTATAGAATGCAGGAACGGGGCGGGGGATGGGAGAGTTTTTTGAGTGGTAGGACGGGGCATGGAGATAGCTCCCCCCGCCCCTACCTCGCCCCATTGTCGTTCCTAATCATATATGGCTCGGAAATCAATGACTTGGAGCGAGTAAAATTTGTTCATGTAAGAGTTGTCTGGATTATTTGACATGGCTGTCGATTCTTGACTGATCCTATATTAAGGATTTGAAATTTCTTTTAGATTAGCATGACTTGAAATGCAGTTCACGTGTTATTCGTTATGTTAGTGTTAGTTCAGTAATTTAAAACTTGAACTTTCTAGTGAGATCTACGTAATCTAACTGGTAAAGCGTCATCTTCATGGATTCTAGATGCACTCATGTGAAAACAACATATTTTAATCAAGATAACTACTCTAGCCTATTTTTATTTTTCTTTTTCTGGGCAGAATTTATAGGATATTTTCGTCAAGACCCCTGATGATGTTTGGTGCCAACTTTAGTTGGAAGATAGTGTTAGAATATAATATTTATTTCATATCGAAAAATTAGAAATTTTAAGATTATCCTATAAGATTTTGGATTACTTCACTTGATATTAATTGATTTTAGGATGGAGGTTCAGACAACTTATAAGATCTTAAGTTACTCTACTTAGTACCAATTAGTTTTAAGATGGAACCTCAAGCTTCTTAACAGATAACATAAACTCCTTTTTTTTTTTCCGGATTCAAATGGTGGAGATTTATGCTAATATTACATCATTTTTAAAGAATGTTGTATATTTCAAAAATTTATCTCAAAATCTTTTACACCTAAAACGAGAATCATACAACTGGACTAAATGTCCAATCACTTAAATCTAACTTTTTTAACGGCAACTAACAAAAGGAGCACATAGATGTAATTTTGAGGTTTAGTAATCTATTTAAAACTGAAAATACTTCAGTGAACCCTTAAAATAGTTGAATGACGACATTATCCACAGTAAATATCATTATCATTTCCATTATAAAAGGCATCCCAGAGCTGTTGTCTGAACTTTGTTGGCACAAGATGCTTTCATCAAACAGGACAAGTTTTCTATTATAGTCCAAACCAAGGATCTGAACTGCTCTTCTTAGCTATCATTTTATTGCAGTACTAGAAGAGAATTTGACTTGAAGCGAGTAGATTTCATGTATGTTTGATTTTCTTTTTTCTCGTTGTTATAATGGATATTGAAGTCATAATTCAAATTCATAATACTTAAAAATATGATACATTTGGTATCTTTCTTCATCGTGAATAGTAAACACACACATGTGAGAACAATATATTTTAAGATATTCTCTAGTCTTGTGTCTTTTTTGTTTTTTTTCAAAATCCACACATGTGAAAACAACATAGTTTTTTTTTTTTCTTGGTCGGATCATAGTCCATAACTAATTACTTTTTTTTGTTGGGTAGATATCGGCCGGCCATAATTTTTTTTTTAATTCAAGTGAGGTTTAAAACCATACAAGGTCTTGTAACCTTTCACATATACAACAAATAACATACCATTGGATCAAAGCTCTAGTGGCTCGACTAGCTATGTTTAATAACTATAGCCAGCCGATATCTACCCAATAAAAAAACAATTAGTTATGGACTATGATGACATAATGGCCTTGTCATCGGGGATAATTGGTCCTAAAAACACTACTACTACAAACCTAATATGGATTGCTAATTAACGAGTCTGATTAGATTTAATGACACTAACAATACCGGTAGCATTCACATTAGTGTAGAGAGCGAATTTTTTGTTTCATATATTATGTCAAACAAAGGCAAATATAGCAAAAACAATTCAATCGATGAAACATGCAAGTTCCTTAGATCTTTTGTCTTGAAACAAGTATGTCCCTGAGTTTTTTTTTTTTTTTTTTTTTCACTTCCCAGCTAGCTCACTTAACACAATTAAATTTTTTTAGCCCATAACGTTCATGATGGTCATTTTGATATTAATAAAAAAGAAAAAATAAACATGAAACAATCACCCCCAACCCCTCTCCCCCACCCCAACCATCCCAACCCCTATTGGAAAATTAGACAGAAAAATAATTTATAAATTCTTCCATTTATTAGAGTTGAATATTTACAATAGTTGTTATTGTGGTGTTGGAACACCATCTCTCTAACATTATTTGAGAATCATGGCCTTATTATTGTGGTTCATGACTCATAATTTTAGGATTTCTCGTAGACTCCTTGGAGCTTAGTTTGTTTAGCTCAATTTACAATTGCAGCGTAAATTCTCTATTGATAGCATGCATGCATAAGGCTCGATATAAGCCTTCCTGAATTTTCAATGTCCATTAGAAAATTCAGCCACTATTATTGGCTGATCATTCTTGCACAATGATTAATGCAGTTCTTTTTATGGGCGAATCTCACAAATAATCTTTATTATTTATAAATTTTTGATAAATAGTCTTTAATGTTTTAAAAATCACGTAGTTATAGTTCCTATTGTTTGCAAAAGTTTCACCGATAGTCCCCATTATTTCACAACTCATTCAATTAATTCTTATTATTTACAAAAGTCTATTTATTAGTCCTTATTTTTTGTAAAAATCTCTCGATTAGTCCCCAATAT